>OX454417.1:35557183-36157183 GCA_949715475.1 Microchrysa polita | reverse complement strand
AACAAACACGTATCTTGCCATTCGGTTTTTCAATAATCACTATATTGGAGATCCAGTCAGATGATTCGTTTACCTTTTCAATGATATTATTTTGACAAAGCCGTTCCAGCTCGTCATATAAAACCTTTTTAAGGGTTTGTGGGACTCTTCGGCCTGGTTTTGCTACTGGAATAGCATTCGTTTTTAACTGAATTTTAAAGTTCCTCAAAAAACACCCAGCACCTTCAAAAACGTCTTTAAATTGTTCTAGCAACTGCTTCTCGGTATCAATTTTTAAAAAATCTACCTTTTTTATTAAATTTAGATCTATGCAAGCTTTTAATCCTAAAATAGGCACTGCACGTTCATTCTCAACCACAAAAAATTTCAATTTCGCTGTAATATTTCTGTATATAGCGTTAAGCTCAATTACACCCAGGGTACTAATTTCAGATCCATTGTATGCCTTTAATTTGATGTCATTATCACGCTTCACTAAGTTTCTAAATGATTTTAAATATTTAACTGGAATGACATTAATATCAGCTCCTGTATCTAATTTGAACTTAATCATATTCGATTGAATTTTGAGACTGATATACCACGGCTCACTTTTCTCATTACTGTAATCAATTAGATCTAGAAAAAAATCATTCTCACTCGACAAATTATTATCAAATTCAACATTATGGACCTGTTTTTTCTTATTTTTGCAAACTACTGCCCAATGATTTAGTTTATCACAAATAGAACATTTTTTCCCAAAAGCCGGACAATTTTGTCTTGATCTTTTATGCACTTTATCACAAAATTTGCATTTAATTTTTTCACTATTAATTTCGTTTGACAAGTTACCTCTACTATTGTAATTTCTCACGTCTTTAGATGAAGTGGCCTGACTACTGTGTTGATGAACTGCGTCTATGTTAGAGCTTCTCCCGATTGCCATCTGTTCAATATGTTTCTTTGCCGCTTCATGTTGCTTGCATATTTGTACTGCCTTCTCTGCTGTGAGATCTTCCACTCTGAGAAGATCTTTTTGTAGATTCTTGTCGCTTACTCCCAATACGATACGATCCCGTAACATGCGTCCGCTATCTTGAAAATTGCAGTTTTTGACCAATTTCTTTATATTTAAAAGAAATGAATCAAAAGGCTCTCCAGCCGCCTGGCTCCTGGAATGAAACAAAAATGACTCGAATACCTCGCTTTTTTTCGCAACACAGTGTGACTCGAATGCTTGTTTCACTGTCGAAAGGTTATCTTTAGCGTCGTCATCCAATTGCAATGTTTTGTATAGTTCGATTGCAGCTTTTCCAGCGGAATTTAGGAATACGGCCACTTGAACGTTCGGCGGTTTTTTCGACAACTCTGCTGCAATTTCGAACACTTCAAAATTTTCCAGGAAGCACCGCCAATTCTCAGCTAAATTTCCCTCTAAATTTAATTCGTCGATTTTTTTTATGTAGTCCATCGTTGATACTTGTAGCTCTACTATTCGAGTTTTGGGCGGTCTTCCTCGTAATTTCTTCAAAAAAGTTTCATCGGCACACTTTTTTCTTTCCTTTTTTACTAATCCCATCACTTTCACTATTAATTTTTGGACGACCACATGGTTCAAATTTTCGACTGCGCCATGTATTATTTAGTAATGGAAACGCGTGTGGTCAAAGCTACTACTTTATTACAAGTGACTTATTCTAGTTTCTTATTACCAATACTTACATACTAATACTAGTATAACAAATACTACTACAGGCACTGCATAAGTAAGTTACAAGGAATCGATTGTCTCACACTTGTAAGTTTTCCAGAACCAGTTCCAATAAGGATTTAATGCGAATGCTCCTCTTAACCCCGGACCCTTTCCTAGCGTCCCTGCGGACTCCAAAATTTAAGAAACAACATTATATAGACGCAGAAGTCAATTCATACATAAACCAATTAGATTATACTTCCCATTGCCAATTTTGATGTAAGTTTGCTGGATTTGGAAAGCAACGATGAGTCAGAATAAATTATAAGCATGTATTTTGTTAATATTATTGTTATTCTATAAAATAAAAAAATAAAAAACCAAAAAAAAAATGTTTTATCGAAACACGACTTCGGAGGATACGTTTCACTGAATTATTTAATTTTTTGAACCACTATATCTCCAAATCGCAAAGCTTCGTTTCTTTGAAACTTATATATTTTAAATAGTGAAACTTGAGCAATGTCAGAGTGACAAAATATTAAGTTTAAGTTTGGGTTCTTGAAAGATATTAGGCATTTTATAAAGCCCCCAAAAATGGGTAAAGTTCATAGATTTCTCTCTCAAATATCTCAGAGCTCAGTTGTTGCCGGATAATAATTTTTTTACCAACAAATGTTTATTCTTTACTTTAAATAATAGCCAAGTTTCAAGAAAATTGGTTAACCGGTTACCAAGTTACGATTTTTTATATTATAGCCTATCTTTATACCATTTATCTTCCTCACATTTTTATCAATATCTCGAAAATCCATCATTTATTCATCTTGAATTTTATACAGAATTGAGAACCTAACTAGCTAAACACATCCACCAAATTTCATAAAAATCGGTAAACGCGTTCTTAAGATATTGATTTTTGACCACCCACTCCATACATTCGACGCACTGTGGCCGGCGAATTATCGGATATGATTAGTCATTTTGACGAAAGTCATAATGTTGAGTTTTGATAAAAAAAAAACAGCAAAAACTATGCTATTTGTATCGCAATGAAAACATTCAGATTTTACGCACATGTTTGCAGTTTGCTTCTGACTGATTATGATTAATATTCTATCCAGAGTGGACGAAAACGGATTGATTTCGCCGTACGTTTTCAGAAATCACCGAAAAGTGTTCACAGTGCACTGTTTGTAATTTCATATGACAAGCGACAATAATATTTTGCCTATAAATCGTTCTAAGTTTAAAAATGTCCTCGTGCAGTCATCGATAGTAATTTGCAACATAATTCGTCACTCGAAACTGACGGTACATTCTCTTATCATGGAAAAATTAAGAACATTGGCAAAAACACACGAAACTGAACAATTTGGTAGGGTGTTAGTTAAAATATTGGAGTGAGCCGAAATGTGCTGAATAGGGGAATTTAGGTTTGACACCTGGGTGCTTATACGTTTTCATTTAAGAAAAAATCAAGGTTTCATTGAAAACACGCAAATTGGCGTTTTTTCAATGTGTCAATTTGTATGGGAATTGAAATGTTTTCGGGCTATTTCCATACGAAAACATGAAAATAGCCCGAAATTACATGATTTCTCTCACTGTGAACATATTATAAGTAGAGGTACGGAAATTTCGCAAATAAAAAACAGGAATTTCGCATAAACTTATTTTGAATATTAGAAATTTCGCTGAAATTCGCATAAAAACATAATTTTGTACATTTTGTTATTGTAATTGAGGTTAAACTGAAAATTCTATAAATTCACAGTGAAGTGAATGTCCAAAACTCTCAACTGAAGAAAACCCATGCGACTGTGTGACTGTCAACTGAATTACACTTCGGACTCGGATTCAGTTGTTGAGAAATGTTTTTGACAACGCAAATAGTCAAAAGCGCTCCTCGAGGAGTAAAGGTTTGTGTTCGTAGAGACGACTCATGGGATCATCGCTCAGCAGGGGCGAACCCAGGAATTTATTTCGGGGGGTGATTTATAATTGCAAAGTGGCTCATGAAATCCAGCGCTTTAAATTTTCTTAGACCTTAGGCTTAAGAGTGGCCATATACTGTCTGATCGATTGACCAATCGATCTGACGCCCGTACAGCACATACACTATGTAATTTATCGCGTAATCTGAAATGACAATCTCGCGGTTCACACGAGACAACACACACACATAGCGAAAATTAGATATTTTGTGGCGATGGAAGATCCATTGCTACTTTCGATGGAGAATGGGCCTGTCTAGACACTCAATTTTCGTTCGTCTTCGTCATTTTGACAATTAAAACTTGGGAGGTCTGCGCTATTTAAGAAAGGTATTAATTCTTGAACGCGATTGCAAATGTTGAATATGTCAACAACTCACCATCTATTCATACTTTTAACGAAAGAATTGGTCATTAATCTGTCCTGAACAAAGCCGCGACACACATCTAACGATAAATAATGAACAGATGTGGATAGAATGAAGCATTCATCTCTTCTGATTACTTGACGCTGATTGTTCAATGTTGAAACGGAGCTTGAAGACGATAGGGAAGACAAAAGCGCGCATGTGTGGATATAGCCAATGACCGCCACAACCACAACCACTGGCCACTGGCTTATGTCAATAAATCAGCAACTGAGAACATATGATTATCATGACAGATTGTATGAAAAATTGCATGGCAATATGTTCCACACGTCCAATAAAAAAATGGATTAGATGATGGTCACACCTTCCAATTTATCGGGCAATCAAAAAATTGCTTCAATCGGTTGGAAGGTCTATGGGCACTTTAAAACGATAGTCTGACGTCGGGCATAGTGAAAGTCATCACTTAGGTATTTGATTTATCAATAAAGCTACTTTGTGTGAATTTTATTCATACCTATAATTTTCATTTTAAAATTTCGGGGGGTGTTTCATCCCCCAAATCCCCCCCTTGGGTTCGCCCCTGTCGCTCAGCGATCGAAGTTAAACCACCGTTTTTGAGCACTATATGGGTATATTTTCTATACACACATGTTGCTTTAGTCCATAGTCGATACTTGGAAAGTGGAACCATTCAAAAAATATTTAAATACGGCTGGAAATTGGATGCGAAACTACGATCGGTGAGCGACCATCACATGAATTGTTCATACGAACACGTACCTTAACTGCGAAAGAAAGACTTCTGAGGCAGAAGTACACCAACATTTTTACGCTTTTCTCTTTTTTTTTATAGTTTATTTCAATTTTGTGGTTCGTCGAACCACGATAAAAGCTTTTTCTACAGAATTCTCATTGCAGAAACAAAATGTATTCATGGACCCTCCGACTACACACCGAGCTCGATGTTTGGCAAGTTATATTGTGCTCATGATTCTATGAACACCTTGCATTTATAAATGTCTCTATTCTTATTAATGGGAATCTTATGACAAAAATCAATTTGAGATGAAAAACGTATGATTTTTTGGAGAAAAATTAACATTTTCGTGGAAAAGTACAAATTAGTAAATTTCGCATCTATTCGCAAAAATGAGCAATTTTCGCCGAAATTCGCATCTATTTCGTAAATACGAAATTTCCGTACCTCTAATTATAAGATTTAATTATGTTTTTGAAAACAATGTTGTAGGTACCATTTCTATAATCAGTTAAAACAATATGTGTATATACAGGGTGTGCCATTCATGGTGGAGGATTTTTTAATGGTAGGTAGTATGGCTCATTTGGGGAAAATTATTGTACAACCACGGATACCATCTATTTGTAACCGTTACAATCACTGAAAAAAATCATTTGCTTAAATTAAGAAAAAATACAATAAAAAACAGCCAAGGAGTAATTTTTCCTGATTTAAGATGTGTATTTTCTTGTTCCAAGAAAAGTTTTTCTGATTCAAGATGTATTTTCTTGTTCCAAGAAAAGTTTTTGCTTAAAATAATGCTTATTTTTTTATTTTAAGCAAAGACTTTTTTTGGAACAAGAAAAAACATCTTAAATCAGAAAAACTTTTCTTGGAACAAGAAAATACATCTTAAATCAGGAAAAACATTTTCTTGGCTCTTTTTTATTGTATTTTTTTTCTTGTTCTTAGCAAATGATTTTTTCAGTGATGTAATAGAATTTTCTGTCAAAATGCCCGACTTGCCGAACTAAATCAAAATTTGAAACACCACGAAACATTTCATCACATTCTGAAACTACATAAAATTTTCAATAAAATAACACCATGCCCGTTACGAAGTTGCTCGTATCCTCCGTGATACACCCGTTCAAACTTTAAAGAAATTTTAAAATTGTATACGATTTTTATACCCTTCGCTCATAGAGTCAAAAGGTATATTAACTTTGTCATGAAGGTCCAACAAAATATAAATACTTTTGCGTTTGTGTCTTAAAGAAAAAAGGGACTATCACTCTGCACTGGTTGTATAGTAGTCCGTGGTTGGTTTGTCGGGACGCGCGTACCTTTTTTATATGTTTGGCATAGCGCTGATTTCACTGATTGAACATCGAACGTCCCTCCCCAAACGACAATGCAATATTGAATGACCGATTGGACATATGCAAAATAAATACATTTCATTTGTTGTATCGTAAGAATTCCACGTAATAAATAAAAAAGGTTAATATATTTTCTAAGTTTAACGATAATAATATATTCAATGTGACTTGCCCATTTGATATTGGTCGATTTTTACGCCTAAATAGCTTACAGAGTTATTGTTTAGCTTAATTTCACTGCAATCGTTTCGGCAATTCAAATGTTCTTCATTGCGACAACTTGCCGCATGAAGAACGTATATCTATCGTAAGCATGGGCGTAGCCAGGATTTCGGTCAGGGGGGGGGGCAAGCCCAAAATTTTTTCAACATCATGATTTTCTTGGAGTTTCGGTCGCAGAAATATTGTTAGCAAATTTTAGAGTAGCCTGGCTTGTGGTTGGATTGGTGCATAGGGTCATGGATTCCAGACTCACCGTGAACGAATTCATTTTATGGTGTTTTTGGAACACTCATACATCTGCGGCCCTATAGCTTACTGGTGGACTGTCACTCATGTTATTTTTTTTTTCTAATTTTAGAGCCAAATTTAAAAAAGGTGATGAGAATGATTTTGTTCTGCATTCTGATTGCATTCAACAGGTCTCCAATATCTACCTGCCTTTTAAAGCGTAGTTTGTCTATTTTCAGTGCAATTCTTATATCTCGGACTGCATATTCCACTTGCGAAATCAGTTTGTTTCATCTGTCACTTTCATCTTATCAAAGTAGCATCGTCAGCATATTTATAAATCCTTTATTGCTTGAAATATGGATAATAGTGTAGTTACCACGTGATAAACCTAGTACATCAGATTGCAAAATGTTGTGGAGTCAAAATCGCGAACAATCCTAAAATTTTTGCTGTTTTTCCGTTATTTGGCCCCTAACTCCGAAACTATTTATTTCTGCGAAAAACTCTCCATGAATATTTTAGAGAGCACATAATAGCGCGTCCAAAGAGATATAAATATTATAAATCCGTTGAGCGGTGTTACTGCAATTGATAATTTAAATTTGCCATTTTTAACATAGTTCCAAAATTATGAATGAAATTTTTGAGTTGGAACGGTTTTTCATTTTTGTTGCAAAAGTTGCATTTTCCTTGTACATTATGTAGTTTGGCGTGAAGAACCTGAATCCGCAACTTTTTACCAAAATTTCGTTGCAAAACGGTCAAAATTGCAAAAAATGCGAAAAAAAATAAAAAATAATTGTAGCTATACCGCTTAACACATTTTAATAATTGATGGCGCGTTGGAACAGAAATTATATTTTCTCTAATATTTTCATGGACATGTTTTCGGAGAAATGTTCACTTTCGGAGTTATAAGCAAAAAACGGGAAAACTCCGAAAATTTTTGAATTTTTTCGCGGTTTTGACCCTGTTCCGCAACGAAATTTAGTGAGAAGCTCCGAATTCGAGCTCAGCCCCCAAAAAAACATAAGAAGCAAAAAAAAAATTTCTCCACCACACTTTGCAATCTGAAATCACCTAGTAACTATACTATATTTTCGCGGTTTTGCCCCTGTTCGGCAACAAAATTTTGGTGAGAAGCTCCGGATTCGAGCTCAGCACCCCAAAAAACATAAGAAGCAAAAAAAAATTTTCTCCACCACACTTTGCAACCTGAAATCACCTAGTAACTATACTATAACGGTTTTAATAAGATTTTTTTCTAAATTTATCAAAGTAGTATCAGTAGCTACATTTTATTGCTGGCATGATTCAGCTAGAAAATAAATTTTGATTTATATAACTTGAAAGGCACTACGCCCATGTTAGGCTGGCCAAGTGCATTTGTTAAGAAGGTCATGACTAGGGTCTTGTTAATATTATTTAATGTGGGCCTACACTGAAAAAATCATTGCTAAAAACAAGAAAAAAAATACAATAAAAAACAGCCAAGGAAGAATTTTTCCTGATTTAAGATGTATTTTCTTGTTCCAAGAAAAGTCTTTGCTTAAAATAAATAAATAAGTATTATTTTAAGCGAAAACTTTTCTTGGAACAAGAAAATACATCTTAAATCAGAAAAACTTTTTTTTGGAACAAGAAAATAGATCTTAAATCAGGAAAAATTATTCCTTTGCTGTTTTTATTGTATTTTTTCTTGATTTTAGCAAATGATTTTTTTCAGTGTATGATTGGATAGCCATATATATCTTTTCGATATATAATTGTACTTTCCTTTTAGTCTCTGACCAATTTGACGATGAAATCAGTAATATAATATTAATTAATAGTAATAGTATAGGGGATAAAACTGTACCCTGCGGTAACCCTATGTCTAGGTTTAACTGCCAGTCTCCGATGACACCATTTACCATTGTTCTTTGCGTCTTAAGTTTAAATAAGATGCAATTAATTTTAATGCTTGGTTCTTTATGCCTAATTTTTCAAGCTTATGCAACAATAGGTAGTGTGGAATAGTATCGAAGGCTTTTGAGGTATCCATAAAAACTGCTAAGGGTTTGTGGTTTTCGTCGATTTTTTTATATAGAAAATTTGTAACTGAATTGAATTGCAGAATTGCATCCTCAGTACTCATTCCTTTTCGGAAGCCATATTGGTTAGATGAAATCATATTATTTTCGTTTAGATATTTTACCAGTCGTTTTCTTATGCATTTCTCAAAAACCTTCGATAGCGTCGGAGAAGTGATATTGGGCGGTAGTTTCCAATATCATTTCTGGAACCCCCTTTATGAATTGAAACTACGGTAGCATTTTTGAAAACAATCGGGAAAACATTTGTTGAAAAGTATGTTCAGCGGCTTCAAAATTTCGTTCCGCATCTGTTTAAGGGTATATACATATGGTTATACGGTCCCAACCCGCTGCCGACTTTGTTTTTAGATCGAGAATCGTATCAAGAATTTCATTTTCTGAAATTTTATAAAAGTGGAGATTTTGGTTACTATAGCCACATCATCATTAATAACGGTGTCACTATGTTTAAGTGATTCAGATATTTTTTTGGCAATCTTTATAAAAGTGTCATTGAAATAGTCGATTGGGCGATGTGTGTCTGTCCGTCTGTCTGTCTGTTGCGACGCGTTTTACTCGGCCAATTTAAAAGTTATGAAGCTGAAATTTTGCACAAATGCTTCTTTTTGCTGCAGGCAGTTTTTGTGTTTGAATCGGCAAAATCGAACAATGGGGTCATGGGGCTGCCATACAAACCCAACTCCCCAAATTAGGTTCTTCTAAGAAAAACTTTTTTATTTGTCTACCAATTTCAACCAAATTTCACAAAAATGTATTTCTATTGATGACACAAAACATATGGAAGACTGGATTAAATCGGACAATGGGGTCATGGGGCTACCATACAAACCCAACTCCCCAACTTAGGTTCTTCTAAGAACAACTTTTTTATTTGTGCACCAATTTCAACCAAATTTCACTCAAATGTATTTCTATTGATGACACAAAACATACGTAAGAATGGATCAAATCAGACCATGAGGTCATGGGGCTGCCATACAAACCCAACCCCCCATTTTGGTTCTTCTGAGAAACATTTTTTACACAAATTTTCACAAAACCTTGAATTAATGTGTCTTTATCAAAGCAACTAAAAAGGTAAAAACAAATGGAACCGTACTATATGAGGCCATGCTTTCGTATCCCCCAATAAAATTTTGTGAGTAAATATTTTTATTTGCCCGCTTATTCCAACCAAACTCCACACAAATATTGTTTTGTCGACGCAACAAAACTTTTGTGAAGATTCTCGATATTTTTGGGATAAAAAAAACACCATTTAAGGGAAGGAACATGTAAATCATAAATGAGATTTGCATAACCTCTCTATAGGTGGTCATTTACCTCTTTACGTTTTGAAATGCATAATAGATTTACCTACCTACCGTGGAATTCGATCCCGGGACCCTATGATTTGTAGACGAGTGTCCTACCTACTAAGCCAACCAGACTAACTGATGAAGTTTGTAATTTATACAACATGTGACCTCGCTCTACCGACAAATTCACTCCGATCGGTGGATACAAAATACCAGTGGCGTAGATAGCTATTCGGAAAGGGAGGGAATCATTTAGCAAAATCGCGAAAACTTTTTCGGTTATAAAATTTGGAATTTGAAAATGAAATTTTTTTGTATCTATTACACTTCAAAATAGCAACACTAAAGGTCCATCCCCAGACTGATCGCCAAATGGTTGCACATGTAGTTGTCATTGCACCCAAACTGATCGTTATTTGGGTGTACGTCCAGTTTTGATATTCAATATGGCAACTCAACCAACCGCTTGTCAAATTCAAAGCAAAAATTGTGCAACTCTTATTCTTTTGTGTGAAATTGAATAATTCTTGAAAGACCGTGTAATAATTCAAACGCGCAGAGTCCGATTTTGATAATAAAATTTGAAAAAATCACCAAATTTTGGTTTTGTCATTTTCTGTTTGCATTTGGTTGCTAGTGTAGATGCTAAGTAGCAACTAAAATGGCTGTTCGTGATGCCAGTTTTTGGAGGAGAAACCATTTGGCGATCAGTCTGGATGTAAGTATATTTCATACCTTTAGGTCCCCACTGGATAAGAGAGTAAGGTTTAGCTATCATCAGTGGCTGTAAAACTACCCAACAACAGTTTATAAGAGAAATTAGTAAGTCCTAACCCCCAGCAGCTGTATGTATTTTCAAAGTTTTAGTCCTCGGCTCATTTACCGATCGGCAGTGTAATTTTTGTTTAACTTATTTGATAATTTGAATTTTTGCTAGTTCCTTATTGTGAGCCGCGTTTTAAAATTTCTAGGGGTCACCCTTAGCAAAATCCACCTTTTCAACTACCAAAAATGAGAGGTTTTTTACGCTGAGCGTTTAACTTTCGTACAGAATTACCGCTTTAAATATTCCGATTTTAATCAGGGATGGCAAATTTAAAAGCCGTAGCAGCTGTAGGAGGTGCCAAACCAGGAAATTACCCAAGATTTCGCACTTGCCGGAGCCTCCCACCTCACCCCAGCACTAAAATGGCCCTTGAAACATTAACAGGTAATGTGGCAGTTGCAAAAGCGAATGTGCTAGGCTTCGAATTATATCGCATGTATGTTAAACATTTTCTGAACAAGCGAAAATTCACCGTTACAAAATCATAGCTAAACAAAGTATGGGAAGCTACCTTGCTTAAACCAAGAATCCGTCATGCATTTTTTTATAGGAAATCTGGTACCCATTAGGTACTATACCTTTGATACATTTTCATATAATTTAGCAATTTATCTTAAAAAAATAATATATATAGATGTGAAAATTAGAAGAATTTAAAAATTCAATTGCCCTCAACGGTTTTGGAAGCCTATTACAAAGGAACACCATCATTCTAATTCCTATATACTCGTATGAATTTAGCTAAAAATCACTTCATAAATCTTTCGTAAAGCGGTAAAATAGGATATGTTGCCTCAGTGCGGGCCGGTGGTCTCAAAAGTAGGTGAAGAGTTGCCACGCGAAGTAGTTCAGATGGTAGGCCCCCTCTAGGATATTGTTTTTAAACGTACATGGTCACCAAATCTCGACATATGCGGATAAAGAGAGTAAACAGTCTTTCTCAGTAATCAAAAGCTCAACGGCCATTAGAATTTAACGAAAAACTCTGTGGAACTTTATGGCTTTGTGAAGCTAATTGACTTCATTTGACGTGGCCGTCAGTTGAAAATGCGGTTCACTTATTTGCTACTTTACTACAGATGTATGTACTTGCTAGGACTCCTTGAGCGTCCTTATTTATTTTTATATATTCCTTTACGAGGATCGAAATGCAATCACTCCCGCACTTCCGTATTTTAATGCCTTTGAGGACAATCTTGTGCCGATTGTAAATCGCCGAAAAGTCACTATCACACTATTACAAATTTTCTACAAGTCAAAAGCCAGCTTTAGGTACTTATGATAAAACTAAGAGAGTTAAAAAATGTCGAAAATAGTTTTACTATGGTTCCGTTCGTGCAAACTTATCAAATAAATGAAATTGAATTATTTTAATGAATTGTCATTGTTGAGGTAGTTTATTTTTTTTTCAAAACGTGTGGTCATTTAAAAAAAATTTGCTTCTGCGAGTTTTAAAATTCGACATTCTGATACCTTTTAGTCACTTTTTTTTAAATATCTGAAAAATATTTTGATTAAACATTAATTTTATCCTTACTTGGTGCACTTTTAATATTTATACAACACATCCTGATTTTAAAAAATTACACTTTTCAAACAAATTTCAGTTCTGAGTTATTCAGATACCGAACGATGAATTAATTAGGCACAATCAAAAATGTTAACGATCAGATCAACTGCGGACGTTCTAATAATAATAATTCAATGAGAACTTCACATTTATACTCCCTGCGAAGTGCATACGCGATATTGATAAGATATTTGATAACTTTGATAACAACTGAAATGGTGCTAATACTTGATTTGTCGTGTGCCAATAATAGGCTAATCCCCCGTGAAGAACCCCGTGCAATTTATGAAAACGAATGGGGGGTATTGATGATTGATATGTGATTTCTTAGGAATAAGGATGAGTGATCGCGTCACAATTTTTTCCTTCATTGGTCCTATAGCATGGATGGACTTTATCTGGAAAATGACAAAATTCCCGAATATTTATATAGTTTATTGCGACATTCGTGGAATAACCTATAGGTGAGCTGGTATTCAGTTTCAGTTTCACGTTTGATGATACACCTAGTTACTCTTTTAGGAATGGTAGGGTGGCTTAGGCGGATCTCCTCGGGAGACTAACTTAAATTCGTCATTATTTACATTATGCAAACAATCGCGATAATTAAATAGAAAAAAGTGAGAATTGATAATTTTCTATTAAATATATAGAAAGAAACAAAAAATTCAAACATAAGTTAAAAAATGTTATGTACATAGTTTGTTTCGTACTATGGATATTTTGCGGTTAAACTCATGGTTTTCCAGATATTTTGCCACATTATATTTTGGTTTCCAGATTACAGATTTCCACCATCAAAATTGCGTTTTCATCGCTAATCCTGATGTGTCTACAGCCGTCATGCCACTTGAACCAACGTCAACTTTATCAAATCGGCACACGCGAATATTGGCTGATGCAAGTTTTTGATTATATTCATCCTACGGTAACCGTTCCGCCGTAGGATTTACAATAATCCTCCGATCAAGATGAACCACACCACGTCGATGAGGTTAATCAGATTTGTCCATGATAATAAGTTTCATTCATAACAAATCGTTTACAATGCCGCTTGGCAATTATTTTCACAACGAATTATTGTCATTAGATTACGTTCGATAAATGATTAACTCAAGTTAATCATTTATCGAATCAAAACGTAGGTGAAGTTCATGAAAACTGCGTCATCGATGGAAATGATAAGCATTCCTCTGGATGGAACTTTTAATGACGTATCGATGATAAGGAAATAATCGTCATATACCATGCAATTGGCAAAAACGTGTGTTATGTGTTTTGTAACTGTAAAACAAACAAGCAAACAAGATATACTGAAATAATTTATACTGCAAAAAAAAGATATAGCTGTGGCATAATTTATTATGATACGTAAATATATTTCGCGGTACAGACGAAAAAGCGATAAAAAGGGGTCTGAAAACATTGTTGCATTTGAATCATATTCATGCCGCATTTATACACCCAGAAAAAAAAACGTGTAATGAAACCACTGAAGTTTTTACTTTACTTATAAGCAGAAAATTTCCTTAAACGTATGAAGTTAATTACTTATTAAAAATGCCATTGGATAGAAATTATGATGTCAGTAGTAATAGAATTAAAAACATGACTACAAAAATATGCAAAAAATTACTTAGAATGAAGTAAACCAAATTTTTGTAACTTATAATACACAATTCATGAGAACTATGATTATCTTGCACAGCCTCTATGTATAAAAATTTATTAAGTAAAATGTAAGCCGCATCATTAAATCTATGAAATATTTTTTTTTAAATTCAAAACATGTATTTTGTATTGCACTGCGTGTTAAGTAGTTTAGATTTTAGAAACGTTGACAACATTCCCCATCTGGTCACATGGCAATGTGCACGGACTGGCACGAAGGCGGACCGGGTTCGAATCCAAGTTTCGGCATAATAAGGTTTTTATGAAAAAAAAAATATAAAAATTTGAAAAGAAATTAGATCACAATAAAAAAAAAATAAAAGGATATTTTTTTCAATTTTTTTTTTTCAAAATAAAATTAATGAAATTTTTACTTGAAATCGATCGAACAATTTCATTGTAATAATCGGTTATTCACTTAATATTTTCAATGATACTTCTATCATTGTCTCGAAAAGGCTATTTCTTCGGCTCGAAATCATAGCCAGAATTTCACACGTCTAATGTATTTTTTCCTGAATGAAAGTATTTTTTTTCTGGGTGTATGTGAAATTGACATGAGTCACAGAAGAGTTTACCATGCGATCTGGAGTTGTTGTTTGGAGAAATTTCAGTATCTGTGACGCCAAATTTTGTGGATGGCATTTGATTGATGTTAAAGTCGGACTTTTCTTTGAGGCCAGTTCAGTACTTTGATAGGAAAAAGAGGGATTTTTCCGCTTTGCTGATTGGGAAAAGTGAGTGATGCAATCAAATTTACGTTTTGTTCTTAACCCTAGATTGGCCGCGGTATGAGCATTCTGCCGGCCTCACAAAAAAAAAAAGTTAATATTTTTAAAAAAAATTCTTTGTTAAGTTTGCGCTTTTCAGTAGCTGGCCTACTTTCATTCACAATCACAACTCATGCTGAAAGGCTTTACGTCGTCAGTGGGTGGAGTGCTGCTAGAAAAGGAGGTTGTTATTATTACCTAGGTGTCGCCAAGCGGCATGCAGTTTAAATTGTGTCACATATTTGCTCAAAATTACTGTGCAATGAACATTGCACATACCTATGTGAAGACTGTTTTGCTAAAGCATATCCTGTAGATGAAGAAAATATATAATTTTGTTATTCTTTTTTTTATCTATTTTTATGAGTACATATTACATACGATAATGTCGAATAAGTTAAAAGTCTATTAAAATGCGTTGCGTTTTCCAAAATCTTTTATAAACCATAGTTCCTAAACCAGAATTCAATAAATATGTTAGTCATTTGTGTTTTACTTAAATCCTGAGAAAAGAAATTAATTCAATTGCTGTATTCCTACTTAAAATGGTCAGGGAAAGGAGCGGCCAAATGCTACCACGCGCCCACTGACGTTTGTCACTCTAGGGTTAATCAGTCCCACTAGAATAGTAAGTTTAAGCATTTAGCAACATGTTAATAATGTGAAAAAAAAAACAAATAATAGACAACAAGGACAATTAAAATTTAAAAGGTTTTTTCGTGCAATGTCATTGTATCCCTTCAAACTGAAGCAAAATTTCCCCAATAATTCCAAAAAAAGTATGAGCTACCCCATAGAAATGTCAAATTTTGACATTGAATGTCTGGACAACCGTTATATTTTTGCGAAAAACCATTGCAAATTCGATCGTTTCAGGTCAATAATAATGAAACGCCATCATCAAAACCTGGCGTCGCGTCACAGATACTGAAACCTTGCCGAAAATTAAGATGAAAATTAATCTAAATAAAGATGCTTTGAGGCGACTCTATTCGATATGATGTCTCATCATCAGTATATTTGAATGACGTATACAATATATACAAAATGTATATACAATTCAGAATGTGAGTGCATAGTGACCATAGACGGCTTTGTTCTACACTACAGTTTATAAAATGAATAGCACGTAGAACAAACTCCTGATGGTTCACTTTGTATGGGAGATGCCCTTAGTTTTTATCCGAATTAGCTGATTTTTGGTGGGTGGGGTGAATATGACCTCTAATCGCAATAAACCAAAATTTAGCACTCTGCCCCAATTTTGGGCGAGTTATGGACATGCCGTTTTAACAAATTAGAATGGGGGGATAATGGGGACGGGACGGGAGCGACTCAATGTTAACCTTAAAATGATCTTGAACTTATTGTGAATGCTTATAGAAAATTCTACGGCTGAACTAGCATCCTTCAAAAGTTATGGAGCTTTTAAAAAGGTCTAAAATGAATATATTCTAATCTCCATTTTTCGGTATCTTTTGTCGTTTTTAAAATAATCGCAAAAAAAAAAACGAAGAAGATCCGATCCCCTTTTCCCTCTTTTTTCAAGGATGCCAACGTTTAATCGGTTGGGACTTTTTATCCCATAATCTAGGGACCATCCCCGACCATAATCCAAAAAAATGTCCGATGTAGGATTTTTGCCGTTCGATGGCCATATTTATACCCTATACTCATAGGATAGTATAGGCATATACAAATAATACATATATGTCCAAAGCTCACTCAAAATCGGGTACACATTTTTTTGGCCATGTCGTCTGATCTTGCACCCAATGTCACAAATACGACCATACAGATACACGTATACAGGCTATTGAAGCTATTTGCTCTTTTGCTACACAGTTCAAGTTGAAGAGAGTTTAGATACTCTGCCAGAGCAGGTTTTCGTGCATTTGTCGACTTCATGAGTGTATCTTCTTCCACTGTCCCATGCCATGGGTCGGGGTGGCTTACGCAAAAGTATCTGCGCCTGCGAAAACTGCGTATTGAAAAAACATGAAAGATGATTTGATGACAATGCATTTCTTGAGGTTGCGGAACAGGTTGCCATGCGTTCATTGACCTCATTAGTGCATTTCGTAAGGTGCATGCCGCGCTGTTAATGCAATGTAGTGGTAGCATGCGGTAGAGTGAGTGGATTTAGTGCAGGACAAGGCAACACAACTTCCATAGATATTTCAAAAAAGATATATTTCTATACAGAACATCAACTGAAAATTTGTATGCAAGTTGTTCTGTCCTGTTCTGTACTCGATTCAATTGGAGGGATATGAGTACGAGAGTGAGTTGTAGAGTATTGATAAAAAAATACGTTATTTGATCAGCAAAAATCCTATATCGCTGTATTTTTGCAGGATGGTTGGTGATGCTGATGGCGTCCTGATTATGGAAAAAAAGTCCCCAACGATTGGAGGGCAACCTTGAAAAAAGGGGATAAGGGAGTATTTTTTTACTTTTTAGCAAACATTTCAAAACCGACCAAATATACAGAAAAATGGTCTGAGAACGAAAAAAAAATACATAAAATTACCCTTGTAATTGTATATTGTATATAATACATTAGGATTTTAGTGAAAAATTTGGCGCTAGACTAAAAAATAAATTAGAATATTTTCATTTTAGACTCTTTTAAAAACCTCCATAGCTCTGAAAACGCAAGTACCCCTCCTCCCTTTTCAAGGCTGCAAACCTCTAATCTATTGGGACTTTTTTCCCATAATCAGAAGGCCATCCCTAAAAATCCTGCAAAAATCCATCGATGTAAGATTTTTGTCGTTCGATGACCATATTTTTTTTCTTCGGCTATAATAAAATCATATTGATTTAATTGTTTGAAACAAATGAGAATGCCCACTTTTGTATGAAAGTTGGTTAACGAAATTTGTATCAGAAGTCTCAAAACGCAAAAGTCTCTATTAGAGAGCAACGAATATATGAGTTTCAATTTTGGATCGATTTTGATATAATTTGAATATATTTTACCAAATTGCAGATCTTTAGGGGCAGTTTTAGTTGAATTGAATTGAAATAGAGCTAAAATTAACCACAGTTTTCTGTTTTTAAGGCATTAAAACTGTAAGAAATATGGAAGATAGAATAAAATGATGTAAGAAAGAAATGATCTTTGGACTATTCGCCAATTTTGTGAAGAATCGTACGAACACCTCACCTTGGCAGAAGTTGCAGAAAATTGAGATGGAAAAATATTTTGTTTTTGGGTCAAATCACAAAAATTTGACTTTGAAGTTCTGTAAAAACTCAAGGAGACCTTAAGCTGTTAATACAATTGTAATATAATAATAACTCAAGGTAGGTAACTAGCTACATTGACTTCAAGTGAGGTGGACTATTGCAAAATTTCCTTGAAATCGCCTTAAGTCAAGGATGCATTGACTCGAGAAATTAAATTATTTCAATGAAAAACTACTGGAAATGGCATTTATATTTGAAGGTAAGGTATGTTTAAAAATACGGGCGTTAGTTTTGGCTAATTTTTGCTATGATTTTCGGCCGGTCAAGAAACAATACTATGTATACTATAAATTAAAAAATCTACAGCTGTCTAGACGGGAATGCATAAATGCAAATTTAGAGAAAGTATTGAATAAATTGGTCGCAGCATGCAGGAAGAGCTTCTTACGAAAATCATATGTGCAAAATTTGAACTTCCTTTATTCTGTCAGAAGTTATGGAGTGAGTAAAATGCCCGAACTGAATAACAAAGAAGGTATTTTTTCAGAAACTCCATGTCTATGACCCTAAAACTCATACCTACATTTATATTAATTATTATCGTCTCCATTAGAGACTTTTCTTTTTGACACCAAAGCCTTCATAGCCTGCTAAATATCTCCCTTTTCTGATTATATAAAAAATATTGATATGTATGTGCTAATATTTTTGTAATTTCTGATTATTTACTTTTTATTTTAATAGTTTATTGAACAGAGTTAAATGTAATAATTAATGCATATTTCACTAAAATAAGGTAAATTTAAGAATAGACTTCTCCTCACGCAGTGTATAAAAAGAGGAGAAGGCAGACAATTTTTCTGTATCTCTTACCTTTTTTGAAATAATCGCAAAAAAACGAAAAGAGTCCCCCTTTCCCCCTTTTTTTAAGGTTGCGGATCACTAATCGGTTGGGACTTTTATTGCCATAATCTGGGGACCATCTCCAACCATAATTCAAAAAAATTTCCATCTAGGATTTTTGCCGACCAATTATGCCATTTTTCTTAGACTTGTCGCATCGCTTGGGTTGCTTGGAATTGTCTCTCAAATATCATATTTAAATATCGGCTCAGATAATCTGAACCTCAAAATATAGATACACACGCCACAGACGAATTATAAATTTCGTAGGCGCATGCACAACGTGTTCTCGTGTCGTTTCCTTCGCGCCGCGCCGCGGTGCCATACATCGCACACCACACAAGAAGCGGGCGGGACGTGGCAGTGAATGAATTTCATAATCATTTCTGTGTTCATAACATAACATATTGTCCGCAACGGCAACTTGCTCTCTTCCTCGGACCCACTCGGTCCACTTGTCATGCGTCACGGAGTACGGAGATATCCATCTCTATCACACACCACGGAAGTCGCAGGCAATGGCAAGCGATGAGTGATTCTTAAAAGATACTATAAAAAGAGTCTCTTGACTCTCTTGAACTGGAAAACGTTCTCTCAAAGTTACACGCACACAGGCTCATGCGATTCGCTTGAAAGCTCTAGGAAATTTCAGATACATTTTCATAGGAACAACATTTTGTACCAATTTGGACATATATGTCTTATTTGTATATGGTATAGGGTATATTGTTACGCCGATATTATGTAACACCTCAAAGGAGCCACCGGAGGTATGGCAAAGTATATAAATGATCAGAGTCGGTCCCTGAATCGAAGAAGCCATGTGTTCGGTTTTCTCCTCACTGGTTTGCATCCGTTTTTGCCGTCAAAACCAAATCGTTATCGAATCGTCCCGCCAATGAACATTGTTGTCCTCGACATATCGTTCCGACTGGATTCCTGAAAAGTAAAAACACAACACAAAGTATCATGTCGTACACTCTGGGGTTATACAATCGTATACTTATCTGAGGATCCATTTCGCCTCTTTGTGCCAAGTATTGTTGTCGTCGGCGTCGTCGCAATATTTACGCCATCATCGCTGTCGCTGACATCACCGTCATCATCAGTCATCGTATATCTGCAAAAACAATAGCTATTATTAGTTAATTTGATCAGAATTAGATTAATTTGATCAGAATTGCTCACCTTTGAATTGTATACTTTATTTGTTTACTTTGATTTGTTTACATTTAATGTCATTTATCAGCTGATCAGCTTATTAGATAAAGTTATCACATACTTGAACGAATTACGATATTTGCTATTTGCTAATATGTACATACTTTCACATTACATACATACTCATGTATTAGATTTGTATTAGATTTAACCTTGAACTTGAATAACGTTTCAATCGTTCGATACGAGGTTTCTAGGAAGGACAAATTAGAACACCGCACACTTGATTTGTCGACCCCATCCGGGAACATACCTTTTGATATACTTTGATTCGTTTTGTACTTGCGGTTATTTGAACTTTGAATATTTTTTAACATTTTTATTGGATTTTGTATAGATTTTATTTTGAAGAATAGACTATTTTTAAACTTATGTTTCTCGAATTATTATTGAATGGTCCGTCGAGTACACGCCCCTTTTTTGAATTCTATCTCAAACATTTGGTCCGTCGAGCCGGATTTGGCGATAAATTCGGAAGTATTGAATTGAATTAATTCCTGCAAAAATGTTAATATCGAGTGTGTTGTAGTTTAATCGATTTAATAAAATGCAGTGCAATAACGTTTGGTTGTTTCGTCGATGCGTGTCGATACTCTGTCTGTCTTTCTGTCTGTCTGTCCGTGTGTCTGTCTGTTAGCAAGATAACTCCTGAAATAATGAAGCTAGTGGTTTGAAATTTTGGTCAAATGTTTGTTTTGCTAAAATCTTGGACGGTATTGAAAATGGGCCAAATTGGACCACGGGTTTTCCTACCTCCCATTCAAACTACCTCTCCGTGATATTTTAATTCGGCCATAACTTTCGGTAGAATATCTTGGACCGTATTGAAAATGGGCCAAATTGGACCACGGGTTTTCCTACCTCCCATTCAAACTACCTCTGCGTGATATTTTAATTCGGCCATAACTTTCGGTAGAATGTCGCTATCGACTTGAAATTTTGACCAATGTCTCATTCTGACATATACTTTGAGTTGATGGAAAGTCGAGTAGGTCCGACTACCCCTACCTCCCCTACAAAGTAATATTCAGCCATATCTTTTCATAGTAGTCTGGCTGGTCTAGCGGTTAGTGCGCGCACCTTCGGTGCACAGGCTCATGAGTTCGAATCTCACCGTGTTCCATGGTGTTTTTCGAACTCACGAGCTTGGACGGACTATGATCTCACTCAGATATTCGAGTACCCATTGGCTGATTTCAGACTATAAGACGAAACCGGACGGGTAAACTTGCAAGACAAGAGAGCTTTTGTAGTGGCCAGCAGACAAGCATTGTTCATTTCAAATTGTAAGAACGAGTCTTACGAAAGAAAAAAATCGTGACACGATTGTTTTTCTTTCGTAGGAATCGTACGATCGATAAGACGATTGCATCTACCGATAGTTCAGGTGTTCTGCAAAGACAATTAGCGTGTGTTTTACTTGCATTTTAATCTTGTCGACTCGTCACTTCATTGTACACTAACTTTGGAGCGTGCATGGCAACATTTACGCCTGTCGTCCATTAGCTGCTTCGAGCGGCGCGGCGCTCCCGCGTTTAAAGCTTTTCCGAATTTTACAGAGAGTGCATTCCAGCGCTCACAACTGGAATTTGCTTTACTTTGACATTTGACTGCACGCATGCAGTGATGGGCATTTACTCCATTCGGAGTAGATCTGCTACTATTTTTTACTTTAATAGTTTTTCTACGCTACTCCGGAGTAAATCGTTTCTACTCCCTTTTTTACAAAATTACAAGTGCCAAGCTATTCAATCCATTTCTTCCTTCTCCACTTAATTTTTTCACAACACACTCTAAACATTTCAATCCCACTAGGGAAATATTATGTTTCTAGGGTTGGTTGGACTATGGAGAATGGAAAATAAATTCAAAAAACAAAATGCCGTTATCCGGCGGATTTTTTTTGAATGGAATTGTCTAAAAGAATTCGAATCGAATGGGTAACGTAACAATTAAAGTCGATCTTCCAAGTCGGATGCCGAAACAAAGTATACGTGAGTGGACGCTGGTGGCCTGATGGAAAACAGGGAATTTCTTCAGTAGGGAATTTCTTCAGTTTCTCTCGTTGCTTAGACAAAATACTAATTTGGCAGGTACACAGTGATTTTAAAATTTATTTTTCATTTTTTTATGAATTTAAGAAGATGAATAACCAACGTCAAAGTAATTATACCCTTTTTTCAGTGCCAATAAATAAAATAAAAAAATTCTTGTACATTTTACCACAATTTCGATGTCTTTCCCAAGGAAAACATGCGATAGCGCTAGAGACAAACAGATTAAAGGTACGTGTTCGTAGAGACAATTCATGTGATGACCGCTCAGCGATCGTAGTTTGGCATCCAATTTCGAACCGTATTTAAATATTTATTGAACGGTTCTACTTTTCTAGTATTGACTATGGACTAAAGGAACATGTCTGCATAGAAAATACACCCATATAGTGGTCAAAACCGGTGGTTTAATTTCGATCGCTGAGCGATGATGCCATGAGTCGTCTCTACGAATACAAACCTTAAAGGTACGTTGTCCTCGACGCGGCTGCAGCGGCTCTAGAACAATTTCCCTTCCCCAAGCAGCCGTCGCCCGAATGCCCACAAAGAAGCAAGTGCACCACGTTCACCATTCGTGCATGCATTATGTACAAAAAGAGTCCCGCGACTGCTTTCTAACAGACAGATTCGTGTATCAGCCGAATCAGTACGACTATTATGCGAAACAACTACCCTACCCCAAGCAGCCGTCGCCCGAAGCCCACAAACAAGCAAGTGCACCACGTCCACCATTTGTGCATGCATTATGTAGAACAAGAGCCGCGCAACTGCTTTCTATATACACGCTATTCGGATATCGGCCGAACGAATACCACCGTTGTGCGAAACAACTACCCTACCCCAAGCAGCCGTCGCCCGAAGCCTACAAACAAGCGAGTGCACGACGTTCACCACTCATGCGGGCATTATATACAACAAGAGCCGCGTGGTTCATTCATTGTGGAGCTATGCCAAGCGATTATCAACTAAAAACGAGTTTTTGTATGCAATGGCCAATGGGCGAGCTGCAGTCGCTAGAGCCGAGGAAAACGTACCTTAAGACTATTTGTTTATAAAACAAATGTGTAATTAACATAAATAAATAAATAATAAATCTACTACCTATTTTTTTCTCAATGCCCATCTCTGCGCACAACAGCACAGGCACAGCAAATTGGTGAGTCGAGAATACATACTCTCTCTTTACGAACTGCCTTCCAACAAAAATAAAACACAAGTCGTCATGCCAACAGATTTTTCATGCTTCGCGCGACTCGTGCGATTGTTTCAAAATGTGTTGGATTCAGGGTTGCCAGATTGGGCTCCTTCTCGCCAATTGGGCTATCTTTTTTCTCAATTGGCGACAAAAATTCTCAAAAGTCGCCGCGCGATTTTTTGGGCTACATAAAATACGCGCCAGGTAATTACTTTTGTTTTAAATATTTTTCCGAGACAAAGTAGGGTACTGATCCATTAGAATTAAAAAAAGCAGAACATTCTTTGAAAATGATTCAGTTTATTATTAACACTAAATGGGTCAGACGGTCGAATTGAAGAAGCAATTCCAAATGACACTGGCCCATCTTGACTGAAAGTTTTTTAAATTAAAACAGCCGACGTTCAAAAAATATTTCCACATTTAAGTAAATTATCTTTTATTATTTTATTTCTGCCACATTATGTAAGGTGATCGTGAAAAGGGCATTTCCAATTACTCCAATTATTCGAAAGAGACTTTATTTACACACTTGCGAGCAAAAAAATCGACCCACCCCAAATGCTTCCGTTCTAAACACGATTACTCAATAAATAATAAACAGTCTGTTTTTGTTTTTAACTCTGTAAAATCAATAAAAAAACATCATTTATTATTAAACTGTGTTACAACTTTACATTTTGTTTTACGACGATACTTATAACTTGAATTTTTAAATTGTGTATGGGGACTAAAGCGGACTTTGGGGTAGTTTTTGAGGGGCGTGGAAAGTTTGGTAAGAGTGCAGATATATTAGGTAACCTCTGGAGCATGCAAATGCATCTGTTTCATTGCGATGCGATGAACTTGGGTTTTAAGGCTTCATACGCTCTTTGGGGTTTGAAAAACACTTAGGGGTTGTTTTTAAGGGAAGGAGGTGCTCGGCATATTTTTTGCTTTTGCCATTGAATTACGGCAAATTCGCGACATTTAATGCACTATAGCGATCATCGAAATTTAAAAGTGGTAGCGTTAACTTTACAGACATAAATCATGTTTTAAAGCGTTGGGGGTGGGTGATTTCTTCGCTCCCAAGTGTACTTTTGCATTTAATGAAATTATTTATGTACAAAGATTAGCTTATTACGTTTTATTTTGGCAATAAAATTTGTTGGGCTACTTTGGGCTATAAAAAAACTGAAATTTGGCGATTTCTTCTGAAAATATCTGGCAACCCTGGTTGGATTTGCGCTTATTGCCGCACGAGCTTCAGGCGTTGAGAGTTTCTATTTTTCAGGTTTATTCGTATTTTATATCAATGGATATACTCGTAGATAATGAAAAATTAATAAATGCCGTTCATGGGCATTCCCCACTATGGGATATGCGGGATAGCCGGTACCACCGCCGGGATATACAATCGAAATTATGGGCTAGTATTGCCCTTGAATTGAAATGTGATGGTAAGTTTATTTTATTATCTTTTTCAGAAAGTACATTTAGTAGCGGGCTGGAAATAAATCAACCTAGACCAATAAAAGAATAACAAAGGCATAATTTTTGCTCCACTACACCTATATGTACATATTGTAAGTACAGTCGAACACACAGACCGCGGGAAACATTGGACAAGTAACTATGTATGTACATATATCCAGTCCAACCAGCGGTTGGTTGACGTAAAATTTTATCGAATCCATAGTTGAAAAAAGTGTTTTCTTTGTTTTTAAATGTATTTCGACAAATTAAATTTCTTAAATATTTTTTGGCAATTTCATTTCAAAGTTAAAACAAAATTTCATTGAAAAAAGTAAAGATATGTAACATTGATAAAGTCAAGAAAAATATGATAAAGGAACAACTTATTTCATACGAAAAATTATATTAAAATGTGTCTTGATGCGGAGGCTCGTGATCCTTGAAGTAGGTCATAAATTTATTCCGGATACAATAAGCGGAGTCCGTGCTTCTATTTTCGTCTCTTGTAGCGAATCGGTTTGACGAGCGAGTACTTTTCAACTGCTTATGATAGCTTATCACTTCTTCTGGTCCTTCCTTGTCGATTATTATATTGTGCAGCAAACATACACTGAGAAAAAAAAGTATGAAAACAAAGGTTTTTCATTTAAAATCAAGCATTTTTACCCTTAATTTTTGCGCAAAATGACACACTGTTCAAATCCAATACACCGACATGTTATTTCAAAAGTTTTACTAATACTTCGAAACAAATTGCCGTCCTTTTAAATCAAGAAGGCGAAACTTTAGAATCAAGGTATCTGATACTCTTACATCAAGATTTTTCTGTTTTGAAACAAATCCACATTTTGTTTTTATACATAAATTTAAGTGTTAAACTCTTTAAAATCAAATTGCATTAGCGATTAAACCCAATTGGTTTACTCTTCCACGCATCGATCAGAATAGCCAATTTCAAATGATGAAATTTTATATGTTTCTTTGTCGAAAATTAAAAGATATGATTAGTAAAACACAGTTTATTAAATCGTCAGATTACATTGAGATACTAATAATAAAACAAATATTTACTAATATGTAATTATAAAATTTGTACTTTTGAACATTTGCAAGTCCCATACTAACTTAATGCCTAAACATACCTTGGACATATTGTGGCTAAAAAATATCTTTTAACTATAATTAACGATAAATTGAGTATTTTTGTATATAATATTTGTTCCACCACCACGTTTCGAGTTTTTGACCCATAACATCCGATGTGTTCGATGATGCTGAATTACTAGTTTGTGAAAATAAAAAAAAAAAGATAACTCTAAAAAATTCGGAAATTCTCTTGCTCGTATACTTACTTTTACCAACAAATGTATTTTGGATGATATTCTGACATGAAATCTGCAAACCACTATTTTGCACCGGTTAGAAAATGTTACAATATTAATATCACCTTCTTTAACAATTTTTTTATAATCACGAAAAACACTCAAAAGAATTCTAGTTCCTTTTGGCGGCGTCACTTTACTAAGAAGATATTGTTGCCAATAATGTCAATTAATATATATCATTTGATTCTATTTAAGATCAAGAAGTATTCCATCTTAAAGTTGTGGAAACATTTTAAAACTAAGTGCACTTCATTTTATTCCTTGGACATTTTTTCTATTAAAATTCCACAAAATTTATTTTAAATTGTATAATTATTTAAATTAATGTTCTGAGCATTTTCAAATTAAATGTTTCAATTTAATAAAATGAAGAAGTCATGAAACTTTTATTTTAAATAATTCATATCTTTTGATTTAAATGTTGTTCTGAGACCAAACATTTAAAATAACATTGGTCATATTTTGATACGAAATTTTACAGCTAAAATCAAGAATTTTTAAAGAGACTTGAAAACAAGTGACTGATCTTTTAAAATCAAAATGTAATTTTTTTCTCAGTGTATACATTGCACGATACTATCGACAAAATCGGGCTCCACTGCAATGGTCGTAAGAAGCAGTCTCCATTTATTGCAGATTATGCCAAATATGCACTCAATAATTTGGCGAGCCCTGGATAGACGTCGATTGAATACTCTCTGTTCACCACTGAGATTTTCCCCAGGTATCGGTGTCATTATATAATTTTTAAGAGGATATGCTTGATCCCCTAGCACAACGTGTGGAGTTTTAACACTCGACCCTGGTAAAATGGTTTCTCGCTTGGTACCAAGTGCCCCAATTTCAAGGCACTTTGCTAGTTTTGAGCTAGAGAAAATCCCTCCATCGCTCTGTTTCCCATATCCTCCCACCCCTACCGCTATCAATTTATAATCGGGTCCTCCAAGGCCTTGTAAAACAATAGAAAAATGTTGCTTATAATTGCGAAACATACTTCCTGCGTCTTCAGGGTTACGTATAGCAATATGTTTTCCATCAATACAGCCACAACAATTTGGAAACCCCCATCTAATCCAAAACTTTTCTGCAATTTCATCGATTTCTTCGTCGGTTTTTGGAAAAGGCATGTGTCTATGCCGGAAGACATTCCAAATTGCAGTCACCGTTTCTTTGACAATCCTTCCAATTGAAACATCTGATATTCTAAAGGAGTATCCCAATGTCTTGAAGGAACAGCCTGTTGCTAAGTACCTGTAATTGGTTAAATTCATACATACATTCATATTTAAAATAAATTCATATCTTTAAGCATATTAATTTTTATTTTTTGCAGTCGGAATATTAAAAAAGAAATGGAAAGGACTCCGGGACTCCTTTCGAAAGGAATTAAAAAAAAAATTTCAATCTGGACAAGAAGCCCCAGATGATTTTTTCAGTTCATGGCCGTTTTTTGAACAAATGTCCTTCTTAACGGACATTATGGCGCCAAGGACTATTAAGGAGAGCATACATGTCTCCATTCCTTCAAATGAGTGCTCAGACATTGAAAGCATTCTCTATTCAGAATCTCAAGACATAGAGCCGGAAAGTAGTCCGTCAGACGAAACGGCAGATCGGCCATCATCAAATAACATGCCAGAGAGGACACCGACAGCCAAAAAAAGGAAAAGGCCAGAAAATACAGACGCTGCTTTTCTTGAAATTGAGAAGCAGAAATTGCAGCTGTTTTCGAGTAGTGCGACTCAAAAGGCGGACAGCGACTATCAATTTCTGATAAGTTTGCTGCCATACTTGCAAAAAGTAAAACACAATAGGAAACTGCTAGTTCGCCAAAAATTGCAGCAAGTCCTTCTTGATGAAGAAAACTGCGAAATACAATTATCACCATAGTTGATATTCTTTGTATTTTTTTATAATTTGAAAGCTTTCTGAATATAAAATATAAATGTTATTCTTTTTGTAATAATTTAAATGTAAATATGTGCGTATTGATTTACCTTAAAGTCACGCTCAGCCGCTCCTCAGGCGATATGACTTCTCTAAAATTTGAATGCCTGGAAATACATGGCTCAATGGCTTTTAAAATATAATCGAATGTATGAGGAGCCATTCTGTAGTAGTCGAAAAATTTATTCGGCTGTAACTTCAATTCGCCATGGAGGTGATGGAATTCTCCATAACGGGATCTCTTTTCCAAAATAGGATTTACCCAATGCGCCCTTCTTTTTCTATTTAATCGGCGCCGAGTAAGGTAGCTATTCTCCAAAAATAAAATATCTTCCATCCTGAAAAATAACAATTGTATATACAAATGCCTAAATCTGAAAAACGATAGCTTCGCTTCTTTGGTCCAGCACAGGGCAAGATAACCTAACTTTGTACATATTCGACAGTTGTTATACTCTATACAGAACAACTAAGAAAAACATGTATCAAATTTTGTATGGAGGTAAGGTTTCCCTCTTCTGTATTGGATACGAAAGTAACGGACCTAGCGCCATTCTCTCAAAACTCTTATAGAATGGTTAGTCTTATCGCGTAAAGAAGGCACACAAAATTTTCAGAAAGCTTTTCCATTATATTGAATTGCATTTTTGTTAATTTTGCATAGTTATGTTATCTTTTGCTTATTTACGCTGTTGGATGAAAGTGCGCAATGATTTTTTCAATCTAAGATGATGGCGTAACCATGCAAAATATGGCGTAACTATGCAAAATAAGCAAAAATTCCATTCAATACAATGGAAACGTTTTCTTAATATTGTGTTTGTCTTCCCTTTGCGATAAGATTAACCAGCCGACAGATACTGGGTAAGAGCTATCAGAAACCCCGCCCTGATGTGCTAACACGCTTGGGTATCCAAAACGACTGAAAAATTTTTCCATTGTTATACATTTTTTTACCTTCAAAATTTGAAAACTGCCCCCAAAATCGTAAAATATAAATAATTTTCGCAATCTTCACACCTGAATAACCCTCCACTCTCGTTTGTAGATTACACGCGACTAAATAACTCTTCCAGTGGAAGATGTCCTTATACCTTTTACTTGTAAAAGCTTTTTTCCATACATTTTGTGAAAGCTTTGCCGCTGGAGCGCCGCGCCGCTCAAGTTTACGCTTGCAGTGGAAGAGAGCCCTTATACATACTTGCTGTGTGATTATTGTTCGCCGGTCCGTGTTTTGATCGGATAGTGTGAAATGATCATACGATGGTTCTTGTCGTGCAAGTTTACCCGTCCGGTCGTTTTCTTACAATTTGAATTCAGCCATTTATGGGGATAAATAACACCGCTGAGCGTGATGCTGATCTCATTACCTCAACAAAAAGCAGATAAGATCTTGGAAATAGGATGTCACTAACACATCCTGCGGCCTTAGTCCAATGCTGGATTGTCGCGCCTGTTATTTATTTATTTATTTTATATCTTTTCATAGAATGTCGCGAAAAACTTCAAGCTAGTATCAAATGGTAGCCGTTGGATGCCTCGATAAGACAATAAAGATGTACCAGGTCGGACCCATCTACCCCCCCCCCCCCACCTCCACTTAAAAAAATATGTAATTTAATATTAGGCGTGTTTAATTGTGCTCGCGTGTAGGTTAGTTTAGGGTAACTACATGGGGTTACAATAACAACATAACCCAGATAAACCCAGTAATGTATGGGGGGTACGTACTCTGACCAAAGTTAACCCGGAAGAATTTTTACAAATGTGACACCCAGAGGCGCTCTAACACGAAAAAGCATGAGCTAATACCAAAACCATTGGTTAAAGTTTACTGTGGGAGGTTGAGTGTTGCGATAAACCGACCGCAATGTTCATTGTTGTTTTTGTAAGACATGTTAATTTAGTAGCTATTTATTTATCACAACTTTGAAACTTCAGTTTTTTACACAGTTCATGGTTGGTGCAATAGATATAAACAGCTTTTAACCCAAATCGTTTTTTGTGCTTATATACCCCAACCTGCACCTGTTTTACAAAAAAAAAACACGCTTATTATGGTTTTTGCGTGCCTTCTAGGTCTGTACATGATTATAGGGTATACACTCATTGTGCTATTCGCACGATTAGAACTCGGTCTCGTTTGGCTTAATTTTCTTAGACTAAGGCCGGGTTTTTGATAGCTCTTATTCAGTACCTGTCGGCTGATTAGTCTTATCGCGTAGAGAAGACACACACCATATTTAGAAAGCTTTTCCATTGTATTGAATGGAATTTTTATTTATTTTGCATAGCTACGCCATATTTTGCTTGTTTAAGCCATCATCTTAGATTGAGAAAATCATTGCGCACTTTCATCCAACAGCGTAAATAAGCAAAAGATAACATAACTATGCAAAATTAACAAAAAATCAATTCAATATAATGGAGAAGCTTTTTGAATATTGTGTGTGTCTTCTCTGGGCGATAAGACTAACCATTCTATAAGATCTACGAGAGAATGGGCCTAAAGGGGATAACTCGAGTGGAGATAATATAGAGAAAAACGACTTCAAAATTTGCGATTTGTAATTGTCTCTATGTTTATATTTTAGAATTTAATTACCTGATGTCTACTTACTTACTTTGTCTGGTGTGGTTATTGAATATATTGGAGTCAAACAAGATTATGAAGATGTTTGCCGCACTATAGAATTGCCTTTTTTACCCTTCGCTAATAGAGTGAAAGGGTATCTTAACTTTGTCATGAAGTTTGTAACGCATTGAAGGAAGCAACTCCGACCATATAAAAAGTATACATATATGACCAGCATGACTTGGGGAGTCGATTGGGCGATGTCAGTCTGTCCGTTTGTCCGTCTGTCTGTCTGTCTGTCCGTCTGTTTGTCTGTTGCGACGCGTTTTACTCGGCCAATTTAAAAGCTATGAAGCTGAAATTTTGCACAAATGCTTCTTTTTGCTGCAGGCAGTTTGTATGTTTGAATCGGTAAAATCGGACAATGGGGTCATGGGGCTGCCATACAAACCCAACTACCCAAATTAGGTTTTTCTAAGAAAAATTTTTTTATTTGTTCAGCAATTTCACACAAATATGTTTCTATTGATAACACAAAACATATGTAAGAATCGATCAAATCGGACCATGGAGTCATGGGGCTGCCATACAAACCTTACCCCCAAATTAGGTTCTTGTAAGAAAAACTTTTTTATTTGTGCACCAATTTCAAACAAATTTCACACAAATGTGTTCCTCTTGACGACACAAAACATATCTAAGAATGGTTCAAATCGGATAATGGGGTCATGGGGCTGCCAACAAACCTATCTCCCCAAATTAGGTTCTTTAAGAAGAAGCGGCGAAGCGAAGCCCCCTAGTTTCCATTTTTATCTTCTCTAATAAGACACATAATGACTATTGGTACACGACAACGGGATGAAGCGCCACCCACTTTTTGTTTTGGGTCAATATTTAGCAGCATAAAGCATTATTTCCCGGTTCGTATTATTACAAAACCTAAAAAAGCTATGGGTATGTCTCGCCAATTATGTGGGCATTCAGATCTCTCGTATCTAAACATAATCTTAAACTTTTGTCTGGTTTCTCAGCAATCACCAAATTATCAATATCAACCCATTCTACAGCTTTATTCACTTTTTGGATTTTCTTCATTACCGTAACTCCCAGTGGAGCATGGTGCGTTGATGACTATCGTGTGTAGTCATCAACGTAACAAAGACAACTGAATTCGGAGTGTGATACGGTTGTCAGCCATACCACTTCCTAGTCGCATTGTTAGTTTATATTCTACGCTAAGAATAATTATTAACATCTTGTTCTGAATAATAAACTTGCGACGAGTCGTGCCGAGTTTGGAAACTCGTTTCTCTATGAGTGTCTATTTCGCTGAGTGGCGACCGAACGATCACGGCCACAGACCACGACGCTTTTTGGATAACACCAGCTTATTCCAGTTCATTCAATTTTGCTTTACCTTTATTCATCAAAGTCAATGGACCTCTCCGCGGTGGTTTTATAACCGGCTTAGAGTTGTTTTTTATAGTTATTTTATACCGTTCATGGAAACACCCTAACCCTGAGAATATATATTTGTTTTTGATGATAAAAGAATCCTCTTCTTCAGATTTCAAAAGACGCATTGCAGAAATTTCTTTGATAAAATTTAATTTTGCAATTGCGTCTAATCCTATTATCGGAGCAGAACACGTTTCCATTATAACGAAATTAAAATTAAATATTTTTTTTATTAATTTAATTAATTAGAATTTATTTTATCGAATACACGTTTTGGCATGATGTTCACCTCCGCGCCGGTATCAACCTTAATAAATGGAACAGATAAATCTTTGAATATTGAACAAACCAAAATTTATTCCTACCGACACGCTCAGTACGAAGGCTGCTAATAAAGTTTTTATATATGCCTGCTCAGAACACTTTGATGACAAGTGATACTCGTACTCCTGTAAATTACAGTTAGTCAAAAAAGTCAATTTAGCAAAAAAAAAAAATGGAAGTAACACATGAAAATTTTTGTGCAACGATTTTCTACGATTTTAAAGTTGGATTATCACAAGAACAGTATGATTCGATCGGCTTCATTTTGCATTTGAGGATGAAGCACCATCTTATCCGAAAATTTATAACTGGGCGTAATTTGCTCAAGGACGAGTTTCCTGAAGGTCGTCCAAAAACAGCCATTGTGCCGCATAACGTGGATGCCGTGCGTGAAATGATTACGCAAGCATGACATGTGGCATGTGACATACCGTGAGATAGAGTCATCTTTGGGCATTTCTCCCCCCCCCCCCCCCGATACTGCATGAACACTTGGCCGTAAAAAAGGTTTATTCCCGTTGGACCCCGCATCGTTTGACAATAGCTCAAAAAAGGCTGGTGTCGATTGGTGCAGAAAAAAAATACCATAACGGTGCATCAAATGACGTGAGCCTATGAGCCGGAAACTAAATAGCAGTCGACCGTGTGGGTGTTCCAAGACGAGCCCAATCCATGGAAAGTTGTTCGCGCACGAAGCACTGCGAGGCAAATGGTGTCCTGTTTCTTCGGCCGAATGGGTCCTGTGGCCATTGTTCCACTTGAGGAACTTAGTGCGGTCAATTCCGAGTGACACGCGACCATTTGCTTCCTGAATTCTTAGGGAAAATTCGCAAAACGAACAAGAGAAGACAAATCCTTTTTCATCGTGACCATGCGAGCTCTCACACATCAGTTCAAACAAGCGCATATTTAACCGGTCAAAACATTGAATTGACGGGTCATCCACCTTACATCCCTGACTTGGCACCAAATGATTTTACTTTGTTCCCATTTATTAAAAAAAATTACGTGGTGCACGGTTTTCATCGCCCGAAGCAGTTGTTGATTGAAGCATTCAGAAGCCATTATTTGGAGGTGTCTCCATCGGAGTGGAAAAAATACTTCGAAAATTGGTTTGAGCGCATGGAAAAGTGGATACTTGCTCATGGCGAATATTTTGAAAAACAGTAAAACCATTTTTGCAAAAAAATCCTTTTCATTTGTTTTCTTGGAACTTTATTAGTAACCTTCGTATTTATTTATTTACTGAACAGAAATAATCCAATTACATCAGTAACATCAGATATTAATACAGGAGTTCGAAAAGGAAAAAAATCAATTCGAAAGGAGAAGAATAGATTATTATAAAAAGCAAAAATTATTATGCAAAATATAAAAAACAATTAAACAAACGAGCAAAACAAAAGTATTATGAATGAGTTATTAGTTGGAAATTTTTTACGAAATAATACTTTTAAATGATGCAAGAGAAGAGGGTAGAAGTCCAATTTCCATAGAATCATACGTTCTCATCATTCGAATCAAAGGAGAATTGGCATATAGAGCTAGATCAGTTATAGGAGGGTTAAAGATGGCATTAGATCGAGTGTTGTGTAATAGAACTCTATAATCAATATTATCCGCTAAACTTGAGCGTATAAATCCTCGGCAAATTTTGTATAAAAAAAACATTGTTCAAGGAAATTCTTCCCTTTTTTAGGGAAAGGAGTTTAAGGAAATCAAGTCTTTCTGGGTAAGGAAGATACGGAAGTTTAAATTTGAAAAATAATGATTGGTAAATCTTCGCTGAACCCGCTCTATGGCATCAGTAGACACGTCAGTAGTCGGGCACCATGGACCAAACCACTGAAGCATACTCCAAAATGCTACGTACAAGGGAGTTAAATAATCTCACAGCACTGATTGCAGAACGAAAATCACTAGTGCAGCGGAGAACGAAGCCCGCTAGCCTCGAGCCCCTTTAACTAGTGAACCCCCGATATTCGCGTTCGGATGCGTTCCAAAAAATCGTCGCGAATGTTGAATTCGCGAATGTCGGGGTTCAGTATCCTTGGATAGTGGGAAATATGTTCAAAATATTCATAAAATATGAAAAATGTTACATGTTATAGGGTGGGGAATATGACAGTTTTTAAATCGTGGAATATGTTTGCCACTAAAACACTGAAAGCAATTGAGGATTTAAAAAAACTCTCCTGTAGAAAACTGCGCTTGAACAAGTGCTGCTCAATTCTATCACTAAAATTTGGGGTAATTTTTGATTCCTTGCGCTTTTTAAAGCAGCTCAACTTCTATTCGATATTTTCGCGAATTTCTTCCTTCAGTTTAATTTGCACCATGGAAATCCGACAACTTGCTTCAACTATCATTTTCAGTTAGGTTTTCTCCTTCCAAGTTTGACCAACAAATCTATTTAACAATTTAGCTTTTTGGGCACTCAAACACTCGTTTTCCGTGATTCTGGATGAGCGAGTTCCCAGGTAAGGGACATATCATGTGATTATATGAACATGTGGGAAACATCGGCACTGTTCAGGACGATCTTAAGGCCGAAAAGCCTTTGTTTCATTTTTGGGGTATCGGAGGAGGTGATCCACACAAATTTTTTATTAATTAACATTGAACCCCAGTGCAGTTTTTTGTTCCGGTAAAGGGCCGTTTCAATCGTTTCGTGGAATATTGTTGAAAAACCCACGCTTGCTTCTCCCCGAAGAATTAAAATATTGTGACAGTTTTAGCGTACTTTCATAGTGATCAGATCAGTAAATCGAATTTTTGAATCAAAGATGATTCCCAGGTCTGTGACTGTGTGCACATGTTTTAAAGGAAGCATTTTGACGGAATACGAGAAGAATGTAGTGAAAAGCTTCAGTGAGTGAATCATTACCGAACACTTCGATACGTTAAGAAGTAGATCATGGGTGCATATGAAAACAGACGAATGTCCGTAAATCGGGAAATCGCTCGGAGATCAACATTCTTTTGTCGTATTTGTGTATGATTGTGTACCCGCACTGAATGGGAACCGGTAATTTTTACGAGAGACACAATGTATTTCATTGATAACTGAATTCCACAAAAATTTAAGATGCGAAAATATGTGTTACCAGTGGTAATATCAGAAATCTATAACCGGGAGGAAAAAAATACGAAATTTCGTTCAGAATATGCCAACGGCAGATTCAACTTCATTGAAATTATAAAACTTCACAAATTATTGGCTCATTTAACTGTTAAATATTTCTTTATTATGTTACCCGGCCATCTCGGCAAGGTCCATCTAGATTAGTCGCCAAATGGCGTCACGTGCAGCCAAATGGCTGTTGTCATCCCATCCAAACTAGTCGCCATTTGGCTATGCGTCCAGTTTTGATATTAAATATGGCAACTCAATCAACCGCTTGTCAAATTCAAAGCGACAATTTTGTAACTTTTGTTCGTTATTTTGTGTGAAATTGAATAATTCTTGAATGGCCGTGTAATAATTCAAACGCGCAGAGTACGATTTTGATAATTAAATTTAAAAAAAAAAACACCAAAATGAAATTTTGGTTATGTCATTTTCTGTCTCCATTTGGCTGCTATAGTGTGGATGCTAGGTAGCAGCCAAATGGCTGTACGCGATGCCAGTTTTTGGACGTGCAGCCATTTGGCGATTAATCTAGATGGACCTTTAGCTCCATCACACGTTCGGATTTTAAAAAGTAGAAAGACGCGACAAGATGTTGAAGCGATGTCAGAATTGACAATTTTTACCATCGATGGTACAGCGTCGATGTTTTTTTTTACCATCGATGGTTTAGTTTCGATGGTCGATGTTTTTTAACGATCGATGATTTTGCCATTGGTAATGTAGCCATAAAAATAATTTTTAATATTTTTCCAATTTAAGTGACCAAACAATTTGACCTACGAATACATCATTGGTGATGGTGACAAAAACATCGTTGATTTAGATATTGAATATGTACCCAATGACTAAATCCGCAAAACAAATGAAGTGTTTACTTCCTAAAAATTAGCTGAAACGTTAAGTGTTCGTTTAAATTTCTTTAGAATAGTTCCAGTTCCTGATCTTTAGAATAGTTCCTTGAACTAAAGTCTAAGAAATTTACTAAAACACGTCAAGAAGTCGATGGATTATGTAAGCTAAAATTATGTATTCTAGAAATCTTCCTCTCAGTTCAACAAACAATTTGCTGAAGGTAATTTGGGTTAAATTGGTTTAAGGCGGCTATTTTTGCGCAGAAAAACATTAAATCGCTTCGGCAAAATCAATGAATAAGAAAATCTGAAAAGGAAACGCAAATAACCGCAAAATACACTAGATATGCAACTTTTTTTCGGGACCAAAATATTTTCTATGGTAACTTGATCGAAGCTACAAGATGACATTTCTCATTTGAATTTTATATGGAAAATTAATTGTAAACAAAATCATGCACATGCGCAGCTTAATGCTGTAAGTTCGTAGTAGGGGCGTCGGAAAATGGGGGCAATGAATCCGAAATTTCCAAATTATTAGATGCTTAAAATTAATTAATCAGCAACGTTCCTGTTGCATAACTGTATACCAACAGCATCAAAATTTACACTATTGCGAAAAGTACATTTAAATTGGATTGGAAAGCGTTGCGTGGTGTAAATTCGTTTAAATACAAAATTTTAAATAGTGTGTATTCCAGTGCATTGCGGCTGAATACTTCAACCAATGAAAAAGCAAAAAGTATTAAACCATAACAGCCCCAAACACTAAATTTGCAACGCCACTGCTAGCTATAAAAAAAAATCAAATTGTCCCCTTTATTTTCAGATATTTCGTTTCCTTCTTTTTCTTCTTCATTGGGCAAAATGCTTTGACTCATAAATTAGGTAAAAAAAACAATTGCCGTTGTTTAAGAGGACATCACAAACACATTTTTGTCCATTTTAGCCACCTTTCTGTCCAAACTTAATTTATGTCAGCCTAACAATTTTGGCTCCCAAAGTTGATTTGGATTACCTAGATGTTTCTGGGGGATGACCGATGCTACAATGTTCTGAATAGCTGTTCCAAATTTGACGGAAATTAATTCAAAAACAGTTGTTGATCGGTAGTTTTAGCTTCCCGTATAAGGTTTCTAAATTTGTTTGAAGAACATTAACAAAAAAAAAGCATTTCTAAAGGATACAATCCCGAGGTCGTTAGTGATTTAAATTTATACTAATAGTTTAAGTAATATTCTGTGAAGAAATTTCAAAAATAATTTTCTATGGGCGTCTTCGAAATGTGTATCGTGCGGCGCGCTCAATCCTGCAGACAGGAATATTTGGCCCAGGGTAGGTTTTGAGTATGACACCCCTGCCCTACAAGTTGTTATGACCACTAACGAAAGATTAGGCTATTGTGCAATAATTTTAATTTTTTAGGATTGTATTTCAGTTGCCTCTCCAAGTTTGAATAAACGAAATTTTAAGGGGCTATGGTAAAAATTTCCCGACATGGGACTGTTCTTTACCACTTATTTGAAAAAATCATAGGTTCACTGAAAGAAAAATCCATTGTTGAAACAACAATTTTCTGTGATACTCCAACAATTGATGAAAAATTGTGATATTAAACAAGAAAGATTGTTGATTTTACTACTTGCGAATTGTTGATTTAACAATTTGAAAATTGTTGATTATAAATTTGCTAATTTTCTGTAGATATTGTAGGAATATTTACGAAAAATTGCCCTTATACAACCAAATCGATTGAAAAATTGTCAATATACTACAAAAGTTGTCATTCAACTCCAAATATTAAAAAAAAAAAGTGTAACAATCAACATTTATTGTTGGTTACCAATTTTTTATTGGTAGAATAACAATATCAAATTGCGTGGCTTAAAAAGTTAATTGATTATTAACTATTTTTCGCAGTAAAAGAACAACGAATTAACAATGAATCTCGTCGACGATGCCGCTGACGACTTACGTTTACAAGTCAATAAGTATCGTTATCTTCGGGAAGTGAATTTAGTCTCGTTCGGTTATTGTTGTAGAGTGGTTCGCGATAAAAAAAAAATATTGAAATTATAGTGTGTAATAATCCATTTTGGTTTGAACGGACATTAGTTTAACATATAATTTAGTGTCAAGTGTGGACAATTTGCAACAGAAACGCAGGAGTCATTTCCCATGGACACGCTGTCGGGCCACTTCATTACATCAGGACCAGTAGATTGTTTTTTTTTTAATTCTTAAAAGTCAAAATAAATGTTAATTATTGTGAAAAAAATTTAATAACACTTTATTGTAACTTATTATTATATGGAAATAAAAAAATAATACGATTATAAAGTGTTTTTTGTCACACACTTTTATTTCAGATTAAGGGAGCGCATTCTTGCTGAAAGAAACAACCCTAGATACGCTATTTTCCTCCTCTTCCTTTAGGTATCACATCAGGCGAGATTTTCACATGTCATAAAAAACAGACTACTTGTCTGTATTCTTTATGTATTGCGTGTTATTTTTCTATGTATATTAATACAGAACAAGTATTTAAATTAGGTAGAAAAGTAAATACCTAAAAATGTACTCATACTATGAATAATGGTCAGCCTACAATCCACATATTAGTTCATCAACTACGAATATTGTTACCCAAAAACTACAGATATAGTGCAATAAGTACGAATAGTTGTGGGATTACTATTATTTCGCTGGTTTAACAACGGATCGTTGTAGTTTGCAAAAATAGCAAACAACAACTTCTAAATTGTTAATTTAACAATTTTCCGTGTTTGACGCAAAAACAACTAAGAAAAATTGTTGATTTTACCAAGGTTTTTCTTTCGGTGTTGTTAAAAAACAACAAAACATCGATAAGAAGAAATATTCAATGGTCAAAATACATCGGCCCTGCAGACTCGATAACTGATCGTTCTATATATTTTTCTTGAGAAATTGTCATATTTTGCATACTCTCTTTGCAATTAAACAAATAAATGCATAAATTAGGCACTTTTTTCCTTATGAATATCTGAGAACAGTTCAATTTTTATTAAGTACTCATAAAGGCGAAACCATCGATGTTTTTGTGTCGATGTTTTATGACCATCGATGGTTTAGCTTCGATGTTTTTTCGATGGAAAACATCGATGTTTTTCTTTCGATGCTCATCTCTAGTATATTAGCTTTGAATTAGCATGAAGTTTGTAACGCATTCAAGGAAGCATCTCCGACCATATAAAAAGTATACATATATGATCAGCATGACGAGATGAGTCGATTGGACGATGTCCGTCTGTCTGTCTGTCTGTCTGTCCGTCTGTTGCAGCGCGTTTTTATCGGTCACTATAAAAGCAACGGAGCTGAAATTTTGCACGCGTGCTTATTATTGTTGCAGGCTGTTTGTATGTTTGAATCACCGAAATTGGATCACTGGGTCATGGGGCTGCCATACAAACGTAGCCCCCCAATTTAAGTTCTTCTAGGAAAAACTGTTTTATTTGTGCACCAATTTCAACAAAATTACACACAAACGTGTTTCTCTTAAGGACACAAAACATATCTAAGAATTGATCAAATCGGACCATCGGGTCATGGGGCTGCAATACAAACCCAACACCCTAAATTAGGTTCTTTTTAAGAAAAACTTTTTTATTTGGGCACCAATTTCAACCAAATTTCACACAAATGTGTTTCTCTTGATATCACAACACACATCTAAGAATGGATCAAATCGGATAATGGGGTCATGGGGCTGCCATACAAACCTAACCCACAAAACTAAGGTTCTTTTAAGAAAAACGTTTTTATTTGTGCACCAATTTCATCCAAATTTACACACAAACGTGTTTCTCTTGATGACACAAACCATACCTAAGAATGGGTCAAATCTGACCTTGGGGTTGCCATACAAACCCAACCCCCATTTTGGCCCTTTTAAGAAACATTTTTTGCACCAATTTTACAAAACCGTAAATTAATGTGACTTTACCAAAGCAACAAAAAAGTTCAAAACGAATGGAATCGTACTGTGTGGTCACGTTCCCGCAACCCAATAAAATTTTAAATATTTTTATTTGCCCACTTATTTCAACCAAGCACAAAACTTTTGTCGACACGGAAGAAAAAGAATGAGGAGCGGGATTAAATACAAGTCATAGGTATGCCCGATAAGAACTTTTAGCCCAACGAGAGCGAAGGGTATCCAAATTTCGGCCGCGCCCGAAATTAGCCTCGCCCCGGGGGTTGGCGAGCGTAGTGAGCAGGAGGCGAAGCCCCCTAGTTTTTTTTTTATTTTCTTGTATCTATTTTTAAATTTTTAAACAATTTCAACATTCAAGGCTTGAAATTTAGTTAGGGGTCAGGCTTTTCATGTGTGAAGGGGTGCGCGGTCAAAATAAATTTGAGAATGACTGTTTTGAACAGTCGAAATGGTCGAAACTATTTGCCGTTACTATACGTACATGCCTACTTGGGGCATGCGAAATTGTGACGATAGGCAAGCGAATTTTTGCTATAGAATGTCTATGATATCGTTTTATAATGTACGACAGGGGTGTCAAACTCAAAACCTGGCCCGGGCCAAATATAATTTTGTTCGGGGTTAAGCGGGCTGCAGTATATCAAAATTGATAAATTTCTAAGACGCCTGCGAGCTCAAGATTATATCCTTTAGAAAGGTAATTTTTGTAAATGTTCTTCAAACAAATGAAAATGAAATGAAGATAAAATACCAAAATTTGGTTGATCAATCAGTAGACAATGCTATCTGTAATTTCCACCAAATATTGATCAGCTGATTAGAACAATATAGCACTAAAAGCATTTTAATCCGTTCCGAAATCATTTTTGTTTTTTCAAATATGCTAAAACTCCCTAATATCTAATCAACATTTATAATTCAAATCATAATTGATGTTAAATTGTATTGCATATACTGAGTCTATAAATAATACTTCTCGGCCAGGCCCCCATTGTCAATAAGACTGAACTGAGCTGATGTCTTCTCGTCGTTCATACTTGTTTGCTGATAAAATCGTAGGTCATGGTTTCTATGACGTCGGAGTTGATAATTATGTCAGTATCAGCAATGTGTTGTATCAGCTGTTCTCTGCGAAACATTTCATAACAACTATCTACGGAACCATGAATGAACTGACTGAATGATTGCGTGCTTATCTTCAAAAATCCTGGTAATAACCGATAAGCGTATAAGCTGTCGCAATTAAATAAAGTTGACAATCAATTTGAATGTAGTAAAGGATGAATTTGGTAATCAATTTGGTATTTGGTAGGTATTACTAATATGGGAACATGCGTACGTGCAGAAAAAAATAGCTGACGTGATTATTGCTAATTGATTCCTTTCGATTTCATCATAAATTCGTGTCAATGCTGTCTGTTGCGTTCATTCTTATATTCGCTCCCAATGACATCAAGGTGCAATTAGATCAATAATTGAGTGTCCCCAATAAACGTTAAATATGTGCGTATAAACGGAAACAGGAAGTGATTTATAAACGTAGTCCGATAAAAAATTATTGTGCTGCTTTTTATTTATAAATATGCAAACAAAATATCAAATTAACTAGACGGAATTATTTTGAATATGTACTTTGAATAACAGAAATGTACAGAAAGATTTATGTTAAAGGCTGTTTTCGAGTTAATGGTACGCCTTGCACTCAAATCTTTAATCTCGGATTTTATGACTATGCATTTAAATATACATACATATGTACATAGTATGTATTATCAAATCAACAATGAAAAAATAATCCATACAATACAAGCAACGCCCGTCTATATATTAAGGCCGCAATGTAGAATCTTAGACGTCAAAATCAGCTTACCTATAATTTTTGGTTATGTTCGCCAATGTTGCACTGTTTTGTTTTTGCTTTTTATTACGTCATATGCTTGTTTTTGTTGTTTGCTTTTGCTCGTGTAAATCCAAAATTTAAGAGCTAAACTATGACGTCATTGTACAGCTGAGTTGCGGCTATGATATTTCTAGATGGCGTTGATACAAGACATTGCATATACACTAGTCAGCATATGTATTTTGACATCTCGTACTCTCGAGCCCCGACACTGGTTTTATTTAACTAGAACGGATAACAGTACATTTTTTATACGACAATAAAGTAAATATCAACAGCAATAAATACGTTCAAAATGTTGCCTTCTTTCGGACTGCCATGCTATAGAGAAAAGAAAATATGGGGGCATAATTCTGATGCGGCATAAGTATTTTTACAATATTTAACTTTTTGACTGCCCACCTATTTTTAACACGAAATTATGGACAAAACCCATTTTTATTAAATTTTGAATTCCTCAATTTGGATTTTAAGTAAAAAATATCACCAGCAGCTCGAAACATAAACAAATAATCAGAAATTAGAAGTTTAGTTTGAGAATCGATAGAGGCAATCCTAAGTATTGGTTTAACGTTTGAATACGCTGCTATTGATTTTTATTTCATACGGTTAACTGTTCCTGATCTAGCATAAAAATTATATAAAATAAAAAAAGTCAAATTATGGCGCTATCTGAATGAAAGCGGATGTCAGGACTTCCGACGATTCATTGACAGCCAAAAGAAGCTTTGGCGATGGTAACAGTGCCCTGAATTTTAATTATAGTAAAGAGATTTGCATTTAATGGTTTCTTAATCTTTCATTTGATTTCGCTTCTCTGAAATTGGCTTTTTAGTTCTAGCCCGATTGTGGTGGCTATTATCTACGCCTACGACGGCATATTCTCCATATTTATGTAAGAGAGGATAGTGGATGAGCGGAGAGCATCGTGGCAGTCAGTCGTCAGCCGTTGAAGCCGCCGGTCAAGCCGAACGTCCGTTCCACTTTATATTCGACTACATATTAATATTAGCATCACCTTAAAATATTATCAATTGTATTTATCTACATACTACGGAATAAACCTTTTCATTTTGTAATTGATAAACTGTCGCGTTTAAATTCCGTACATTTGGGGGCTCAACCGCGCGTCGGAAAAAGTGGAAAAGGGCCCGCCCGTGTTTCGCCTTCATACCACAATTAGCTTTCACAACCGTGCCGTGGTTACTTTGCTACATACAGACATTTGAAAGTGGCTAAAACTGTGTCGTGAAAAATAGAACTATTAACACAGTCTACAGTTTTATGAGCGGGAAAAAATCAAAGTGGTCCGCTAGTCCCGTTAAAGGAAAGTTTACGCCGAAATTGAAAGTAGCGGTACGGGCGAAGCCACATTACAACACCCGATCAAGAGCAAGCAGTTTATCGTCACCTCTTTATTGTACTGCTTCGATGATGACAGAGCCAGGTAGCTCTAAAATGGCGGCAGAAACAGCCACGAAATCGGAGATGCAACACATCGAACCTACAAAAGTGGCACAGCCGGCCCCAACTACATCGAAGATTGTACCAACACCAACAGCAGTCCGACACACAACAGATGAGGAGACCAACAATAAAATTGCAGAGAACAATTTGATGCTACAGCAGCTAATTCAGTTGCTCACGCTGAAAATTCAGGCCGATGAAGTTCGAAGTGACACGAAACTTGAAGATTTCTCAAAAATAATTCCGGAGTTTGACGGTGAAAGTATGCCAGTTCGAAAGTGGTTGGAAATTTTTGAAAAGAACGCCGAAGCTTATGGGTTAAATCAGAAGCAACAGTATTTGCAGGCTCGGGCTAAAATGACGCGAACGGCAAAATTCTTCTTGGAATCGGCATTCATATATGAATACAACGATTTACGCCGTGTATTAATAGAAGAGTTCGAATGCAAGAAAATTTATAGTGCCGAATTGCATAGAGAACTGAGTTCACGAGTAAAGAAGAGCGGCGAAACTTTTCATGAATACATGTTGGTTATGAAACGTATTGCCGCGCGTGGAGTTATTGACACGGAATCTGTCATTGGATACATTGTCAAAGGCCTTAATTTGAAAAGTGACTTCAGGTACAATCTCTACAGTTGTACATCTTTTCAAGAGTTGAAAGCCAAATACGAGGTATATACATGCGTCACTGAAAGCGAACGACAAGCACACGCTGATAGTAAGCCGTCAAGCTCGAAAGAAAAATCGCAACCTGTATCAAGTGGCAAAAAACAACATTGCTTCAATTGCGGTTCGGGTGACCATCTACGAAAAAATTGTACCGTTGACGTTAAATGTTTCCGCTGCAATAAAGTGGGCATATGTCAAAGAGCTGCCCAACGAAAGATGCTGTCATAAACGTAGTGCAGAGGATCGAAAGAAAAGCCGAACGTTTGAAAAAGATAACCCTCAATAATTTTGGAGTGAATTGTTTGGTGGACACTGGAGCGCAGGTCTCTATATTGAAGGAAAAAGTTGCCGAAAAGATTAACGTCGAGTTAGAGAAGTGTGTTGTACATCTACGCGGTTTTGGAAACAATACGATTCGCCCTATTGGTTGCTTGGTTGCGGAAGTAGCAGTTGACAATATGCTGATAGCCCATAAATTTGTTGTAGTTGCGGATCAGGATATGGACTACGATGCCTTGCTGGGCTTCGATTTCACGAGTAAATTCGTCTTCAAATCAACGGCAGCTGGTTACGAGTTTTCTCCCCTCTCAGGGGAGGAAACTACATCGACAAATCAGATAAGTATCTATAATATTATAGAAACAAACACTGATGCTGATGTACCCCCACAGTTTAAAACACGTGTGCAAAGGATGATCGACAACTACAAGCCGAAGATGTTAACAGCTGTTGATGCCCGATGCCCGATCAACCTGAAGATTGTACCCGATGAAAATATTTTGCCGTTCCGACACACACCAAGCCGTATTGCAGTCAACGAAGTAGAAGCAGTTAAAAAGCAGATTGATGATTGGCTCGAGGCAGGTATCATACGTCCATCATCGTCCAACTTTGCAAGCCGCATCATCATCGTTAAAAAGAAGGATGGAAGTAATCGTGTATGCGTAGATTTCAGGAAGTTGAATCGAATGGTTTTAAAAGATGGGTTTCCGGTTCCAATTATCGAAGACGTGCTGGATAAATTACACAACGCGAAATTTTTTACCACGTTGGATTTGGAAAACGGATTTTTCCACGTCCCCGTCGACGAAAGCAGCAAAAAATATACAGCGTTTGCTACCAAGGAAGGTCTTTTCGAGTTTAACAAAGCACCTTTTGGATTTTGTAATTCGCCGGCAGCCTTTATACGATTTGTCAACTTCGTTTTTCAAAAGCTGTTAAATGAAAACATTTTAGATTTGTACATGGACGATATCATCATCCATGCGGAAACTGCAGAAGAATGTTTAGCAAAAATGGAGACGGTTTTCAGCGTTGCATCGGAGAATGGCCTTAAAATCAACTGGAAAAAATGCCGGTTTCTTCAGAGATCCATTGACTTTCTGGGCCATATGGTAGGCGATGGACAAATTAAGCCCGGTAGAGAAAAAACGAATGCTGTGACCAGATTTCCTTTGCCAAAAAATATTAAGGCGTTGCAGTCATTTTTGGGATTGACGGGATTTTTTCGCAAGTTCATCAAGAATTACTCCCAAATCGCTAGACCGTTGACAAATCTACTGCGAAAGGACGCTCAATTTCGAATGGAGAACCCGCAAGTCCAGGCATTTAATCATCTAAAGGAAGCATTGTCCAATGAGCCGGTACTTCGAATATACAGCAGAGACGCGAAAACAGAGGTTCATAAGGATGCGTCGAAAGATGGGTTCGCTGCGGTACTTATGCAGTGGTTTGAAGGTCAACTCTATCCTGTATTCTTCTGGAGCAAGAAGTCTACCGAATCAGAGGCTCGTCTTCATAGCTACGTTCAAGAAGCTAAAGCCGTTTTCCTCGCATTTAAGAAGTTTCGTCATTATATCCTTGGAATTCGTTTTAAGCTTGTAACGGATTGTGCGGCTTTCAAGCAAACATTATCGAAAAAGGATGTACCAAACAATGTGGCGCAGTGGGTTGTCTACATGCAAGACTTCGACTTCGAAGTAGAACACCGACCAGGTGACAGACTAAAATATGTTGATTGCCTTAGCCGATATATACCACAGATCATGTTAGTATCAACGGAAATATCTGCGCGCATAAGGAAAGCACAAAAAGAAGACACGGCAATTAAGGCTATTTCAGAGATACTAGCTAGCCGTCATTACGAGAATTTTAAATTAAAAGGAAACTTGATGTATAAAGCTGTAGATGGCAATGATCTACTTGTTGTCCCGAGATGTATGGAGAAGGAAATCATCGTTGATGCTCATAATGCTGGGCATTTCGCAGTTCAAAAGACAATGCATTCAATTCAACAATGTTATTGGATACCACATTTGGAACAGAAAGTTGCACAAGTCGTAAGCAATTGCATTAAATGTATCATTTATAACAAAAAACTGGGTAAAAAAGAGGGATATTTGCATTGTATCGAAAAAGGAGACAAGCCGTTACACACGCTGCATATAGACCATCTTGGTCCAATGGACGCAACGTCGAAACAATACAAATATATTCTAGCCATGGTCGATGCTTTTTCCAAGTTTGTGTGGCTTTTTCCGACGAAGACAACCAACTGCGAGGAGGGGGTTAAAAAACTTGAGATGTGGTCCACAGTATTTGGCAACCCAATTCGAATAGTTACTGACCGAGGTGCTGCATTCACAGCAAACATGTTTGCAGATTATGTGAAGGATAAGGGTATTGAGCACGTTTGTACCACGACTGGAGTGCCTAGAGGAAACGGGCAGATCGAAAGAGTCAACCGCTCAATTTTATCAATCATATCAAAGCTGTCATCTGAGGAACCTGCAAAATGGTTCAAATTTGTCCCGAGCGTGCAAAAAGCTGTTAACTCCCACGTTCATGTTTCCACGAAAAGGTCTCCGTTTGAATTAATGTTTGGGGTTAAAATGAACTCCAAACCAAACGATCAATTAGTTCAGTTGCTAGAACAAGAAATGTTTGATATGTTCGACGAGGAAAGAAAAGAGCTACGGCGAAATGCAAAACTGGAAATTCATCGAGCACAAGCCGCTTATAAAAAGCAGTTCGACGCCAAACGCAAGGACGAACATGCTTACCGAATCGGAGACTTGGTTGCAATCCGACGTACACAATTTGTTGCTGGTAGGAAATTGGCCAGTGAGTATTTGGGACCTTATGAAGTTACCAAAGTGAAGCGAAATGGCCGCTACGACGTCAGAAAGGCAGCCAATATCGAAGGCCCGATTAATACGTCTACTAGTTGTGATCACATGAAATTATGGAAATATGCTGTGGACAACGACGAGCTGTGGTCATCTGAGGCAGATGACTAATCAGAATGGCCGAATGTAAGAGAGGATAGTGGATGAGCGGAGAGCATCGTGGCAGTCAGTCGTCAGCCGTTGAAGCCGCCGGTCAAGCCGAACGTCCGTTCCACTTTATATTCGACTACATATTAATATTAGCATCACCTTAAAATATTATCAATTGTATTTATCTACATACTACGGAATAAACCTTTTCATTTTGTAATTGATAAACTGTCGCGTTTAAATTCCGTACATTTATAATAGGCAAAGACCTTTGGTTTCAATTGGGCATTTTCCATAAATATTAGAAAGATTTTTCGGTAATTATCCGATATTTCCCTTTCTTTTCTATTATCCAATCCACTACGGAGGCTAAAACCAAACTTTGAATTCATGATTTTCTCCAATGCTTCAAACCACTGGTCACACTTTTTACTTGGAATTCAAAATATAAACTCAAAAATTACATAGTAAAATATGTTTTGTCCATTTTCATCTAAACAAAAGTGGTGTACCAATTAAGGATTTAAAAATTGTCAAAATAGTCGCAACAGAAATACGCACATCTCTCCTCTCTATAGCAAGGGAGTCCTAAAACGGACAGGAGAAATATATATTTTTATTGCTGTTGATGTGTACTTTGATTCCTTTATAAGAAATTTACCGTTATTCGCTCTAGTGAAACAAAATCAGTGTCTGGGCTCGAGAGTACGAGTACCACATGTCAAAATACATATGCCGACTAGTGTACATACATATTTCGTGTGTATGAACATATGTATACATATTTACATAAAACATACATACGAGTGTTACTCATATCGGCAACCCAACGGTACCGTGCTTATGGGAAATTTGCACTCACCTCCTTATCGCTGCGATACGGCTTGTAATCATGTTCGTGTGTAGCTTCAAGACATATGCGGCTACTTCAAGTCAAACACGGTTTATTGCACTCACAATTATTACGAGTAATAACTACCGCAACATCAACAATCAACACATTTCGCTTTTAAGGCGGATAGGTACTATATTTTGAATCCTTGAGGCCGATAGGCTTAAGTTTTTAGTCCTATCAAAATCACTGCTTTTGAGTTAGAACTGCAAAAAATGTAAACAAACAAAATGTACGATAATTCAACTTGTTTTTATACCCTTCACTTGTAGAGTAAAGGGTATATTAACTTTGTCATGAAGTTTGTAACGCATTGAAGGAAGCATCTCCGACCATATAAAATATGTATATATATGATCAGCATGACGAGCTGAGTCGATTGGGCGATGTCCGTCTGTCTGTCTGTCCGTCTGTCCGTCTGTCCGTCTGTCCGTCTGTCCATCTGTTGCTACGCGTTTTACTCGGCCAGTTTAAAAGCTATCGAGCTGAAATTTTGCACACATGTTTCTTTTTATTGCAGGCAGTTTGTATGTTTGAATCGCTAAAATCGGACCGTGGGGTCATGGGGCTGCCATACAAATCTAACCCCCCCAATTTGGTTTTTCTAAGAAAAACTTTTTCATGTGTTTACTAATTTCAACGAAATTTCACACAAATGTGTTTCTATTGATAACACAAAACATATGTAAGAATGGATCAAATCGGACCATGGGGTCATGGGGCTGCCATACAAACCTAACCCCCCAAATTAGGTTCTTCTAAGAAAAACTTTTTCATTTGTGCACCAATTTGAACCAAATTTCACACAAATGTGTTTCTATTGATGCCACAAAATATATGTAAGAATAAATGGAATCAGACTGTGGGGTCATGGGGCTGTCATACAAACCCAGCCCCCAAATTGAGTTTTTCTAAGAAAAACTTTTTTATTTGTCCACCAATTTCAATCAAACCTCATAAAAGTGCATTTCATTTGATGCCACAAAACATGTGTAAAAATGAATGGAATCGGACGATGGGGTCATGGGGCTATCATACAAAGCCAACCCCCTAAATTGAGTTCTTATTTACGAACAACTTTTTTATTTGTGCACTACTTTCAACCAAAACTCGTAAAAGTGCACTTCAATTGATGCCATAAATAATCGGACTATGGAGTCATGGGGCTACCATACAAGCCCAACCTCCCCATTTTGGATCTTCTAAGAAACATTTTTTCTACACCAATTTAAAAAAAACCTCAATGCGTCTTTATCAAAACAGAAAAAAAAGTCAAACAAATGGAATCGTACTATGGGGCCATGCTCCCGCATCCTCCCAATAAAGTTTTCTGAGATATTTTTTTTATTTTACCACTTATTCCAACCAAACCTCACACAAATATTGTTTTATCGGCGCCACAGAATTTGTCAATATCAAATATTATGCGAAAACAGAAGGAAAAGAATGGGGAAGGATTAAATACACGTCATAGGTTTGCCCCAAAAAACTTTTAGCCCGAGGAGAGTGAAGGGTATTCAAATTTCGGCCGCGCCCGAAATTAGCCTCGGTCTCGTTATTTTTAATGCCGATAATAATTTTATCTATAGATTTAGAAGGTCGAATAGTGAGCAGTTCGAACATTCGATAATGGCTATTTATAGCTGATGTTCTTATTGTGTTTTTAGTTTATAATGGGTGATCCGCTGGGAGTTTTATTATCTACCTTCAAATAAATAGCATCAACAGAAAGAAATACTGTGTCTGACATTATTACTTACTAAAGATAATTTTATTTAAAGATGGCCGCTACTAGTCCGTATAGCTGGATCATTCGAAAGGTCAAATTTTTGATTATTTTACCCGTTTTGCCACCGTCAGACTAAGCACCAAGGACCATGTGATGACGATATCACGACTAATCGCGAATTTATAGCTGCCCGCAAAAACAATGATATAAAGCCATTGCTTCGCGCATTATGCGTGTGTCGTAGCCCTATATTGCCGAAATAGCCCAGGGAGGGGGGGCAGGCCGAACGATCGCCCGGAATGCCTAATTTTTGGGGCTATATACAATCCGAAAATTGAAAGTCATGTTTGGTGAAAAATAAAAACACTAGTTAATTAATAATAACAAACCAGTGGGTGGGGTTTTTCTTTTTATGTTCAGAATTAATTTTTAATAGAACACAGTGTTAGTAGGAAGTCGATATTGTCCTGTAGCCTTAACTAATCCCACAGAACGTCAGCACAGCAAACTAAATAAATTTTGAAGAAACCGGAGTCTGAGTCTGGTTTACTTACAGTCTGCTTGGAATAACCTGTAGTAGAGGCATACTTCGTCATCTCCTAGTTTAATCTCTTATAAGAAAAACTATTTTCTTTATGTACCAATCTTAACCAAACTTCACCCAAGTAGGGGAGACTGGGGCTGGTTCTAACAAATTTTAAACAAAACTTCTTAGCTACCCAACCTTTTGCGTTAGAAACATGACTTTCTGTCATATAATTCGTCATTAATAGGACTTTAAATAGAAATTATTAAAATTATTGTAAACGTATTACATTCTGAATAATAAGGCTTTTTTCCTAAGAAACTGACAAGTTAAAACTTACCCCAGCCTGGGGTTGGTTCTAACAGCCCTGGGGTAAGTTTTAACAGGAAGGATAATCATCGAATTTGAACTTTTTGCAAATAATTAAACACCAGTTAATCTACAAAATCAAGCTTTATTTTTTTTCAGTCTCATATTAATTAAATACAACGTTCAGTATCATCATATTCAGTACTGAGTGATATTTTAATGCTAAAGATAATTAAATAACAAAACTTTAGCTTTTATAGCAGTTTTCTTAAACTCAAAAAATTTAATAAACATCTTCTTTGAAAATCAATCACAGGTAATTAAAAAAAATGGAACTCTAGCCTTAATATCCTAACACAGGAACTTAACTCGCGATTTGGGTAAGTGTTAACATGTTAGAACTTACCCCGTGTGTTCTGTTAAAACTAACCCCAAAGCCCAATTTTTCAGAAATCACATTGCACTATAATAAGTACGTAATTTAGCAGCAAGAAATTAGAGTGCATCTATAGCTGAATAAACACTTTTTATATACAGTAGAACCCCTCTTAATCGGCCTGGTCGGGACCCACACCCTGGCCGGTTAGGAGTTTGGCCGGTTTATCCGAGGTTCCCTTGAAAAATTGAATTTGGTTCGACAATAACCTATATTTCAAGATACTATACAAATTTCATAGAGTGTTATACATACATAAAGAAGCAAAAAGAACGCTGTTGGAACTCATTTTATTGAAAACTAAATAGATTACACATGGTATTTTTGATGGCTCATCAATGTTTGTAAATTCTCCATCGTCTCCGCATTCACAGTCATCCTTACTGGCGATACCAATTATTTCCTCGTCACTGAAAAAATCGTTCAGTCCTTCATCACTTGTTACCCAGTCCTCCACATCCGCAAATTCCATTTGCTGCCCATTTGCTGCTGCAGATAGTGTTAGATAGCCTGGTTGTCATTTTCATATTTCACCGTTGTCGGAATGGTAACTCCCCTCGACTAGATTTTCTAAATTGGACCAAATTTTTTTCCAGGCTCTCATTAATGTAGATAGACGAAAGCACTTGCCAACATAAAAATTACATCTTTTATGTTAATATTTTTTACTTTTTGATTTTGATGCTGACTGTGACGGCATCGTAACAAAAAGAAAAAAAAAACGTTCCGTGGGATATAGGAAAAGTCTGCTAGTCATTTTTCGGTAACAAAAAGAACAAGAAACGTTAAGTGGGATATAGGCCGGTTAATCCGAGGACCGGTTTATCCGAGGCCGGTTAAGAGGGGTTCTACTGTAAGTTAAAGTTTCACATCTTTAAAATTTATATTAAGATTGAAAATCAAGAAAAAATGTCAAAACGTAGATATATCGAAATGTATTATTAGGTACTTTTTATTGTGATTATCCCGTGCAGGTTTGGGTAGAACTTTATATAAAACTTACAGAATGTCGGTTCAGCTTGCGTACAAGTCCGCAACTCAGTGGGACATTTTCATGTTTTCAACAAATGTTAATGTACAGTACTGATGCAACCGCGAAATCATTTATACATTATTTCGTGACGATTTGATTTTCGAATTTGACTCTTTTTGGGTCGTTCAACAAAAGTTTAACGAAAGTTGAAAATGAGTTGAACCTAAGTTGAAAGTTACACTTTTTGGGTCATTCAACAAAAGTTGAACGAAAGTTGAACGTGAGTTGAGCCTAAGTTGAAAGTTACACTTTTTGGGTCGTTCAACAAAAGTTGAACAAAAGTTGAACGAAAGTTGAACGTGAGTTGAACCTAAGTTGAAAGTTACACTTTTTGGGTCGTTCAACAAAAGTTGAACGAAAGTTGAACGTGAGTTGAACGTGAGTTGAACCTAAGTTGAAAGTTACACTTTTTGGGTCGTTCAACAAAAGTTGAACGAAAGTTGAACGTGAGTTGAACCTAAGTTGAAAGTTACACTTTTTGGGTCGTTCGACAAAAGTTGAACGAAAGTTGAACGTGAGTTGAACCTAAGTTGAAAGTTACACTTTTTGGGTCGTTCAACAAAAGTTGAACGTGAGTTGAACCTAAGTTGAAAGTTACACTTTTTGGGTCGTTCAACAAAAGTTGAACGGAAGTTGAACGTGAGTTGAACCTAAGCTGAAAGTAACACTTTTTGGGTCGTTCATCAAAAGTTGAAGGAAAGTTGAACCTAAGTTGAAAGTTACACTTTTTGGGTCGTTCGACAAAAGTTGAACGAAAGTTGAACGTGAGTTGAACCTAAGTTGAAAGTAACACTTTTTGGGTCGTTCAACAAAAGTTGAACGTGAGTTGAACCTAAGTTGAAAGTTACACTTTTTGGGTCGTTCAACAGAAGTTGAACGATAGTTGAACGTGAGTTGAACCTAAGTTGAAAGTTACACTTTTTGGGTCGTTCAACAAAAGTTGAACCTAAGTTGAACGTGAGTTGAACCTAAGTTGAAAGTTACACTTTTTGGGTCGTTGAACAAAAGTTGAACGTGAGTTGAACCTAAGTTGAAAGTTACAATTTTTGGGTCGTTCAACAAAAGTTGAACGGAAGTTGAACGTGAGTTGAACCTAAGCTGAAAGTAACACTTTTTGGGTCGTTCATCAAAAGTTGAACGAAAGTTGAACCTAAGTTGAAAGTTACACTTTTTGGGTCGTTCGACAAAAGTTGAACGAAAGTTGAACGTGAGTTGAACCTAAGTTGAAAGTAACACTTTTTGGGTCGGTCAACAAAAGTTGAACGAAAGTTGAACGAAAGTTGAACGAAAGTTGAACGTGAGTTGAACGTGAGTTGAAAGTAACACTTTTTGGGTCCTTCAACAAAAGTTGAACGAAAGTTGAACGTGAGTTGAACCTAAGTTGAAAGTAACACTTTTTGGGTCGTTCAACAAAAGTTGAACGAAAGTTGAACGTGAGTTGAACCTAAGTTGAAAGTTACACTTTTTGGGTCGTTCAACAGAAGTTGAACGTGAGTTGAACCTAAGTTGAAAGTTACACTTTTTGGGTCGTTCAACAAAAGTTGAACCTAAGTTGAACGTGAGTTGAACCTAAGTTGAAAGTTACACTTTTTGGGTCGTTCAACAAAAGTTGAACGTGAGTTGAACCTAAGTTGAAAGTTACACTTTTTGGGTCGTTCAACAAAAGTTGAACGGAAGTTGAACGTGAGTTGAACCTAAGCTGAAAGTAACACTTTTTGGGTCGTTCATCAAAAGTTGAACGAAAGTTGAACCTAAGTTGAAAGTTACACTTTTTGGGTCGTTCGACAAAAGTTGAACGAAAGTTGAACGTGAGTTGAACCTAAGTTGAAAGTAACACTTTTTGGGTCGGTCAACAAAAGTTGAACGAAAGTTGAACGAAAGTTGAACGAAAGTTGAACGTGAGTTGAACGTGAGTTGAAAGTAACACTTTTTGGGTCCTTCAACAAAAGTTGAACGAAAGTTGAACGTGAGTTGAACCTAAGTTGAAAGTAACACTTTTTGGGTCGTTCAACAAAAGTTGAACGAAAGTTGAACGTGAGTTGAACGTGAGTTGAACCTAAGTTGAAAGTTACACTTTTGGGGTCGTTCAACAAAAGTTGAACGAAAGTTGAACGTGAGTTGAACCTAAGTTGAAAGTAACACTTTTTGGGTCGTTCGACAAAAGTTGAACAAAAGTTGAACGTGAGTTGAACCTAAGTTGAAAGTTGAATTTGAGTTGAATTCGAGTTGAATTCGAGTTGAGCTCAAGTTGAACCCAAGTTGAACCCAAGTTGAACCCAAGTTGAACTCAAGTTGAACGTAAATTGAACCCAAGCCCAACCTCTGTTGAACCATAAATGGCACCCAACACTCACAGGGTAGCACCTAGCCCAACTTCCGTTGAAACCTTGAATGGTACCCAAAATTCACAGGGTACTACCTGTAATGCCAAAAACGTAACGCTTTTTCGTTGCAATTTTCGTGACGATTTTCGATTTATGTGCCAGAGTCAAGACATAAAAATGTCAATAAAAACGCAAAAAATATCGTTTACCTGTCATATGGGCACACCACACACAACTCGTTACTGCGACGGCGCAGACTAAACTGACGAGTCTCGACACGTTTAGCATTGTGTACAAACAGGACAATCATTATTTGTTTGTCTCTCAGTCTGATAGTTTGGCGTCTACAAGCCTGTTAATACCTGCCCCTGTTAGAACCAGCCCCGGTCTCCCCTATGTTCCTATAGTAAAGCATTAAAACATGTCTAAATAAATAACAGGCGCGACAATCCAGCATTGGACTAAGGCCGCAGGATGTGTTAGTGACATCCTATTTCCAAGATCTTATCTGCTTTTTGTTGAGGTAATGAGATCAGCATCACGCTCAGCAGTGTTATTTATCCCCATAAATGGGTACTCGTTTAACATCTGAGTGAGATCATAGTCCGTCACAAGCTCGTGAGTTCGAAAAACACCATGATCCACGGTGAGATTCGAACTCATGACCCTGTGCACCGAAGGTGCGCGCACTAACCGCTACACCAGCCAGACTACATGTCTAGGGACGGATGAAATCGGAACACTACGTCATAGGGCTGTCATACAAGCCAACTTTTGAAAATTAGGTTCTTCTAAGAAAATTTTTTTTCTTTCTGAACCAATGTCAACTAAACTTCATCGAAGTCTGTTCCTAAGTTCTTCTTAAAAATAGAGGGGTCCCTTTGTACATTAATTTTCCCCAAATGAGCCATACTGCCTACCATTAAAATATCCTCCACAATGAATGGGATACCCTGTATAATGTAGTTTATTTTATGTCTCATTTATTCCCAATTGTTTTCCAATTGCGTGAATTACAGCACTAATTAGGAAAATTACTTTTCATAAGATGTATACTTGTATGTAATTAGATCATGCAACACTGTCCATTGAGGAATATTAAACCAGCGCATTAAATATTGTCTGATAGGAGAAATATGATGTTCATATTTTCCGGATTGCGTTCACTCGACAGAGTTGACATTATGTCTCTTCTACATAAGAACTGTTTTTTGCTATTCATTTTTTGTTTAAGTTCAATGAGTTTTATTTATTTAATGGATTGAAATCTGTTCAGAGAGATACAAAGATATCACAATTATTATAAATTTTCATAAAAAGAACATTTTAGGAAATGTACATTATATATTCGAACAGTCTGGCTAGTGTAGTGGTTAGTGCACGCACCTTCGGTGCACAGGGTCATGGATTCGAAACTCACCGTGAAAGAATTCAGTTTATGGTGTTTTGCAAACTCACGGCCCATGTGACGGACTATGATCTCACTTAGATGTTAAACGAGTACCCATTTATGGGGATAAATAACACTGCTGAGCGTGCTGTCGATCTCAACACCTCAGCAAAAAAGCAGTTAGGAACTTGGAATTTGGATGTCATTTCATTTTCATTTCATTTCATTTCATTGGCATTAGTCCAATGTTGTATTGTCGCGCCTGTTATTTATTTTTTATTTATTAACTTATTATATTACTTATTAACACTATAGCATGTAGGCAGTGGCGAACCTACGTAGGGGTTTTGGGGGTTCAAACCCCCTCCGAAATTGCTGGATGTAATATAAGATACAAATCGGGTTACTACAAAAGCAGGCCGTTTCCAACAAAAATAGTTCTAACAGACGGAAAATGAGAAAATTGAGCAAGTACCTCAGTATCCCAGAGATGGTGCTGCGCTAAGATGCTTTTCGAAAGACAGTTTTAGCACCACCAAAATACTCAGGTTACTTATGTTTTCACCAGGCCTGATTGGCGGACAAATTTCGAGTATAGTGCCTTTCGGAAGTACCACAACTGCAACTGCTCCCTGATCAGTCAAAATTGAATTCACAGTTTTTTTTTTCAATTAGCTGAGATTGATACTGGGAGGAGTCTCTCAGTTTTTTTGTGTCAATTAAGTTCTTTGGCACTTTGTAATAATTGGAAGACAGATAGAGCCTAACTAGCAAAGCAAATTAAAGCCATGATAAAGTATATACTATGAAATTCTGGGCTCATTTTAATACAATCTATATTGAAACGCTACTGATGCTTAAAAACCGAACAATACAACAAATTATTGTGGGACAATAAAAATGTATTAACCAAAAATAGTTAACGAAAAAAAACACCATTTTACGGGTGTAGAGTATAAATATTAATTCAAATTCAAACTTCAACCTCTTTCATAAAACCCCTCCCGAAATATTTTTCTGCGTACGCCCCTGCATGTAGGGTAAGGTGGTATAGATACATTCATTAGAAATTTTAAAAACTGTTAGCAATTTCTTATTATAAGATACTATTACGATGTTTTTTTTTTGTACATATTTCTGCTTTCGGGAACACGTCGAACTATTGAGCCGATTATGCGGTGTGTCCTGGAACTGGGGCGGTTCTTCTGATTTCTGATTGTTTCCAACAATTTCCATTAACCCTCATCCAGCGGGATAGGTACAGGTGTACCTTTTTCGTTTTTAAAACACCGTAACTTTTTTGCTATGGGTCCGATCGAGCTGAAATTTTCTGACATCTCTACGATTTTAGTTTAAAATATGTATTCCAAATTTCAGAAATGTGTGACCACCCATCCCCAAGTTAGGGAGCAAAATTAATCTTACACCCTTTAACGGCGGCAAAGGTACATTTGTACCTTCATATATTTTGTATGAAAGAAAATTTACAAAAAACGAAAATAAAATATTTTTGGTGAATGCTCATGCTTAGAGAGATTTATTATAGCATCAATAAGTTGAGAATCTAGTGATGTACAGAAGTATTTGATTTACGAATTTTATTTGTAATGATCAAGGTCCTTGGAGATATCGATCTATAAGGACTAATCTAACTCATACAGCGGTTTTTGGTTATTTGACATTAATCTGAAGACTTTTACTGGCATAGCAAACATTTTGAAGTAATGGCTTGGGCCAACCAATACAATGTATTACGCCTTCTTTCCCCCATAACATCTAGTGAAAATTAGGTTTGTAATAAAAGCTAAAATTTTGGATTTTAGCGGTTGATTTTCTTTACCACAGATTCCCATAATTTGTATTCCATCACCTAATATTTATTATTTGTGTAATTCGGGACCTCCACCCGAGTTCCTTTTGAAGTTTCAGCTGAAAACCAGCAGATGCATCCAACCAAATTTCTAAATGGATGTTTGGGTGGTACATAAACTTGGTTGAATTGTACGTCGGTACCATATATAGATGACGATAACTGCTATAGAATATGCCACATGTCTTCAGTTTCTTGTTTTAATTTTTCGATCGATCCTTGGATTTAATTACATATACGAGCAAATATATTAGATACAATTAACCAACAACAATCACAATTAAAATTTTAGATATTTTTCTACTGTAGGAATTGGCCTGAGTTTAGATTTACAAAGATTAGAGACTGAAAATTATACTAGCCGATTTTACTTGCTTGTTGCTTGACAGGACCTTTCTTTCGTATAATAACACATTTACTCATTTCTCCAATATATTTATTGCTTCAAATATTGTTGTTTTATGGAAAATAAGGAGAATGTGCTAATTATTGACGTTTTCTTCGATAGCGATAACGGGTTCTAGTAACAGAGTAATATAGTGGGGGCAGGGGGGTAAATTTTAACCTAAGACTCCACAATTCGCAAATCAAACATACCAAATTCTTCTAAAATCATTAATGACTTAATTTGAACCGTTTTCTACTTTTCATTTGTAAATCAATTTTAGATTTCGTCAAATTAAAATTCCAAGCAACCCATTTTTTCAATTTTCTTTTTAAAATTTTGCCTGTTTCCTAAATTTACCCACTCCAAAAATTAAATCCACATAAACCCAACTTCTTAAAACATTCATTTCGGCAAAAACAGTTACTAATTTGTGACTAGTCAACATAATATAACGGTTTTACGGTCAAAATTCATACAAATAGTGAAGATTTTCATACAAAATGTACTAAGGTACAGGTGTACCTTTGCCGCCGGCAAGCGTTGTAAAAATCTGCCGCTGGATGAGGGTTAATCCCCTAATGTAGTGGAAATTGTTGCCGAGTCAGAAAGGTTCCCGAGCCCCGAGTCAGAAAAGACAGATCTCAGATCTGTCTACTTAATTTACGAACCGCTGTCAGATCAATTTTATTTTACATCCTTATTTAAATTTATGTGCCCATACCTTTCCACATAAAGAAGAAAAAACTGAGCAATTAATATGATGTAATCATAAATATTCATACAACCAATGCAAAATGCATCAATTGACAACAAATCAACCGAAAAAACATCACCGATTCTGAAGCTCGCACGCAATTCTTCCACTGTTCGCACATATTTTGTGTGCTCCTCCAGCGAGTCTGCGTCGATTGATACTATGGGACATCGCATAGGATCGTATGGAAACGGATGATGGGTACAAGCAACTCTAACCGCACGTGCGATTAGAGAATAGGTGGCTTGTTCTTTGACTTGTGTTACCAATATTTCGGTTACTCTTCGCGGGTTTAAGATACATGACATCGATTTTTAAATAAATTTGAAGTTTTGCTTTAAATTCTATGATATAAAATTTTAGGTAGGAAAGCAATTTTACGATGTGATGGTTATGATGAGCGTAGGGGGTTCACGTGCTCATGTGCTCCTAAGGAGTAACCGCCACTGTGAGAGTATAAAATAAAAAATTGACACCGATGTTGACCGAGATTTGTATTTAACAACAGGTGTTTTGATCAACAGTACACTCTGTCCAGGTTTACCCATTGCGTAGTCTTTGACTATTGAGTGCTCGACAAATGCGATCCATTTTTAACCAATTATTTGCGGGTGTGTCGGAAACGAAACATATAATGAAACTAATAATGTAGTGCTTGTGCGACACGCAGCGAATCGACAGCTATATTAAACGAAATGCCAATGTCCGTTTAACATACAAAAACCCATAAAATTACACAAAATTTTTGACAATTTGCGAAAGCGTCAAAAACACCTGATTTGCAAATTGTTCAAATTCTCAAACAAAATCGTTAAATTTCAGAAAATACTAATAGGATTAATGAAATATCCCCTGGATAAGTAAATTAGAAATGTTTTCTTTGTACTGCGGTAAAACATTATTTCAAACGGGTAACACAGAGTACTCAGAAGTTGCATTTACAAAAATGTTGCGAAAACGACACATCCGTGCATTAACAGTATCATATTTGCATCAAGTACATTATGTGATTCTTGAAACTGAGAATTGTTATTTTCATAATTGAATTGGAAATCAATGTATGAGAAGCACTCTAACGACATTCCGATACAAGTAAAGTGTCGATACTTCTGTTTCGATACCAAAGAATTCTGGTATCGATACTTTTCTTTCTGTTTTACTCGGTATCGAAACGATTCGATTCAAGTAACTTGATGAATACTTTTTGAATCTTTGGTATCTGCCCGTACTCACACGTGCTTTCCGGCAGAAAATTTACCCCTTAAATCCTATTATGTATTAATGGCAAAACATAAAGGTGAATGATTTTATATACTTGATGTATCTAACGGGTAGTCCAACTAGAATGCCCGATGTTAATCGGATAGAAGTATGCCACGGTAGTCATCATAGCGAGCATTTGGCCGTATAATAATAAAATATTCACTCCCATTTATTTTTATTATGTAAACCATTTTTCTTAACACCTTGGCTGCCAATGTGTCACCGGTGAACACACACAAATGATTCACCCCAGGCCATGTATCGCCGGTGAACACAGAGAAAGACATTCTGTACAGGCCAATGTGTCACCGGTGACACATTTGTAGTCTTCTTTTGAATATACATTTTACTCAAAAATATTATTTTTAGTTTTTTAATAACTGAATAACATTTTTAATAAATTGTATTGTAATAAGCCTCTAGGTCTCATTCGAAGAAGGATTCGCAAACTTCATTACACAGCAAAAAATCCGGTGTGAATTTAACTCCGAAAATTGTCGAATAAGGTCCCTCCGTTTGGATAAAATATGGTTTTATCCAAATGGATGAACACAAAAGAGTACTTCCAATTACACCAAAAGGAGTAATTCTCGATATTTTTAGGATAAAAATAAAACACAATTTTCACAGAACATTTAACTCATAAATGAGTTTTGTATAACTAGCATTTACCTCTTCTATAGGTGTTGGCGACATTTCATTTACCTCTTTACGCTCTAAAAATGCATAATAAATTACCTGCCTACAGTGGAATTCGATCCCGAGACTCTATGATTTGAAGACTAACGACCTACCTACTACACCCCACCGACTATACGGGACAACGTTCGTAATTTGCCCCATATATTACCTGTCATATTGTGCGGAGTTAACTCCATTTTAAGTAAATTTTAACACCATATAAACAAAAACTGATAAAATTTATTATTTATCCAAATGAATTTTATTTTGAGTGTTTTATCCTAATGGATAAAAGAAAAATTTTATACTTGTGGGCAGAGTTAAATAAGTGTAGTTAACCCCATATATATAAAAAAAGTAACCCCATTTGGATAAATTTTGATTCACACCGCCTGATTTTTTAGTGTGTAAATTAGGAGTAAAGTTGGAAAACGTAATTTTGTCGTTCTTAATTTGATTTACACTGTAGAAAGCACTCTAAAGTTTTTTTTTTTCGCAATATAACTGCAGATTGACGTTTTCTATGCCATTTATGATTATTGCTTAATTGATTGAAGTCAACAATATCCAAAATCGCTTGAATGAAAAGAAAATTCAATTTCTGTTCACCGGTGAACACGATATTATGGTGAATAATTTATTTCATTGTTAATTTGCTTTTTTGTGGTGTTTTTAATGGGTTTTACTTAGTGTTTTAACTAGAAAGACAAATGATTTCAGTTTTAAGGATCAAAAATATTAGAAAGAGGAAATAAACAACGCAAACTAAATTTGCCCTTCTGTATTGTGTGTCACCGGTGATACAAAGCTCATTTGTTATAAAACAGGCTATTCCCCACAGGCCAATGTATCACCGGTGAACACTCGTTGAAATTGAGTTTAAACTACACCATTGTATCATCAGTAAACACCCTAAAAAATATTACATTAAAATCCGCCGAAAACCTGACAAAAATTGCTTGTCCTGGGAGGAATAATTGTGTGGTGTTCACCGGTGACACATTGGCCTGTGGGGAATCGAGTTTAGTGTGTTCACCGGTGATACATGGCAGCCAAGCTGTTAAGAAAGTAGATAAAATTTTCACTTGCAAATTTTGTGTCGCTGTAGTGCGGATGTATCGTTTTCGACACATGTCCTGGAAAGACACCCGAGGACGTACGAACAAAATAGTTACAAATTCTGGACCAAGGAGAACATGTAACACCAATTTTCATCAAATAATTTCCAGCGGATACCCGCAAATAATGGTTTAAATAAGTTTCCAATAAATATTTTTAATTGAATTTCTCTCTAATTCCCGTATTAACCTCTTGTGCTCTTTTGTAACAATAAATATGTATGTATGTATATGCTTTTGCGGTAGCATTTGTCAACTACTCCTTTTGTTTTGAACTTTTGTTCTTCTTCATCCGTGCTCAAGAACTTGATCTCAGTATAGCGTTTATTTTTTTAATTATTTATAATAATAATAAACATACCTAATCAAGAATGGTTATTATGAAAGGAGAAGGATAGCAATATTATCACCGACATCGGCAGCATATACAAAAGATGGGCCCTGCATTCAGTTGCGGCTCGTGGTGGAAAATACAAGGGGTTCACAAGGAAATATAAATATATAGTCCATAAAAAAGGCAAAAATTCAACAGTAATTATTGTTTTTATATTACATATTATTCTTCAGCAGATTATTTCCGACTTTCGTCAGCCGGAATGTTTGTTTTCATTCCCGCACAACAAACAAGGAAAACAAAAGAGTTTTCTAAGTCGCACACACATGCAGAATCCATGGATTTTATTAAATTTTCATTCTGTAAAAATCCAAATCGGCCTGTGGATTAGCTCATTGGACAGAACGAAAATACATTAAAATCCATGGATTCCACATATTTCCATAAATCTGATGTAGGTTATCCCGAGTTTTTTATTTTAATCTTATTTTCTGTTAGAATATTTTTGAAATTTGCTTTTAAGAAATTAACCGTTGAAATTTAATTCATCGCGATTTCAACAGAACAGACGCATACGAGCATGCGGCACAACATCTCTTCTTTTAGAATTTAATTCAAACGATTTACAAGGCGCTGTGCACAACGACTTTGTGCACAAGCTCTAGTGTAAATTTTGCACTACCCCCTTGCCCCGAAAACAAAATGATATCCAAAATTGGAGCGTGTGCTTATCTTCTCAGATTGTGCAAATCATTGCGATTGTAGGTTTGTTGGTCGCAGTGTATGTTGTGTCGATTGTCACGTACATATGTGCAACAAGTAGTCGGCATAGATTCAGTGGGTGGAATATGTATAGATCTGGGTATTTCTATAAATATAGGTAGAGTAAGAGCGCGATGTCAGCTAGATGTCCGATTTGAGATACAAATTTTCAATTTGAATAAGTGATTAATGTGCTCCTACGATTTTTTTTCTCAGGGGGTGCACGTGCACTTGTGCACATAGGCGAGCCGCCACTGCCAGCTTTTTGAGGAGCTCCTCAACATACCGTTAGATGAACCAGGCTCTCCCGTTCAACCTCCAACAGTAGAGGATGTGAGTCTCACTATACAATCACTCCATCGTAATAAAGCGCCGTTGACGAGATTCCAGCAGAAGTGCTGAAGCACGGTGGAACATGCCTAACTAACAGAATTCGTTTCTCCCATTGTTTTAGTACGAATGAAGACAGGTGATCTAAGAATGTGTGTCGACTATAGGACATTAAACAAAATGACAGCAAAAGATAACTATCCAATACCTTTAATCGACGACTTACTGGACAGAGTAGCAAACAAGAAATTTTATACGTTAGGCCAATTTGAGTTTTTGCGTATGCCATTCGGGCTTAAAAACGCTCCATCAGAATTTCAGCGCTTTGTGAATAAAGTATTTGCAGATATGGTAAGACAAAACAAAGTAATAGTATATCTTGACGACATATTAGCATAAAGTAAGAAATTGGAATAGAGATGGAACTCCATATAACATTAAAACCTACTGAACAACATTTTACCTTTGAGTGTGTGCTGTATGTAACGTGTACATAGGGAAGATATCTTCCTGTATGTACACGTTACATACAGCACACACTCAAAGGTAAAATGTTGTTCAGTAGGTTTTAATGTTATATGGAATGGAGTTCCATTTCCATCTCTATTCCAATTTCTTACTTTATGATATTAGTAGCTACAGAAAATTTAGAAGAACATTTTCAAATTTTAGTTGAAGTATTTCAATAGTTGGTAGAAAACAACCTAGAATTAAGATTCGATAAATGTGAGTTTTTGCAGCGTCAAGTGAGATATTTAGGATACACTGTGTGTCAGGAGCGCATAAAAGCAGACGATAGGGTTCTGGAAGCCCTAAAAAGCTTTCCAATGCCAACCAACATTCACGCAGTTCAAAGTTTTTTAGGACTTTGCTCATATTTTCGGCGTTTTGTAAAAGATTTTTCGGTTATTGCGAAACCTGTTTACGATTTAACTCGTAAGGACAAAAAATTTAAGTTCGTGAGGAAGAATTCAAATGCTTTGAAACGTTAAAGCAAAAGTTGATAGAATCTCCAATATTAGCTGTTTATGATCCTAAGGACGAAACGGAATTACATTGCGACGCTAGCGCCCTAGGCTTTGGTGCGATAGTAATGCAGTGGAATGCCGATGGAAGAATGCATCCAGTTTTTTACTTCTCAAAACGATCAACCGAAACAGAGGCGAAGTATCATAGCTTCGAATTAGAAACTTTGTCGATAATATATGTTCTTAAACGCTTTCGAATCTATTTTCAAGAGCTACGTTTCAAAGTTTTAACAGACTGCAATTCGCTCACGATGACATTAAGTAAAAAGGAATTAAATCCCAGGATAGCACGGTGGGCACTGGAATTACAAAACTTTGATTACACACTAGAACATAGAGCAGGCACACGTATGCAACATGTCGATGCTCTTAGTCGTGTCGGCAGTATCCTTGTGGTATAATCGAACACGTTCGAGGAAAATCTTATTATTTGTCAGAATCAAGATAAGAAACTCAAAGAATTGCGTTAAAAATTGGAAAGGAGTGAAGACAGCTTGTACGAAATGCGAAATGGCGTTCTTTACAGAAAAACAGACAACGGTAGTTTTCTTTTTTATGTTCCCAAAAGTATGGAAGGCCGCATATTTTATAAATATCACGATGAAATGGGTCATATTGGTATAAACAAAACGATAGACCTCATATCTAAAAATTACTGGTTTCCAAAAATGTATGGTTTTTTCTTCCAAGCATGGACGTGAGGAAGGGTTTCTACACAGCTTTCCAAAACTGAACGTGCCATTTCAAGTTCACATAGATCATTATGGCCCAGTAGACAAAAGTAAATCGAAAAAGAACATTTTAGTTCTTATTGATGCATGTACAAAATTTGTGAAATTATACCCAACAAAGACAACAAATTCAAGGGAAGTAGTTAATGCGCTTAAAGACTATTTCCGGGCATACAGTATTCCAAAAATTATTGTTTCAGATAGGGGAAGCTGTTTCACCTCACACGAATTTAAAGAATTTTTAGAAAGATGTAATGTCCAACACATAAAAAACGCAACAGGTTCTCCACAGTCCAATGGGCAAGTGGAAAGAGTCAATAGAAGCATCGGTCCAATGCTAGCAAAACTAAGCGACCCAGAACAAAATATTAGTTGGGATAACGTTATTGAAACTGTTGAGTATACTATTAATAACAGCATTCATAGGACAATCAAAGATTATCCAAGTGTAATGCTTTTTGGTGTTAAACAAAGAGGTAAAGTCGAGAATGTATTAGGGGAAATACTGACAGAAGTATAGGCAATAGGATAGAGCAGCAGGGAGGTACGGGCACAAGCTTTATCAAACGAAAAGAAAATTGCAAGCAAATAACAAAAAATACGTATGTAGATAAAAAGCGACGAGTAGCAAGACAATACGATGAGGGTGATTATGTAATTGTGAGAAATTTTGACTCTACTATAGGTGCATCGAAAAAATTAATACCAAAATTCAAAGGCCCATATAAAGTTTCAAAAGTGTTACGAAATGACAGATACGTTTTGGAGGATGTTGAAGGCCACCAGCAGTTACGTTTTGGAGGATGTTGAAGGCCACCAGCAGTCAAGATTACCCTACAAAGGCGTTTGGGCTATCGGAAACATCCGGCCTTGGCTTGAAAACAAAAACATGTAAACTGCCTGAGATCAGGTAATCTAATATGTCAGGATAGCCGAATTATAGTACATATGTAGTATACATGTATATGATAGAGTAGTAGTAGTAGCCTGTAAGTTCTATTTTGTAATATAAACGACACAATAAATGTGATCGCCGAAGAGAACAGTCGCGTTTTCAATAAACCTGTCTTAGGCCATCTTACACGTTATACATGCGGTATACTGCTCAAAATATTGTGTTGCGAATAGTCGTGAATAATAGTAAAATTCATACTTAAATATGATTCGTGGTCACGTACAGTTTCGATCCGTATATGTACAAACAAAAATTCTTGGAAACAGCCATGACAGTATTGCCAGGCGAAAGGGTCGAGCTACCTCCCCAATGGACTATGTTAGCTCCTGATGAGTAGTTCCATTTGGTAAGGAAACCCGGATTTTCAGCCTTAATTTGTGATTATTTTAGAGGGAACCATGTGGTACATAGCATATTTCTATGACAGTGGTTTCCCGAATTCATTATGTTGTTAGCCGGAACTCAGGCTACTCTTTTGGTGTCTTACCGTAATAAGGTTAAATTATTTTAATCCAGAAGATTTATTATATATTATAACGCCGGCCTCACACTGTCTGGGGATTGCCAAACCGTGCGGTACAAAAGGCGGTTTGGCAAACCCCAGACAGTGTGGTTGCGGCCTTAGGCCTCGCCAAACCACAGGTACGATCAACACACGTCTGGGAGGGACAGAGGCGATGGAGCAACTCAATCTTGTTATTTGTTCGGTATTCGGCAACTGCCAGCAGTGTGCTTTGGGGACACTTACAACGTCTTGGACCGATCTTTTTACTCACTATATGACTAAATATACTCGCCCACTTCTCGCAATGGGTATAGGTAGGTTTTTGTAGCTATGACCTTTTCAGCTCTACTCGTTCATTTAGCGGTTCCTCTTAAATATTTTTTGAAAAAAAAATGCATGCATCTTTCCTTTCTTATTGGCAACACTTCAATATGAAGATCAACATGCAACTTTCTACACCATGTAGCGTAGCGTGATTTCATAGCCACAGGTGATGCTTTATAGTCGACTACATTATCAACAATCTGATCTTGTTATTCACACATTACTCAAATTCATAATTTCTTTAGCAGCCTCGAATAAAAACTTAATGTACATAATAATGCAATAAATCCTCCTCATCAAATTGCCACCGTATCCATGATGGTCTTAGCATGGATCATGGCTACTTGGCGATTCGATATAACATAAGAGTAATCTCAAAAGATTTGTTGATCGTTAAGTGATCACGACACACAACGTTGATCTTGACGTAGCAAAATATCAAATTGGTGTGGGCGCATATGTATGCATATTCGATGGAGACGAAGGTATGTGTTTCACTTCAACAGTAAATGGGCATCACAAGACATTTCACCTAGATCGCGATGATTAAGATGATTGGCAAAAACGGAAGTGAGAAAAAGAGTTGAATCACCGCAGCAGCATTTGACGCTGCCGCGACAACGCGATCGTTATGTGAATATTAGCGACTTGATGTCGCTGTTTGATCGCTGGTTTTTGGCGCCTATGGCAGGGCAAGTTTATACTCCAGATGAAGAAACGTACATCATACGTGCATTGCATATATCAAATACTGATTGCGTATGGGTTTCCCTATAAATTAAACAAGTACGTAATGATAACATTGTAAATAGTACAAGAATCAAAGACTGAAAATCGCGGTTTACTTAAAAAAATTCGTAACGGCTGAAATTTTGTGTGAATGTTAGGGGACATGTCCTTCATCTAAAACTGAGTTTTCGCATTCGAGACGGTGAGGGAAGCTACGGTAGTAAACTGGACATTTATATTTCCAGTAGTTTTTGATCGATATCTTTCCTACTGTTAACCCTTATAAAGATATTAACGAAAATCACCAAATCCGCCTATAAATAGGTAATTTTCTACAACTTCCCCCACCCCGACGGATACGAAAACTCAGTTTTGGAGGTAATGGGTGAATTCAGATTGTAAGACGAAACCGGACGGGTAAACTTGCAAGACAAGAACCATCGTTCTTACAATGTGCAATAAACAATGCTTGTCTGCTGGCCACTACAAAAGCTCTCGCCATCCGTTTGTTTGTGCTAATAAACGGACGGCGAAAGCTTTTGTAGTGGCCAACAGACAAGCATTGTGCATTGCACATGGTTCTTGTCTTGCAAGTTTACCCGTCCGGTTTCGTCTTTCAATCTGAATTCAGCCAATTTCAGGCGTATATGGTTTTTTTTTAAGGAAAATCTCCCCATTTAATGTACTATAAGACTTATATAACTGTTAAGAGTATGAACAAGTCAGTAGTCGTTATTCGTAGTGACGTAAGAAATGCATAGTATGTAGTTTTGTTATCATAATATACATTTTTCGCACGAAAGCTGATAATACATATACGCATTTTTGTAGCATACACACGGTCACATGCCATGGGCGTAGCCAGGATTTCAGTCAGAGGGGGCAAGCCCAAAATTTTTTCAACATCATGATTTTCTTAGAAGTGAAAATGTCGGTGCCGAAAATATTGTTAGGCAAATTTTAAAATACCAACTTTGAAAAGAATACCATTATCACTTACCGTGATATAGCGATTTTTCAAGTGGAACTATCCTATTGATTGGGAGTGTATCAAGCTGGATATTGTACAAAATCACCCAAAACTATAACAAATATTTTAGTTTTCCACGAGTGAAACGTATGTATTGGGACGTAGCCTCCGCACGCACCCCCGTCAGTTACGAGTGGCCACTTGCTGTTGTCCATTTGTCTGTGCTGGAAACTATCACGGTCATGCATTCCGCGGCAGTGTATGGACCGGCAAAGAAGGCATCTGGTTAGTTTTCCAGACTACAGTCTCAGCAGCAGAAAATTTTACGTAGTGCTTGGAATCAAACTCGCATTTTTACACATTTAGTATAGTGATTTTAGCTGAAAAAATGATGAAACCCAAACATCCAAAAAAAGAGCTGACTTTTGATGCCAAATTGTTCTATGGCCTGACCGCATTACGCAGTAAAAAGTTAGACTTTTTTGCGCGTCACATTTGGTGGGGAAGGGGTGGCAAAGGGGTGAAATTATGACTTTTCGCCAATATCTTGTTAACTGTAATATTTACAGCAAAATGTTCTGAGGACGATTTAAACTACACAAAATTTCCTTTCTAATGATATATTATATCATATACCTCTTGGCAGATTATATACTAGACCTTAAAACATTTGGTGTAATTTAGATTTCTTGATAGTTACATTTGGCGCTCTAGCTCCTGAATTAATTTAATTGGATCCATGGTAATTGGGATAACTATTCCTAACTATATATAGCTGTCCCACACGGAGACTCAGGCTGCCCCGACAAAGCATTCCCCTATACTCCCTATTAACATTAAAAAAAAGACATGCCTGTAACTTTTCGCCGAATCACAGCAGGCGGGAAAAATGTTGGTAAACGTTAAGGCTAAGTCCCATTAGACCCTCCACCAAATATTACTTCGATCTGATTAAAACAAAGGGTACCTTCCATACAAAATGACCGGAAAATTGCCTACGAGCAAAACTTTAATTTTGGTTGACTTGTTCCCTTATTTCTTAATAAACTAGTGGCATTGAATTTGAATAATTTGTATGGGAGGTACCCTTTGTTTTAATCCGATCGTAGTAATATTTGGTGGAGGGTCTAATGGGACTTACCTTTAACGTTTACCAAAATTTTTCCCGCCTGCTGTGATTCGGCGAAAAGTTACAGGCATGTCTTTTTTTTAAATGTAAATAGGGAGTATAGGGGAATGCTTTGTCGGGGCAGCCTGAGTCTCCGTGTGGGACAGCTATATATTGTTAGAAATAGTTATCCCAATTACCATGGCTCGAATTTAATTACTTCAGGAGCTAGAGCGCCAAATGTAACTATCAAAAAATCTAAATTACACTAAATGTTTTAAGGTCTAGTATATAATCTGCCAAGAGAAGGTATATGATATAATATATCATTAGAAAGGAAATTTTGTGTAGTTTACATCGTCATCGGAACATTTTGCTGTAGATATTACAGTTAACAAAATATTGGCGAAAAATCATAATTTCACCCCTTTGCCACCCCCTCCCCCCCCCAAATGTAACGCGCAAAAAAGTCTAACTTTTTACTGCGTAATGCGGTCAGGCCATAGAAAAATTTGGCATCAAAAGTCAGCTCTTTTTTTTGGATGTTTGGGTCTAGAGCTAAAGTCACTATACTAATTCAGGCATTGTATAGTGCAGTGTCTTTTTACTACATCGGTAAGGATTTTTTTCATCATAATCATCGGCCAGGCGGGGGGGGGGGGATTTGCGATCGCCCCTCCCTGCAAACTTTAACAAAGCAACGCTTTCATTACACGAAGCTACCAAAATTGCTAATTGAATTTTATGAATATAGCAGTCGCTGGCCGCTTCGCCAGTTTGTGTGCAATCAATGGTCACCCTCAAACGTACTTACGTGGCTTTAGTAGTTATCATACAGCTTTCATACAAAACCCTAATCATGTATAGACTTAACTGCTGTAAGATAAATACTTATCTTTTATGAAATTAAGATAACTGACCCTTCTTTTTAAATGTATTTAAAATTTCTACCAAACTAATTCAAAGTAAGCAAATAATTAAAATGTATTCACACCGTACTATAAACTCGTTATTATATTACGAATCAAATAAAATTATTAGGTGTAACCATATAAATAAATGACTTGACGACAATAAATAGATACTATTATGCCTAATCCAAATAAGAAATCATTGTAAGTTTATTTTTAGACTGGACTGGCGCATATTGCTTAAGACGTGGGAGGCCATGATGGTTCATCGTCTACAGCTATACAACTCACTATCGGTATTCCGTTTGAAATGTAAAGCATGTCCGATTTATTTCCATATATGGTTGAATCTATACGAAATTTCGTGAGCGTGGGAAGTTTGGTTTCGTAAAGATATATACATATGTATATCTATTCTATCTACCTGTACAATATCAAAGTGTGAATTGGCAATTCGAAGACATATGGATAAGCTTTACCGTGAAATTTTAAAATTTTCCAAGAATGCGACAATATTTCCGGTGAATCTTCTGGTATCAGTCATCACGATTATGTCAATGTTTATAGCAATTTCGCCATTATGTTGGTATAGGTTTCAATGGATCATGATTTAATTAGGCACCTCCTACAGAAAACGGATTTGTGTTGCACATTAATTTTGAGATTTGTAGTTCTATGCTAAGTAAGTAAGTCTTCCTGATTCATACCGGAAGTGATCAGGTTTTAGAATGATGCACCTATCATACAAATTAAATGTTTCTCAGATGTTATTAGGTCCTAAGCGCAGGGGCGAACCCAGGAATTTATTTCGGGGGGAGATTTGTGTATGCAAGTGACTCATGAAATCATACATTTATTTTCAGACCTTAACCTTAAGATAATCGTTTTTATATATTCTAAATTTCACATGAATTTAATTTAACATATGTATTTAAAGTTTATTTTCATCAAATAAAGTTAAGGTCTTTTTTTAAATACTCCCTTAGGAACTAACTGGTTTTGGTAACCGATAGTTACGAAAATGTTTAGACGGAATTACCTTATTGCCTTTCTTGCAAATTAATTTAGTTTTTCTTAGATTAATTTAGATCCTGCAAAATGAAGACATGTTTTACCCATTTTTCAATGGTCACTATGAGAAATTTGTAAATTTTTGTGGTTTTTGAAACTTGCAAATTAAAATATGTAAAATGACCCTAAATGAAAACTACAAAAAAAAACACGCTCTGTGGCTCACATGGTTGAGTCGCACTCTACGATGCTAGTAATCTAGAGGTCCGGAGATCGAATCTCGGCGTGGTCCAGAAAATATATAGTGTTTGCAACATTATATACACTCACCACCTCTCTATATGCAACGTAACGTTGACTCGAAGTAGCCTATAAACGGCTGAGTGAACGCATCATGCCCACAAGGGGTTACGGTACAGAGAAGAAAGAAGAAGAAGAATGTATCTAATCTTCTTTTCTATTTTACTTTATTTCGCATTAATTAAAACTTTAAAAAATAGTTCACAATTTTATTTTGATAGACAAAACTAATAAAATTAATTAATTAATTATTTTTTTTACACTTAAACTTAATTTTCAATGTCATATTTTTTATAAGTAGTGTAGTAAACAGATGATAAACCTAGTACATGAGATTACAAAATGGGGGGGGGTCATTTTTTTTATTCTTATGTTTTTTGGGGTGCTGAGCACGAATCTGGAGCTTCCCACCAAAAATTCGTTGCGGAGCATGGTCAAAATCGCAAAAATTACTATCAATTGTAGCGATACCGCATAACGCATTTTAAAGAAGAGATTATAAGCCAAAAAACTCCGCAAATTTTCGGGTTTTTTGCGGTGTTGGCCTTGTTTTGCGACGAATTTTTGACCAGAAGCTCCATATTCAAGCTCAGCACCCAAAAAATACATAAGAAACAAGAAAAATGTCTCCACGGCATTTTGCTATTCCAAATCACCTAGTGACTACACTATAGACATTGAGTCTGAAAATCATCACGTATATGTCAATATAGTTATGTTGTGTAAATTTTGTTTAAACTAATACTTTTGAAAAATCGGTTTCATAATTTCGGGGGGTGTTTTATCCCCCTAATCCCCCCTTGGGTTCGCCCCTGCTTTAAGCCACCCAAACATCTGTGATATTTAGCTTGAAATTTTGACTTTTGACATCTGTGATTTTTACTGTATGTAAATACGGATAATTGCAATCGTCTCCGGTAGCAAGAAAAATTGCACTTATCCGTTTTCGGACAAATTAGCAAAAAAATAACATAATTTCAGATTGGAGGATATTAAGCGTGCAAAAAGTGTATTAAAGTGTGAGTTAGGCTGAGTTGTTCTTAATCATTTAGTAAATTAAATAAAAATAACAGGCGCGACCATCCAGCATTGGACTAAGGCCGCAGGATGGGTTAGTGACATCCTATTTCCAAGATCTTATCTGCTTTTTGTTGAGGTAATGAGATCAGCATCACGCTCAGCATAGTGTTATTTATCCCCATAAATGGGTACTCGTTTAACATCTGAGTGAGATCATAGTCCGAAAAACACCATGATACACGGCAGGCCTGTAGAGAGGGGGGGAGGAACGGGGGGATTCCCCCCGGGCCCGGGATTTCTTAGGGGGCCCGGATTTTGACACAAAAGTTGTGCTTTAGTTTGATTTTTACGTACAAATTGCTATTTTGAGGTCTTTAACTAAGAACCCTTATACATATGTATGTACTGCTTTTAGCGTTTTAACAACAATTCATAACATACTGTGCACTAGGCTTGGGGCCCCTAATCTATTTTTGAATTTTGAGAACTAGGGCCCGAATCAGCATATTTAATCAACATGATAGTTTCGTTACTAAATTTCAATTAAGAAATTTCGACTTCTTCATCCAGTAGCGTACAGTTTTATGAAATATTTGTGTTTAAAGTTAAAATAGGAGTACAGAGTCATTTTTTTCAAGGAGGACTTTTCCGAGCGATTTTTATTTTGTGTACATACTGCTGCTGCTTATGAAATTGTTTTCAAGATACCAGCACACAGATGTTGATCACTTAAATTGTTGAATCTTAATTTAAATCTATCTATCTACCAGTACTCGCCAACTCGGTAACAAAAAATTTAAGGTTTTTTGAAATAGGTAAAATAGAAAGAAATAAAAATCCTTTAAATTCGTAGCGTTGCGCATTTCGAAAGTTAATTTTATAGAGTAAAGACCAACATTCTGGGCCACTGCGAGTGTGCTAATAAATTACAGATTTGAGCTCCCCAAGCATTTGTTAGAACTGTGAACTGTATCCGCCTTGTTTTGCTAAAAGCTTTGTAACGGTTGAGGTACAGAATAGACCATAGCTTTTTCCTACGAAAAATCTTCAACCAGAAAAAAAAATAAGTAAATTTGCCCAGTTTATTGCATTATACTCTTTCTATTTTGCGTGTAGTACAGCCTTTATTATTGATCTGTAAAATGAACACTTGAGCCGATTTCACCCGTATGGTCTTCAAATCGAATTAAAAATAATATTTATGAATGATCCTATCCTATCGAGAATGACTGTCGAAAATTTCAAGGCTTTCTTCATATCAAAGTTCGAATATAGGTTGGAATCTTACTTCACCAATAGAATAGAAATTTTCTAAATAATTTTGTTGGGACAAGGGAATCAATAATTTTTCAATATTTTTTCTTGTGAGAACTAAATGCTAGAAGATTACCAGGCTACCAGTTTCGCTTTATGCGTATCTTGTGTAAGGGGCACGACCATTAAACAATAAACTTATTTTCATCAAGGGCAGATTTTAGTAAAGAAACTTCATACTAGAAAGTTAACCCTTTAAGCAGTAGCTTTTTATAAAGATTCGTTACCCAAAAATGCACGTTAAACAAAGAAACCATATTCTAGAATGATTTTGGCTTCTGTATTTCCTTAAAATTCGCCACTCAACTCTCGAATCGTCTTCAAAATATACTTGAAACGGGACCGAGGCTAATTTCGGGCGCAGCGGAAATTGAAATGAAACTTAAGCTTCTTTCGCGTTAACAATTTCTACCACAGTGAGCCTTTACTACATATTACTAGGAACATATTTGGGTGAAATTTGGTTTAGATTGGTTCATAAAGAAAAAAGTTTTTCTTAGAAGAACCTTATTTTCAGGGGCAGCCCCCATGGCCCGATTTCATTCGTTATACACAGCGTACACTAAAAAAATCTCGTCACACTGATCAATAATATACATAATATACTTTATATAGTAGGAAGTGCCTCCTTCTGTGCGTTGCAAACTTTATGACAAAGTTAATATACCCTTTCATATAGTGAGGGATATGAAAAAAAACACACACACACAAACTGTTAAACTAACCAGTCAACCCCGTTTTTTTGTGAGTTTAGTATGTAAAAATGCATCACGAATGAATTCAGTTGCTGTCAGTTTTTTGGCAAATAGTTTATCCGGTATCGTTTTTTTATTATTTTTATTTTTCTATAACTCGTATTTTTCTGAAAGCCCATAATTTTACCTCAGAACTTAAATATCAAAATGCACCTGAATGCGCAGAAGGCCGCTTTAAGACATTCTTCAAATATCTATCGTACTGATGCCGGATGCCGGACTATATTAGATTAGAAAACATCCGGATTACTGAGACTGAGCCGATTCAGTGTGGACGCCGGATTATGAGGTGTTCCGGATTAAATGGAGGCTGGATTATAGAGATAATTGTACAATTGTACAATTTGTTTGAGGACCGATATGTAAAAAAAAATGTTTCTTCGATTCATAATTTTTTATCGTATGGAAGAGGTGGGCCCGGAATCATTGTCCCCCCGGGCCCGGATTTTCTCTCCACGGCCCTGATACACGGTGAGATTCGAACTCATGACCCTGTGCACCGAAGGTGCGCGCACTAACCGCTAGACCAGCCAGACTACTAGTAAATTGCTCTCTTCAAACATTTTCAATATCTAAATTGCTCCCAGCGTCCCAGTTTTACTTCATTACATTAGTTTCCCTATACCATGAGTGGTAAATTTATCGACACAATGGAATGTATTCTTTGTGTCGCCTTTTAATTCCAAAGTATAAATACTGGAGAGGCAACATAATTGAAACTAGGGATGTTGCGGATATCCGCATCCGCACCGCAACTGCGGATAATCCGCATCAAATTCTACATCCGCATCCGCATCCTCATGTTGACATCCTCATCCGCATCCGCAATCCGCATTTTTGTATGCGGATATGATGCGGATATCAATAAAAAACAAATTTCCCATCTAATCATCTACATTCTAAACCACTTATAGAATAGAGAATTGATAGCGATTGCAAGAAACCAAATCTAATGCATGTAGATATTAGTCTAAGAAAATTGGGCCAAAATATGGCCATCGAATGGCAAAAATCCTACATCTGAGATTTCTTTTTGATTATGGTTGGGGATGGTCCCCAGATTTTGGCATTAAAAGTCCCAACCGATTGGTGGTCCGTAACCTTAAAAAAAGGGGTGAAAGGGGGCATTTTTTTCGGTTTTTTGCGATTATTTCAAAAACGGCAAGAGATACAGAAAAATGGTCTGAGGACGAAAAAACTACATCAAATTATTATTAGTGACACAAGACAACTTTGTCTACAGATTATAAAATGAGTAGTACGTAGAACAAACTGCTGATGGGTACGGGGTACGGGAGATACCCTCAGTTTTTATCCGAATGAGCTGATTTTTAGTGGGTGGGGTAACTATGACCACCAATCGCAACAAACCAAAATTTAGCACTCTGCTCCAATTTTGGGGGGAGTTATGGGCATGCCGTTTTGACAAATACAAATGGGGGGATAATGGGTGTTCTTGACCGGAGCGACTCAATGTTTACCTTAAATGATCTTGAACTTATTGTGAATACGTATACAAAATGTTACGGCTGAAATAGCATTCTTTAAAAAGTTATGGAGCTTATTTAAAAAAGGTCCAAAATGAAAAAAATTTAATGGAAAAGAAAGGCTTTCGACTATGACACCGCATTTTAATGAAGCTAATGACTTTGTCCAGCACTCAAAAGGATTGCACATTTTGCTAAGATGGCCCTTCCTTGTACTTTTACTTCTAACATGTCGAATATTTCTGAAAACTGAATAGTATCTGATTTTCGGTATTAGTAAAATTCATTTCATATATTTTTTTAACTAATCCGCATCCGCATTTGCAAATTTAATGACATCCGCATCCGCATCCGCATCCGCAAATTTACATTTTCATTGATCCGCATCCGCATCCGCTAAACCACATCCGTTACATCCCTAATTGAAACAACGACAACTATAGCAGTGAGAAAACCATATTGGACATAATTTTTAATGTTTTAGAAGTGTGAAAGAAGAATAGATAAATAAAAAATGGTTCCGTTGCAAGAAGAATAATGCTAAAATTAGGCATCGAAGATGCTGGCAGAGCTAAGCAACAGGATTATTAAAAGATTCTTACAAAGAAGGTTAACCCAAAACAAAAAAGGACATACCTACGCCTGTGTATCAAAAGGCAAGGATGGTAAAGATACAATATGTGATTACATATTATACATATACATATATTATGTATATATTATTATATTATATTAGATCCACATGTAAGATTCTCCTATAATACAAATAACTTTGCACCGATCGCGGCACCGAATCAGAAGTTATAAGGAATAATTTCGTAGAAAACAGGATAAAGCGCCAATAAATTTACCCTTGCAGATTAAAACCTTTTGAAAGAAAAAAATCAGAAAGCCTTGAATGCACGACATCGAAATTCGTAACTTGCAATTATCCGTTGCAATTTACGTGTCTTTATGAAAACCATGTGAAAAATCATGGGGCTTTCAAAAATTGTGCAGAAAAGCGTTTTGCAGTTATGCGTTATCGACTGTATTTGATTCTTAGTCGTTTTCTTTGTCATTTTTTATATAGTCATCGTTCATTATTATTAGTGTACCTAATATAATATATTTTAATATTTTATTTATTTATCATTTTTATTGTGAAAATCATTGTCCTTTAGATATAAGCGACCAGGAAGATGGGCTACTCAGCCGGAAATATATTGGTCATCTGAACAAAAAATGAGTTTCATTTTCGCGGATCCACAGAGGCAACACAACAACAAACATCTATGAATCCGGGGTATGTTTCTTAACCAATTTTTTTGCTGAAAATCACAGGAGAAATTACTTTCCGATGCATTTATACGGTTGATATCTGGATACCTATTTCAGTGAAACCCTAATGATCAATTTCGATTGGGTATTTTTCTATCACACTAATCGCTATTTGCTTTTATATGTATGTAAATACGAAACTTCAGTGACTTAATAATGTACAGGGTGGCCCATTTAAAGTGACTAAACTAGTGTAAACCATGAATAACTTTTTTATTTCTGAACCGATTTTGTTGTAATCCGCGTGTATTATTTGAACTCGTTGCTCAACCATATATCTTTCCATGTTGTTTTTTTTTTCAATACTAACGGATACGGATCCTTTTCATTTTATTTTGGCAATGTAATTTTATAAAAACTTGATAAATTTGAGTAACGAGACAAGCATTCATTACCATTCATTTTTTGTTATTATGGTGTCATTACCTGACACTTTTTCACGACTTAATTTCTAAATAAATTGTCTGATAATATTAATTTTGGCAGTAATTTCATTTTAAACATCGAGTTAATGAATCGTTAGCAAAATTCCATTCTACCTGTCCGCATACGTACTTTTTGTGAATGAAATGGATAAAAAAACGCTTTCATAAAACCTACCTAAATCGACCCTTCCTCAACGCCACCTCCCTGAAAAGTATTGTAAACATATCTCCCATGTGTAAAGTTTATTCTTACCAAATTTCAGAAAAAAATATTAAAAAATAAAGAAGTTATGCATGGTTTACACTAGTTCACTTTAAATGGGCCACCCTGTATATACGTATTCAAAGACAAATAATAATCGAAAAATGTTTAAAGATTATAAAAAAGCAGAACATAAAATTCCATACAAAGGCCGTCAGACAACAATAAAAGTGCATAAGACAGGGAAGGATGGGCAAAGCAACTGGTGACTACAAATCCGTTGACCACGTTGTTGTTGTTTTGCCAATCTGTTACATTGTCATATGTTGATCTACCTGCTATAAACATATACTAATATGGTATGTTATGAATAAGCTTAATACAAAATTTAGCATGCCTTTAAAATCTCAACTGCAGAAGAAGTGCATTTATCCATAGGGTGTACCGAAACAAAGATCCAATTTTAAAGCTTCATTGATTATTTTTGTTTTTGTCTTAGATATTGTTAATATGTGCGCCACAATTTCAATAATTCTAATTAGAGTTAATAAAGGGTGTTTTATTTCAGACCATAAGAACTTGATAAATTGCAAAATGTCTTCATTATTTATGAAATTATATTCAATTAGAAGCTAACACTTTTTCAATTTGTCTAGTAATGATTTAAGGCAAATGAACCCGAACATCTAGCACTTAAATACCGTTACCTGAAGACGTATCTTTTACACACCTGGCATAACATAACACCCTGTAATACCAAGCCAATAATCACAAATCGCTTCCTGAGAGTGACATAATCGCATAATGCCCGTAACCAACATGGTATAGTGTATGGGACCTACCATACCACAGTATGAGATCGGAAGCCTTATTTTTCGAAATTTTTTGATAAGACGCTAGAGAAAAATTCTCTCAACAGCGAGAATTTAAGAAAAATTATTTCTTGTCTCAACATTTGAAAAAGCCTGCGGGTAGCCAATAATCGTCCCCAATGACTTTGCGTTTCATCGCCTGCAAATCTTGATATAACACATACTGTGCGACTACAACATGGAATTCCATCTTTTGCTAAATTTGCCGCGTATTTGATTGTAAATATTCGCATCCCTTTCGTATGAGCAAGCCCTATGTTGGATTGCAAAACGATCAAAGACCAATGGAATTCATTTTGACTGGGCCTCTATCGAACAATATCTGAATAGTGGATTTATTGTCATCGGAAAATATTTTCATATGATCATGTATGGTGTATGGACATTCCACAGGAGACATACATATAGATTTTATAAATTTTATTATTGGTATCGCCAGTGGAAAAAGGAGTATCCATAAAAAAGATTGAATTAGTTTAACCAACAAAAAATCACAATAAAACTCGATAGCGTTTATAAAATGAAAATTGTTATAAAATATAGGTAAGCACATTTTTAGTTCACCACATAATTTAATTTTTTAGGGTTTTTTCGATTTTAAAAAAAAATCCTTATGGAATCGATTTTGTCCGTCCGTCTGTCCGCCTGTTTGTTTGTCCGTCCGTCTGTTCACTAAATAACTCCGGTACGGCTCAACCGGTCATCATGAAATTTTGGTAGGAATGTGTAGAATGGTAACAATCTTAGGCATGAAATACTTAAAAGTTGGTAGGGCAAAGATAACAGGGTGTCCCGGGCATTTGAAAATTTGTTCACTGAATAACTCGCGAACGGCTTAACCGATCCTAATGAAATTTGGTAGGAATGTGTAGAACCGTACCAGTCTTAAGCACGAAATACTTAGCAGTTGGTAGGGAAAAGTTAACAGGGAATCCCGGAGATTTGAAAAAGTCGACTTTTTGTATTTTTTATCGGACATGGACGTATGGGTACTCAAACCAAAGAACTCGATGGGCACATTTCATATCTGTTGCCTTTTTCCAGTTTGGAGTAACGATAACGGGGTTATGGGCAAGTGAAGCTAAGCTTTCTTTTTCACATCCGTTTTTCTAAACCTGTAAAAGTACCGATATAGAACTTTGTAAAAATATGGATTAGTATGAGCTTATATAGTAGTAGTAGTCTGGCTGGTGTAGCGGTTAGTGCGCGCACCTTCGGTGCACAGGGTCATAAGTTCGAATCTCACCGTGGATCATGGTGTTTTTCGAACTCACGAGCTTGTGACGGACTATGATCTCACTCAGATGTTAAACGACTACCCATTAATGGGGATAAATAACACTGCTGAGCGTGATGCTGATCTCATTACCTCAACAAAAAGCAGATAAGATCTTGGAAATAGGATGTCACTAGCACATCCTGCGGCCTTAGTCCAATGCTGGTTTGTCGCGCCTGTTATTTATTTTTTATTTATGAGCTTATAAACGTTAAATACTAAGACGGTTGACTTGCTAAGAAAAAGAAAATAACAGTAAATTTGCAAAATTTATATTAGTGCGTGTGCACTGTTAAGTTTGAGCATTTGAAAATTATGATGACGGTTTTAAGAAAATTACATAAGGAATATGCCTGAAAATGTTCATTTGACTATCTTTATCCCAACCGGAAATATAAGGAGTCGAATATTTAGCTAAGGAATTTCACAATACCAGGGCGGCGTCTGAATCATTTGTGCACTGCATATCTTGTGACTGGACCAAACAATGAACATGAACTTTGGTGGGAATACATAGAATGGCAATAGTGTTTGTCGCAAACACTTATGAAGTTTGTAGTACCAAATTAACAGGGTGTCTCTGAATAGCTTCAAAAGCCTACTTTCCCAAAACTCATAAGAAAGCTTTGGGTCGGCAACGGGCTCAGCGAATCCATTTCATTCATTCAAACGAGATAACATCAGACGCGCTCACTCAGGTGATCCCAGAATTCAGGAGCTTAACTCCGAAATCAATCGACAAGTAAAAGACTATCGAAAGGCGAAATGGAACGAGCACTTCAATGACTGCAACCTCAATGAAGGTGGCAGTAAACTATGGTCTACTGTCCGCGCCCTATCCAATCCTAGGAAAGGAAAGGGCCAATAATGCCATCAAATTTGGCATTAAGAGCACCACCTATCCCCTTCAGTGCGCAAGCCTGTTCAATAAACAATTTATTGAACATCCCAAGGCCGACGGCTTAAAGCGTAAAATTAGAAGACGGATTCGCAGTAGAAATGTTGACACTATACCATCGTATACTGTGGACCAGGTTAAAAAAGTCATTTCGATGGCCATGTTGAAACATCTCGACCTTCCAGCCATTGAGTATCTCACGGCAGCCTTTAACTTGTCGATCTCTACGCTTGCCATCCCTGAAATCTGGAAAACAGGACGGATTGTCCCCTGCCAGGGAAAAGCGCAGGTCTCGGCGAATCCTACCGACCAATAACAATACTGTCTCCTGTCGAAAAGATGCTGGAGGCCCTTATTCACCCCACTTTTGTTAAGCATGCTAAGCTAGAACCTCACCAGCATGGCTTCAGGAAAATGCATAGTACCACCACTGCCCTCGATGCGATCACTAAACGCATCCGTGACGGGCTAAACCAGCGACGTCCTTGCCACAGATCGATTCTTGTGGCAATTGACCTAACGAGTGCATTTGACAATGTCAATCACTCGATGCTTCTCGCGATGCATATCCCTGCTCAAGAGATCCGTTGGATTGCCAATTATCTAGCTGGTCGGCATTCCTTCACTGAGTTTCGAGGCAAACGTTCTAAGCTGAAGAAAATCAAATTAGGAGTTCCACAGGGTGGGGTACTCTCCCCCACTCTGTTCAGCATCTACATGTCCAGGCTTCCTACAAAACCGGAAGGAATCCTCGCCACAGGGGAGGATAAGGATGAACTGCGCCTCCAAATTATTCGCTATCTTGGGCGTTTACAGGCTTTCGTTCAAAGCCGAAACATCACCATCTCCGCATCTAAATCTTCTGCGACATTTCTTACCACATGGTCGGGGGATTGTCGGTGGAAGGTTGATGTACGTATTGGCAACAATCCAATTCCTACTGTTGCTAATCCTAAAATTCTCGGGCTCCACTTAGAGAGCATGATGACGTCAGCTAATCACGCGGCATCTGTTTGCGAAAAGATGCGCAGTAGGAACAAAATCCTAAAAGCAGCTGGTAGCACCTGGGCCAAGGATAAAGAAACCATGCTAGTCACATACAAAGCAGTGGGTCGAGCAGCCGCTGATTATGCAGCCCCAGTTTAGTCACATAGTCTATGTGATACAAACTGGTCCAACATTCAGGTCTGCCAAAATGCTGCTCTACGCACAGCCACAGGTTGCCTCTTGATGTCTGCCCAATATCACTTACATCAACAGACAAAATTGATGCCAATACGTGACCACAATCTCCTATTGTCTAAACAGTATCTTTTTGGTTCCCACCGTGAAGATCATCCCAACCACAGTCTCATGGACCGAATTCCTCCACCACGACATGTCAGGCGTAGTTTACAAGACCTAGAGAGAGAGGTCCAGGGACCCTTACGACGATGATGCATACCGAGCTGCCAACGCTAAGATTCACACTGCAGAAGTGAGTCGGTCTATTGCGAGATTAGGTGCGAATAGAGTCCTCTCATTGCGCCCACCACCCATTTCGCCTGAGGAGATTAGGCTCCCGAGAGCCAGCAGAGTGACATTAGCTCAACTTCGGTCGGGCTTTTGTTCGCGCCTCAATTTGTACGTTTCTCGCATAACCCGGACATTCAAAACATCTGTCCAAACTGCGCTGGCGCTCCACACGATGCGGGTCACTTTTTTCAATGCCCAGTGACACTCACTGTAGGAAAACCCTATCGTCCCTTGACATCACGGACGAAAACATCGAATCCACATAGATGCACAGCTGTTAACACCTTTCTGCACCGTTAAAAGAAGAAGAAGAAGAAGCATTTTCATATAAGATCTCGTTTCTTTATTCGGAAAACGGTAACGGACTAAAAAATAGATTTACTATAGGGGGATTCATGCTCGCGTTCGTATATTGAAATACGATGTTATATCGTATTTCAGTTGTCATTAAATTCAAAAGTCTGTTATCTCTCTCCGAATACGATACCTGAAATAACATTTTGTGCCGGGGTGTTATTTGAATATCGTATTTGGCATAGTATGATATGAGTAAAAACTATAATTGCCTATTTGTGTTTTTGTGGAAACAAAATTTATCCTTTTCGACCTGTTTTATTTATGGTGTAGGTGTTTTATAAATTATTGAGTTGTTAAGTATTGACGGATTGGGAATTTAAGTTTCAAATGAACTACCGTATGGTATCGGTGGAGGAGTGAAAAAAGTAACATTTGTGGAAACATGCACTCCATTCAACTCGTTTGTGAGACATGGAAAAAATGAGTTGTGGCATTTGAAAGAATGTATCGATGGATGGAGGAAACAGGTAGAGCTTGTGGAATATGCATGCATGAAGCGGTGTACCGCTGTAGGACGAGCAAAACAGACAAATTTGTTTACTTAAAATTTGGAATCAGCTGCCCAAAATTGCGTTAGTGATTCCACGGTTGACGGTTATTTCCGGAGAAAACTGGGTTACTTTTGGGCCAGCAATCCAAATTACTTTCTTGTCATACCCTTCGCTCATTGAGTGGAAGGGTATATTAACTTTGTCATGAAGTTTGAAACGCATTGAAGGAAGCATCTCCGACCATATAAAAAGTATACATATATATATGATCAGCATGACTTGGGGAGTCGATTGGCCGATGTCAGTCTGTCCGTCTGTCTGTCTGTCCGTCTGTCTGTCTGTTGCGACGCGTTTTACTCGGCCAATTTAAAAGCTATGATGCTGAAATTTTGTACAAATGCTTCTTTTTGCTGCAGGCAGTTTGTATGTTTGAATCGGCAAAATCGGACAATGGGGTCATGGGGCTGCCATACAAACCTAAACCCCCAAATTAGGTTCTTCTAAGAAACATTTTTAGCATCACAAATTTCCCAAACCTTTGATTAAATTATTCCAAGTCACCCTCACTCAAATACTGTTTTATCGGAGCCATGGAACTTATGGAGAAAACGGACAAAACTAGGTTACCACTCTTGGGCTAGCAATTCAAATTTCTTTCTTGTTTTTGACCCCAAATTTGGAACCTGTGACCAAATATTACCTTAAAGTTTTTGCCGTACCGATTCGACGTGTATTTCTCGTGAAAAGGGGATAATTATGGCGCAGGCACAAAATGTTTTCAGCATTGGTCTCACGATTCAGTGACCAAAAATTACTTTAGTGCATCTATTACGCCAATTGGAGTACTTTCAAAAAAAATCCGGGAACCATTCTTGGGCGGGCTACTTTCAAGCTTTACTTCTCTCTAGTACCTACTAACCTTTTTGCGAAGTTCGAGTATGAGTATTATGCTGGAAACAGACTGGGTGCAGCAACAGCAGCAGAAACGTCCAATGCATTTTAAATGGGAGACGTCATGTTGGCAGCAAAATCTTTTTATAGCTGTTCCAACATGACGTCACTCATTTAAATTGCATTGGACTGCATTATCATTGCTGCTGCTGTTACTGTTTCTGCATCCATCTTATTTCCGGCATTAGTATTCATACGGCCTATGCAGAATGTAGGCAAACATATACTTTTCCTGCTCTCGTGTGCAGTCGTCACGAGAGCAGAAGTATATTTTTGCCTTTTTTGTATACTTTCACTCATTAATTTATACTCACAACTAATGTCAAATACACGGCAATTATACGTTGTATTGAATGTTTGTTTACTTTCCATAGTTACGCCATATTTTGCTTGGTTACGCCATCATATGAAAATGCGTAATGATTTTTTCTAGTTTGCATATACAGTAGAATCATTACGTAATTTCACACGATGGCATAACCAAGCAAAATATGGCGTAACTATGGAAAGTAAACAAACATTCAATTTGATACAATACACATTGGCTGATTTCAGACTATAAGACGAAACCGGACGGGTAAACTTGCAAGACAAGAGAGCTTTTGTAGTGGCCAGCAGACAAGCATTGTGCATTTCAAATTGTAAGAACGAGTCTTACGAAAGAAAAAAATCGTGACACGATTGTTTTTCTTTCGTAAGAATCGTACGATCGATAAGACGATTGCATCTACCGATAGTTCAGGCGTTCTGCGACGACAATTAGCGCGTGTTTTACTTGCATTTTAATCTTGTCGACTCGTCACTTCATTGTACACTAACTTTGGAGCGTGCATGGCAACATTTATACATACTCGCTGTGTGATTATTGTTCGCCGGTCCGTGTTTTGATCGGATAGTGTGAAATGATCATACGATGGTTCTTGTCTTGCAAGTTTACCCGTCCGGTCGTTTTCTTACAATTTGAATTCACCCATTGGCCGGGTTTCTGATAGCTCCTATTCAGTACCTGTCGGCTGGTTAGTCTTATCGCGTAGAGAAGACACACAATATTCAGAAAGCTTTTCGATTATATTGAATGGCATTCTATAAGAGTTTTGAGAGAATGGCTGAATTCAAATTGTAAGACGAAACCGGACGGGTAAACTTGCAAGACAAGAACCATCGTCCTTACAATCTGAAATGCATAATGCTTGTCTGCTGGCCACTACAAAAGCTCTCGCCGTCCGTTTATTAGCACAAACAAACGGACGGCAAGAGCTTTTGTAGTGGCCAGCAGACAAGCATTGTGCATTACACATTGTAAGAACGATGGATCTTGTCTTGCAAGTTTACCCGTCCGGCTTCGTCTTACAATGTGAATTCACCCAATGGCATTGTACTGAAGCTATCGGACAATGGTGTGCGTCTATGATAAGACTAAACAGCCGATAGCCACACACACGGGCAACCCGTGTCCCGCGAACAATTTATGCAAGATCCACACCATCATCCTGCAGCTGAGCTGAGTAGATGGCGTTGGTTGAGTGAAGATGACGTCACAACTAATCTCTTTTTCCTTAATAATTCCTGTATCCTTCAGTTTCCAGGATGAACAAACGCCCTACAAAATGAACAAACGTCTGGCTTTCGATTGATACCAAATTTATACCTTTCCGACCCATATTTAAAAATGACTGGCTAAGTTCACACTCACAATTTTAAAGTTGCTATAATTAAATAATTGGAGAAGCACAAACGATATTAATTGGTTAACAATCAAGAACAAAAGTAGCCGCTGTAGAACAAACGGTTCACCGAGCAAAAGGACCTAATTTCAAAAAGATGACTGGCTAACTTCACATAGCCATAGATCTGTCCATATTCCTCTTGATGTAGGCCTTCCAGTTCCCGGCTGTGCCCACTGGCGAACCTCCATTATAACTGTGTGCCCTACCGCAACATAAACGGTAGTGTCTCCCCCACATCTCGATCGAGATCGACGACCAACAGCAAACAAGATTAAGTTGAAACACGGTGACTGCTCCTTTCGGCATAGCTAAACGAAAGAAACTACACCATACACCAGATATAAAGGCTTGATGTTGGATTGCATATACATTTTCACTGTTGAATATTACATTTCTATCCAAGCTACTACTTTTTTCGGCTGCCTGTCCCGAAATCTTATTCCGCTTTGGATTTATGCTGAAGTCCTGGTCATGGCAGCGTTCATTTTGAGCCCATAGCATTAGAGGGATAAATCTGTTTGAGCATCTACCTTTTTCATTGACGAAAAACTATGCTGTAGATAAGCATAGTGTCAACCGGTAATCAAGCATCAAGCCTGTTATTTGACCAAAAATAACATACCTAATAAAAACACGGGTTCGGGCTTGTTATCGAATACGAGAACTAATATAGGCAGAATAGGGACATAAAATACGAAAATCGTATAAAATTTACTTTTTTCCTAGTAACCAGGTTGTTTTTAATTGAGCGGAAAGAGAGACTTTCTCGCAATTCTCATTTAAAATTATAATTATGACACATAAAACGAAAATTTGTGATTTTTTTTGTCAAAAAATCAGCTGTTCATTGTTGTTGTTGTATAGTATAACATAGTATTTCATATACGACTAGGATTTTTGGGGCGTTCATTCAAATTTTGTTGTATTATAATACTCAAATACGCAATAACAAGGATTTCTGATATACGAAGCGAGCATGAATCCCCTTATGTGTTATTGTGTTATGTGTTATTTAGAACAATCTAAAAATAGATTAACAAGAAGCATTGCATTAATATTGTGCATAATTCTTATTTATTACCTATGAAATATATGTGCAAAATTATTCACTATGTATGTATCCAAAATCAAAAAAAAAAACCCTCGTATTGCGGGCGGAGCCCTCTGTACGCCGGTAGTTTTTCTCTTGAACACGTAAGATTTGCATTTTTCCAAATCATAATTTCATAATTTTTATATGTTTTTCGGAATTTTTAATGATAAATCACACTTCCACAATAAAGTTTTCTAAGGCAATGTTTTTCATTTGCCCACTTATTCCAACTAAGCTTCACGCAGACATTGCTTTATCGACGACATGGATTATGAAAAAGGATGGAATAGAAGGGGGAAGGGTGTTAAACAAAAATCATAGGTACGCATTCATCCACCGCATCTATGGACTGCACGCCACTGGAATTTACCCCTACCGTTAACAGAGGGCGCCCGCGAGAGTCCATATTAAAGGAGTTTTTTCATCATCAATGTGGCACGATAGCCCGACGTCGGGCCTTGGCCGCAGGCTTTTGTTTCACGTTTCTTGACTTGAAGTTTTTCTTAGGATGAGTTGTCGGCACATCGCTAAACCATGATAGGGTTTAATCGTTGAGTAAAGGCCATCATGGGCATGCCTCGAAGATGCTGCTTTAGTGGTTGAGTTAGACGTTTTCTGTCACCTATCACGTTAAGTAACCTGAGACGCTGCAGATGTAAATACAGCACTCAGGCGCAGCGGTGCTTCTTCCAAATGTCGCATCAGATGATTTGACTTAGCCGTTAGAGGTTTTACCCACTACCGTTACCAGGGGGCGCCCGGAGTTTTTTGCACCCTTTTTATTCCTGTGAGGTGATAATGATCGATATATGTATTTTATGTATAATATATAATGAAAGAATTATAGGAAAGTTCTAAAAATTCTGAAGATAACTGTTGTAATCGAAAATTTATTGTTTAAAATTGACACACCCATGTACTCATATGTATTGTCTTGGGTTAAGTGAATATGAACAGCTCTAAACGTATCAAATATCAAAACAAATAGAAAATGTATTATTGTGTATCACATACTTATGCTTATGGTTGTTCAGATAGAATCACTTCAATTCCTAACAAGATATATGTGTACCTCTCTATCTGTGCTTTACAGTAGACATTATGTCTCGATCTCAAATGTGTCGTGTCCCGAAGAACCAAGATGATGAATTAGCAATATGACAATCCGTGATGCACTCATCAATTTGAACCCATGTGAACTTCTTTTTGATTCGCGCATATTGTACCCAACGTATTTATAACAAAGTTCATAAGCGTGGAAGCTTAAATTTATAAATTGTTTTATTTGCAAATGAACATATCAGATTACTAATCCAAACGGTGTTGTAATTGTTATTTGAATTCTGTAATGCATGAGCTCCTATGGGAATCAATTCATTCGAAGGTTTATAATCAAAGACAGAGTCGCATTCACGGACCTTGGGACAGATATTACAATCTTCCATTATTATAAGAGCAACAACTATGGCTAAAAGTTTCAAAAAGAAGCAGCTAATTATCTACTCATTCTGTACTAAATCTACAAAGTAAATATATTTTTCCATGCAACAATGCCGCTATTGGAAAGAAATTATTCAAATTTCGATTCACGAAATGAAAAACCCAAAAATGTTAAATTTTATTCGATCAATATACGTATTTCGTATTTCGGGCTGCCCATTATCAGGGTAAAATTATACACAATTTCGGGTCTTTTTAATGAAAATAATATTTAAATAATTTACCTATAAAAATAAAACATTTAACACAGAAGAAAACAAATACACTCGGCTTCATAAAAATCGGGCCACTCGCCACTTTCGAACTTAAATTCAATTTTCTCAAAAAGTATGAAACTTACAACTATGAAAGTTATATCTACAGAAAGTGCATTTAATGGCAATTCAAATAACCATGATTTTTATCTGAAGTACCGTTAACTCACGCAACAAACACAATGCGTGTTTTGATTAGAGTTCGCGCTTACCGTGTGGCCCGGTTTCATTGAAGCTCAGTGTATTTCATAACTTTTGCCGATCTACTAGTCTAAATGCAACCCTGTGCAAGTACGGGCAATATTTTCTTATTCGGGAGGTCTACACCGAGAGTATGTTGCCATAGGGATTGAATCAAATTGCAACAATACAAAAAATGTTTTGATACCATGTTTGTAATTGCAAAATCTATTGTAACACATGCCGCACATATCCGTACAACTCATAATATTGCTGCGTGGATCTTAGTCCTGCTGAGGAAGCCATATGGATGATGCTTGCAAATAAAATTCCCCATCCATACTGAATAACATTTACTGTTGGGAAAAAGCACTCACGTGTGCGATATTTGCATATTATGTTGTGTTTACATAATGTACCTTTAGTCATAATAATTGGATAAATATTTGAATCAAATACAAGTACAACCATGTTTGCTAAATGATGTTTGATTAAATGTATTAACCGATTTGTAGAAGAAAAAAGTGTCGATGAATATGATTCATATCATTTTTATCGGATTAACCTGACAAATTAATCAGCTAATTTCATTGAACTACTGGCTGAATTCTCAATTCTTACGTTACTCACAGATATATCAGTGATTCAGAAAAAGAATTTACCTCTGATGTACTCGTATATTTATGTATTTATGTTTTATCTGTAAAAAAATCAATAATGATGAATTCGTATAGAGGCACTTCTTTCTACATTCTGTGTACAACATGCGAAAATGCCTTCTAATGTTGCAAACAATGTATAATAATGTCAATATGTCTTGATAAACTACGAAAGAAAGTAGGCAATAATACGAATCGATATGCAAGTACCTATTGTATGAATCGTGTTCAATTTCGGATTGTGTCACTCCCGAGACCGTTCGCATGCCGTCGCTCGCTCATTGAGGACCTCTATATTTGTTTCCTGACCTGCACCCGCCCCGGACATCTGGGGATGCCACAAGCTATTTTGTAACGGAGGATACATCGGTATAGACTATACCATGAAGGAAGGGGTCCTCCACGAGCGAGCAATGACATACACATGCTCTAAAACAATCTCGGGAGTAACGGGTGGTCGTTTCGCAACTCGTTGCCCCTGTAAATTAATTTTATGTTTCGGCTTCCAACTATCAGGATTACGCGCATTGGTTTTCCGATCTCAATTTTGCATGTTTCACACAGAGGCGTATGTGTATTTTACGTGCTGCGACTACAAACATCCAGGAATAATTAATAATAATAATAATTATTTTTTTCACTCCGGTAGGTTACACTTACTTAGACGGGTCCAGCGCCCTGGAGCATGAATATAGAGTGGCACTCTTCCTGTGGTTGTGTTCGTCCTCCCGTAGGCACATGATTCTAAGATTTTTTTTTCTTTATTTACCAATCTTAACCAAATTACACAAAGTGTGTTTCTAGTATAGCCTTAAAACTTATAGGAACGGATGGAATCGGAACATTACGTCATAGTGCTGCCACACAAACTAACCCCTATAAATTAAGTTCTTCCAAGAAAAACTTTCTTTACACAGCAAAAAAATCGGAGTGATTTTCACTCCGAATCGGTGTCGAATAGTGCACGGAGAGAAAAATGTGCAATGAATTCAACAAAATCATACAATGAAATTCACTACATACAATTTCACTAAATTTGTAGCGAAAGTTATTAAAATGTAGTGAAATTGATTACAATTCAGTTGTTTTTACTGGGCCTGGCCTGTTGTAAAAATGATTGCAGTGTAATGACAAAAATCATTGCATGATATTTGTATGGATAGTAACATTTATTGTGTTTATGGTAATTTTCACCACTGTCTGTAATAACAATTATTGCATTGTGTAATAGTTCTCATCAAGAGCGCGTAATAATTCTGAAACTGTCAAAAAATAAGACGACTAATTTATTCGCATAACTTGTAATCTTAGATAGCTTAGGTGTAGGATTTAGGACTCCGAAACGATAGGTCCCCGGTTCAATTCCCAGTAGAAGCAAATTGTAAAAACGTAAATTTAAAATAAGGAAAAAGAAGTTAAGGATAATATATAAGTAGAAAATAAAAAAAAAAAGGTAAAAATAAAAAAAAGGAAAAAATAAAAAAATCACTTTTTGTATTTTTTTCTATTATGGCCTAATTATGTTCCTGGCAAATTTTATTACCAACCAATTGTTAATTCTATTACAGTGCAATGACATTTTTCATTACAGATGTAATAACTTTTACATCAGTTGCAGTAGGGTCAAAAATCATTACAAATACAATAGTCTTTATTACAGTTTTAATACCATTCACTACATTTTTTCTCTCCGTGTGTCCATCCGAATCGGATAATATTGGCATAAAACTCGAAGTAAGGTATTACTTAAGACTCCGAACGAATGTAATGTTTTTATCCTTTTGGTGTTATAATTTGAACTCAAAAGAATACTTTCATTAACACCAAAAGGAGCGATTCTCGATATTTTTAGAATAAAAAACACTATTTCCAGAGGGAAGGAACAGAGTTACATGTTCCTTCCCTCTGGAAATGAGATTTATATAACCTCTCTATAGGTGATAATTTACCTCTTTACGCTCTAAAATGCATAATAAATGTACCTACCTACAGTGGGATTCGATCCCGGAACCCTATGATTTGTAGACGAACGCTCTACCTAGTAAGCCAACCAGACTAACTGGTAAAGTTTGTAATTTATACAATATTTCACGTCGCTCTACCCACCAAATTCACTCCGATCGGTGGATACAAAATATCAAAATAGAGATGAAATTATTGAACATGTTACGGAATTGATCCGATAGGTGTAATACCTACCCAATACCAAATGGGATATTCTTTGCAATTTGTCCGAAAAAGGTTTCAATTTAGGAGTTTCGTCCGTTTCGGGTTCTTTTCTAATAAAACCCCTGATGGCGGTTTTATTTTGAGCATGTTTACTCCGAAATAATTTTGTTTTTTTCTATCCTATCGGATTCTCTTGCTCGAATACCCGGCATTTTTTTTCCTGTGTATGAACCGCAATCTTAACCAAACTTCACCCAAGTGTGTTCATAGTAAAGCCTGAAAATATATCCAGAAATGGATAGAATCGGCATATTACATCATAGCTTTGCTACACAAACCAGCTCCCAAATATTAGGTTCCTGTAAGAAAAACTTTTTACTTTTTGAATCTTAATCGAAATTTATCCATGTGTGTTCCTGGCTTATCATCAACACATCCAGGAACAGATGGAATCAGAACACTTCATAGTGCTGCGGTAGAAATTATTACACCAAAATAAGCTTACTAATAAGCATATTAGATATGTTAAGTGCAGAACTAACTCAGCGCCTGGAAGCTGATCGTCAATTAGTCGATTTGCCACACGAGCTGGACTTGCATAGGCGCCCCTATATAGATCAAACCGGCCCTGTGCAAGGGTGACCTTTTTGTAATTAGCTTCAGTTTGTTTGTGATATTAGGTGCGGACACTGTAACAAAAGTGGTGTTAATAAAACCCTAATCCATGTGTTCCATGGAGTCCGTCTTCGACTAGTGTTTAATTTATTTCAAAATATCGGTGTTTAATAATTACCCCAGAAGGGATATATTTTATTATTCGAAAAAATCATTAACTGTTTTCCGGTTGGTGTTTTTCAAAAACCGTAATTTGGAGTTTTTAAATTTCCTTTTTGAAGTAAAAAAAAACTCCGCTTTGCCGTCCTCGCCGACCACTTGCACTCTGCTTCTCTGTACCGCGTAAACCCTTGTGGGGAATTGGTGCGTTCACTCAGCCGTTTATAGGCTATTTCGAGTCAACGTTTCATTGCATATAATTTCGGAGTGTATATAATGTTGCCAGCACTAAATAGGTATATTTCCTATCCACACATGTACGGAATTTTTTTACCAAGCCGAGATTCGATCTCCGGACCTCTAGATTACTAGCATCGTAGAGTGCGACTCAACCAAGTGAGCCACAGAGCGAACACTTGCACTGATATGAAAAAATATCATCATAAAATGTCAATATGGAAATGCGAACATTCTCAATTGGTGTTTAAAAAATCCCAAATCGGAAAATTTATTGATACTTGATGAAACATGTCTATTGCATTTTTGGTAATGCTCATCTGGGAAATTAGTTAGAATTTTGTATATTATTCACTAGTTGGAAATTATACATATATTCCAAATACACCACTTGGTGATTGACTTTTTTAAACCCCACATGAAGGATAATACTTTTCAATGAAAAACCAGCAACTAATGTTAAAATGTTACTTATCCAAGCATGGTGAATTTTTACATCATCTTTTTTTTACTGTGTACATACACAATCATGCCTATTATCCCAGATATTGCCATATCATTAAGCATACTCGATTTCATGAGGCCAACCTACGTATGAAAATTTACGAATCATACGGGTAACGGTACTAATAGATGCTAGTTCCGCAGACACTAAAATCTTGTCAACATGTTCACCATACACATGTAAATACAATGTAATTTATTTGTACAAAAATTTTCCATTAGAGAATTGTTTGTGTGTGCAGATCGCTTTTGTAAAAAGTGTTCCTAGTAGCCAGACTCCAGGCTAGATCAGTATTCAATAAAAACAAAAACGAAAATCTAAATCCGAAGATTCGATTTTTTTATGAATTTTGTGAAAAGCACTTAAAATGAAGTCATATCAAAATTTCATAGATATTTTGACGCATTGTCTTATAAATACATTTTTCTTTGTATTCGTAACTTCCAACGAATAATAAGAATTACTTTACAATCACGCCTCTCTTCTTATGAAGTAGCGATAGGCACAATATTTAGTGAAGATACGTCAATCATAATCATAAATATTCTTCTGGTAGCGGAAACTGAATCTTCCATACGGAGTGGGCAATCATACGTATGTACGAGTATAATGTCGACATCGCTTTTCCAGCATTTGTTGGCATGTTCGATTCAAACTTCATGACTGAATGCGCGTCTCGTAATAAATTCTTAGATGAAAAGCCTAGAAAAACACTAGCCGTGATAAGAAATGTATATCGATAAAAAATTACATATCTACATATGTATATGTACATAGCTTCTCAAAACCTCTGAGAAAATAAGAAAAAAAAATAATGGACTAATAGAAATTTACCAATTCGTAATAGAAAAATCCGAATACGCTATATCGCATAATTTCACATGTATGTGAAATTGTACGAATGAGAAAATCATTCACTATCCCATTCTATTTATTAATCCAAAAGCTTACGTGGTCTTCTTAGATTTGAAGCATAGTACGTCATGCTTATTTCTGTTGCAGGCTGTTTTACTCCAATCAACAGAGAAGGAAAAATAGGGCTAAGCGTGCAAAAATTGCGGTAGTCGCCAATTTTTGATATGTTGTAAAGGCAGGTGGAGTAAATTAAAATCCAAGTTTGCGTTAGTCTACTCCCTGTGCTCCCGCCGCCATTTAAAAAAAAAAAACCATCTAAAATCGGCTCTTTTATCAGTTTTTGGTCTATAACTCCTTTCAAGTCCATTTGAGCACGAAATGTACCGAGACAATCTTGTAGAGCACAAATATTATAAAAAATATAATATTATAATTAATATAATAAGTTTTACTCTACAATCAAAATTGGAAGAGTTATAGCGCCAAGAAAATGGAGCAAAAATATAAAAAATCATGCCATTTTCAAATTCACAAAAACGCATTGTCTACCAATAACTCGCATAGCCTCCTCTGCATTTTAGTATAGAATTCTCCAAGTATGTTTTGAAATTTGTTGGTCCTTCTAGGACCACAAATCTTCAAGGTGATTATTGTGAACCTTGAGCTTTGATCAGCAGAGATTTACTGTATGTAGTATCTCACTGAAATGAGACAAGGTTTATCGCAAAATGTGCCCCACGATACGCTCTTCCAGCTTTTGAAACCACGATTTTCGAAAATTTTCATTTGAAAACATAAGTGCAATTATCTCAGATTGAAGCGAAGATGATTTAGTTATCAAATACGTATACTCATATTGTAGAAAAACAGGTTGCAAACGAAATTTTAATAAAAAAAAAAAAACACCTGCAAATACATACTTAGATTTCAGCTGTCATTTCGTGATAATTAGATCGTGGATATCATGCTGCTTTTACTTTTGTTAGTTGCTAATAAATATGCAAATTGCCTAGCATTTTCGTTTTGATGACTGGAACATAGAAAATCAAAGCAATCCATATTCAATTTTCATTTATTTTTACAAAAGGAAGGATAACACTTTACTTTACAAACTTACGGATGGTTTGAAGTTTTCATAAGCCTAAGGGCTCCAGTACACAGTCATATTTGGTAATATTTCTATTATAATATGCTTAAGCCTACTTAATTTCGCTTACTGCAACTCTAAAAATTTATACTGAATGAATCGAGTAGGCTTAGGCATATGACATACCTACATATTATAATATAAATATGACTATGTAATGGAGCCCTTAAAACTGTATAAATGAATTTCCTAAACTCCTTTGCAAATCTCCATGAATTAGTTGGTTCAAGCAGCTGTAGGTTATCAATTCACGCCCGTTCCTACTGCGACCGGGTCTACGTCCCGGAACGACCCATGCCCCAGGCATGGCCAAGAGTCGCAAAGACTCCCTTCGACGCAAGAAGGGGTCGGATACTTTGTATCATCATTCATTCACCGTTTTTTCTTTTCGGGAGCAGTTCTGGCCGGCCCAGCTGCTCCTCATTCTGCTAATACGTGCCGGCATTGAGACGAATCCTGGTCCATGGATGTGCTCGGTTTGCGCCAACAGAATTTGGTCCAATGTCCAATCGTCAGTTCAATGCACATGCTGCGGACAATGGGTCCACCTCAAGAACTGCTCGGGACTCACCAACACCAATCAATGGTCAACATCTTACAGAGCAATCCGGTGTGAAAACAGAAGGCAAAGCTCATCCAATCACCAGCTGCCTAACCAAGGTTCCTAACCATCATCACCTTCCACCCCTGCAAATGCTGTGATGCCCGCTCCACCCAATTTGACCCCAGCTTCACGTATCGTCGATGCAAATTACACCAGCACGAGGATAGTCCAACTAAACTGTAATGGACTCCAGCACAAAATCGCTGAACTAACAGCACTCATGGACAGACACCACATCCAAATAGCAGTGTAGTGAAATCTAGTACAACATTAAATCATAATCTAGTTTTACATTTAAGTAAATTATAGTTCATTGGATTATATTTTTTGACAATAAACTTAGTTCTAAAACTCATCATGGCGCAGCCGGTCATGGAAAAGTGACATTTAAACGAAAACTTTAAAATCGCTATTTAAGTCACGTTAATTTTTGAGAAAGTAATCGTGAAATATCGTAAGATATTAGTGGAATCCGGAAATCGGAAAATAAAAATATTAACCAGTGTTAACAGTCTTTAAAGCTGAAATAAAAATGGATTTCGTGAAGCCCGCTAGCCTCGTGATGAAAGGCAACATTAGCGAGGAGTGGCGACAATTTAAACAGGCATATGAAATTTACGCAACCGCAACAAAAACGGATTGCGAGTCTGACAAAGTACAGATCGCTCGATTCTTAAGCTGTGCAGGTGTAGACGCCGTAAAACTCTTCAATACTTTCAAATTTGAAGATGACGAAAAAGCGAAATTTAAAGCAGTTCAAGCTAAATTCGAAGAATATTGCAACCCAAGAAGCAACATAATATTCGAGCGATATAAGTTTTATAAAAGATCGCAATCTGAAGGGGAACCATTCGACCAATTTTTGACCGATATCACAAAATTGGCAGAAAATTGTGAATTTGGAGATCAGCGTGACAGTTTAATCCGAGACAGGATCGTGCTCGGTATTACAAATTTAAATTTGCAGTCGCAGTTACTAAAAGTGGATAATCTGGATTTGGCGAAGGCTATGGAGATGTGCCGAATTTCAGAATTGACAGAGGATCAAGTAAAGGAAGTGCAAAAACAAGAAATACATAACCTACAAAATATAAGTACAAAAGTAAATTATCATAGAAACAAAACTAATGTAAATTCTTATAGGAAGAGTACTAATCCGGGAAGTTCAGGACGGTCAAATCAAACTCGAAATAACTTTTGTGGACGGTGTGGCAGTCAGCACCAAATACGCTGTTGTCCTGCTTTTGGAGTCAAGTGTCGCAAATGCGGGTTGGCAAATCACTTCGCGAAGGTATGTCGTTCAAATTTACATAAAAATAAAACGAAACAAGCAAAAAACATAAGCTGTGTTGGTGAAGATGATGATGGATCTTTTTCAAGTAGTGATTTTTATATCGATAATATTACAAGTAAACGGCAGAATAGGCAGTGGGTTCAAATTTTGCATATCGGAAAACAGCCTATTGAATTTAAATTAGATTCCGGGGCAGAAGTAAACACTTTACCACTTAGCTTGTGCCAACGATTAAAATTGCTACAAAAATATAAACCTGTTCCTGTAAATATAGAAGCATATGGAGGTACAAAAATACAAAATTTGGGTTGTGTCAAGTTGCCGGTACAATATAAAGAAGAATCTAGGTTATTAGAGTTTATTATAGTAGATGTTAAGGCTAAGCCTATTTTAGGGTTGGAATCATGTGTCGATTTAAAATTAATTAAAAGAATTAATCAAATTGAAAATAATACGCGAGATGATTTTATCAAAAAACATAGTGAAGTATTCACAGGCGTTGGGCGATTTCCTGATAAATGCACACTTGAATTAATTGAAAATGTAACAGCAGTTCATAAGCCACCTAGAAGAATTCCCATTTCTCTTAGGAGTCAAGTAAAAAGTACTTTAGACAAAATGGAAGAAAAGGGGATAATTTCCAAACAAATAAGCCCGAGTGCATGGGCACATAATATGGTTGTAGTGGAAAAACCGGATAAAACTCTAAGAATATGTCTTGATCCTAGAGAATTAAACAAATATATAAAGCATGAACATTTTGAAATTCCAAAAATAGAAGATCTGTCAATAGCAATGAATGGGATGAAATATTTTAGCGTTGTCGATTTAAAAGAGGGTTTTTGGCAAGTAGAACTTAGCGAAAATTGTAAGGAGTTAACTACATTTACTACGCCATGGGGTTCGTACCACTTTAACGTGCTACCTTTTGGTATTAGCATTGCACCTGAGAAGTTCCAAAAGTTGAATTCTAAATATTTTGGGAATTTGCCTGGAACTTTCATTTATATTGATGATATATTGATTGGAGGGAAAAATTTAGAAGAGCATAACGACAACTTGGGTAATGTCATAGAACGAGCTAAACAGTATGGTATTAAATTTAATGTTAACAAATTGCAGTATTGCGTAAAAAATGTTAAATATTTGGGACATGTATTGAGTGAGCACGGTTTAGCACCCGATGTTGAAAGAGTGTCCGCTATCAAAAATATACAAGATCCAAAAAATAGGAAAGATCTCGAAAAAATATTAGGAACGATAAATTTTTTGCGTTCATTTATACCAAATTTAGCAGAAATTAATGCACCTTTAAGGGCACTGCTTCGTAAAAATATTGAATTTGTTTGGACAGATTATCATTCAACAATTTTGAAACGCATTAAAGAATTAATAAGCAAAGATACTATTCTTTATTCATTCGATCCAAATAAGGATATAGTAGTTCAAAGTGATGCATCTAAAAATGGCTTAGGGTGTTGTTTGATGCAAAGTGAAAAACCGATATGCTATGCATCTAAAAGCTTATCAGATTGCGAAATAAACTATTCTCAAATTGAGAAAGAATTACTGGGAATAGTCTATGCTTGCACCAAGTTCCACGATTATATATATGGAAAGAAAATAACAATTCATACGGATCATAAGCCATTGGTCGCGTTGCTTGACAAGAATGTGAGCCAGATTCATTCGAACAGACTTCAAAGAATGAAGATCAAACTTTTGAAATATAGTTTTGACGTTAAGTATATACCAGGAAAGTACTTACATTTAGCAGATATTTTATCGAGAAATGCAACTCCTGATAGGGAAATAAGTACGGAGTCAGTTTTCAAAGATGTTGTACATACAATCAGTATAAGTCTAGAGAAGAAATCACTTTTTCAAGAAGCAACAAGAAGTAGTAAACAGTTTTCGCAAATTATAGGGTTTTGTAGACTAGGTTGGCCTGATACTAAGGAGAAAGTCCCAGATACTTTGAAATTATACTGGAATTTGAAGAACGAAATATATTTTGAGGACGGTTTGTTATTTTACGAAAATCGGGTAATGGTTCCACCTGAGCTTCTAAATAAAACTTTAGAATGGATTCATCAGTCTCATTTTGGAATGTCCAAAACAAAAAGTCGAGCCAAAACACTATTTTTTTGGCCTAGGATGAATCAGGACATAGAAAATGTCATAGCTAAATGCAGAATTTGTGAAAAATTTGCAGCAGCAAATTCTAATCAGCCATTAATGAAGTATCCCATTCCCGAGTATCCATTTCAACGTGTTGCGTGTGATATTGCACAATACGGTGGAAATAGTTATTTTGTATTACAGGACTACTATTCTAAATGGTTGGAAATAAAATTGCTCAAGAATCAAACGGGGACTAACATAATAGAAGTTTTAAAGGAAATTTTCAGCACGCATGGCATACCCGAAATGGTTATAGCTGATAACCAACCTTTTCATTCGATAGAATGCCAACGATTCTCAAAAGCTTGGAATTTTGAATTTAATTGTACCAGTCCGCGATATCCTCAAGCGAATGGTCTTGCTGAGAAGGCAGTTGGTATAAGCAAACAAATTATCAAGAAAGCTGTTGAAATAGGTTGTAGTTTTGATGAGATGCTTTTAGAATATAGGGCCACTCCAATAACGGGAATCGGATATTCTCCTTCTCAAATATTAATGAGTCGAAATCTAAGAACGCAGTTGCCAATTAAAAAAGAACTTCTATCACCTAAACTAAGCCTGAATGTTAAAGAAAAGCTTGAGAATAGGCAAAATAAATACAAAGAATACTACGATAAAAAAGCGCATAGAAAAGAATTAGTTTTGAAACCAGGAGATAACGTAGTTTTTAGAAAGAATAGTCGTTGGGAACCGGCTAAAGTTGTAGGAAACCATGTTTCACCTAGATCTTACGTAATAAGAAATGAATCTAATAGGGAAATTAGAAGAAATACTAAACATTTAAGATATTCAGCAAACTCACCTAATTTTAGAGATCAATATGAAAATTTCACTAGTCTTAATAAACCAGTAAATACAAATCAGACTGAAAATGAAAGAAATCCAAATCACCCTTCAACAACAAATAGCCAAAACTATGTTACGCGATATGGTCGCACTGTGAAGCCACCTGACTATTTTCGAAGTTGATTACAAAAAAAAAAAAAAAAAAATATTAAAAAATAAACATTTTGAATTACATACATAAAAGTTTCGAGTCCTGGGCAGCCTTTGATTATATGTATAAGTTAATTAAAGAAAGAATGTACGAATATTAGTTAAAACTCATTAATTATAGATTTTATTGTTTTATATTTAAGTTCACATAATGAAATACACATTAAAAATATATATCAGTAAAGAATAATAAAATAAACACATTTGTACAATAATAGGATCATTTAGATCGTTATGTTAATAACTTAGAAAATAAGTAACAATAAATTATGTATAACTTTTAAAATAGAATTTTCCAAAAAAAAAAAGGATGGAGATGTAGTGAAATCTAGTACAACATTAAATCATAATCTAGTTTTACATTTAAGTAAATTATAGTTCATTGGATTATATTTTTTGACAATAAACTTAGTTCTAAAACTCATCAAGCAGCAGTACAGAAAACCAAACTCAACTCTAGTCATAGTCACTCACTCAGGTCATATGGGAACTACAACGTCATCAGACAAGACCGTGATAGGAACGCAGGATGAGGTTTGGCTTTCCTCATCCACAATAATTTGCCATACAGTGTCGTTGATGTCACTTCCGCCGATGACACCTTGGAGCAGCAAGCGATAATCATCAAATCAGGAAATATTGACTTTGAAATCTACAACATATATATTCCACCTGTCTCCAGCTGTCCCACAGGTTACAAAGTCAATATCAGCCCTCTATTAAACGGACAATATCGCATCCTACTTGGTGATTTCAACGCCTACCACGATTTATGGCATTCCAACCTCCAAAACGACACCAGATGTAACATCATCGCCGACCAACTGGATGATTCGGATTTCTGCCCTTTAAATGACGATAATCCGACCCGTATCACTGGATCCTGCACAAGTTCACCTGACGTTTCCATCGCCAGCCCTGGACTTATTAATGACATCTCATGGGAACCAATCCTCACAACATCATCTGATCACCTGCCAATTGTTCTGACTCTGGATATGCCGTCGAAATTCATCCATCCCGATAAGAACACGTACATCAACTTCAACAACAACAAAGGTTCACCAACGAGGCTTTTGCTAGTCTCTCCGCCCCAAGTGATGTACGTATGGCTGAAAAACTAATTAGACGAATTATTCTCACTGCAGCTAAGAGATACATTCCAGCAGGCCGCATTCCCAGCCTAAAACCCAACTTCCCAACATCTGCGGCTAAATTGGCAAAAACTAGGGATCAACTCAGAAGTGCAGACCCAAGTGACCCACGGATAAACGACCTTAATGACATCATAGTCAAACAGGTCAACGACCACAGGAGAGGCATATTTCAATCACATCTCAGAAAACTAAATTCAAACACTGGTGTGAGCAAACTCTGGAGCACGGTTAGAAACCTATCCAACCCCACTAAAACTCAAGGGAGGGTTTCTATCAAGTTTGGTAACTCAACCGTGAGCTACGATAATAAATGCGCAAACCTATTCAACAAACAATTCGTCGAACACCCAACTAAGGATAAACTCAAGCGCAAAATCACACGAGACATCCGAAACACTAAAGTTGATGAACATCTCCAAATCACCTCTATACAGAAGTTGCAATGGCCATAAAGAATGCCAAAAATTCAAAAGCACTTGTTCCAGACGGTATAGCAATGATCATGCTCAAACACCTCGACACACCGGCCATAGAGTATATCACTGCCACGATGAACCTTTCGTTACGAACATTCATCATACCAGAAATTTGTAAGAGAGGCCGTATCATACCGTTACCCAAACCTGGTAAACAACACTCCTTAGGAGAATCCTACCGACCACGCTTTTATCCCCTGTGGCGAAAATATTGGAATCGCTGATACAGAAGACTCTTGCGACGCACATACAACTCGCTAATCACCAACACGGCTTCCGAAAAATGCACAGCACCACCACTGCACTAGACCGAATCATGTGTAAGGTCTTCTTCGCCGTTTAAGCGTACCATTCTTGTGGCTTTAGATCTGTCGAAAGCGTTTGATACGGTGAACCACTCGCTCCTACTGACGGATCTCCGCAATTCATCCACACCGCCGCATATAGTCAAATGGATCGCAAACTACCTTGCCGGACGTCAATCCAGCACCGAGTTTAGAAATGGGAAATCTAAACTAAGAAGGATAAAACAAGGCGTACCACAAGGCGGGGTACTTCCCCCACCTTGTTCAACCTATACATGTCAGGGCTTCCCACCCCACCTGAAGGAATCGACATTGTATCCTATGCTGACGACTGCACCATAATGACATCTGGCAACGACATTCCCGACATGTGCGATCTCATCAACGTTTACTTGGAAGAGCTCAACCTTTTCTTCAACAACAAGAACCTAATGCTATCAGCGCCCAAATCTTCGGCCACCCTCTTTACCACATACAACAAAGAATTCAACCAACGGCTTAACATCAGACAGAGTAAATGACACTGAAGTTCCCACTATCCGTCACCCCAAAATTCTTGGCGTCACAATTGATAATCACGGCCTATTCTACACCCATGCCGACAACATTAGTGAGAAAATGAAGGGCAGAAATAAGATCTTGAAGTCCCTTGCTGGCAGCAAATGGGGCACTGATAAGGAGACTTTACTCACCACCTACAAAGCCGTCAGTCGTTCTGTGGTAAATTATGCAGCACCGATATGGACAAATAACCTATGCAAAACCAACTGGAAACGGATTCAAACATGCCAAAATGCAGCCATGCGTACCATTACTGGTTGCGTTCGCATGTCTTCTCAAGACCACCTGCACCAAGAAACCAAGCTGCTAGACCTCAAGGCACACAATGATCTCCTGGCTAAGCAATATCTTGTTGGATGTTGGTTGTCATCGAAGCCTACACCCAAATCATGACCTCATGGACAAAACCCCACCACCACGTCATGTAAGACGTTCGTTAAGGGACATGGAAAGGGAAGTCCAAAGGTTTAAACGAGTTCTTCTCGACAACTCCAACATATACAAGGTAATAATATTGAATTTCTCCAAACGATTTAGCTCAGACTTCAGAGGCTCGTACATGCTAAAAGGAATTCTTCTCGCGGCAACAACAAATGGTATACTATCCGGCCTCATATCCAAATGGCACTTCACCTTTAGACACCCTATTCCTTGGAAAACATCACTGAAAGAATTCAAATACAGGTCTACACGGGTTTTGGTGCCGGGGAGATTCAAACTGTTGTTGAGTAGCCTTGCTATACTGATTCTAACGGTATATAAATTTTTTAAATCCTACACGTAGTTTTCGAGATATGATGAAATGTTCTAAAATATGTATGTTGATAACTATTCAGACATGAAGGAAGCTTCTTTTTCGAGATTTCTTGAGATGAGACTTTCCAAGGGACTCACGCATGATACTCCAACAGCAATCCGCCATCATATGTTCATCCCATCGACCTTGATAACGATTTTCCACAATTTTCATGTCCTGGTGGAATCGTTCGCCTTGTTTCACACTATAAGACCCTAGGTTTACTGGAAATTTATCCAAATGACCATGGAGGTAGTGCATCTTGGTACTCATATTGCAACCTAGATTTCTGAAATTTTCCAGCATATTTTGCACTAAAATCCGATAATTTTCAGCCTTATGATTGCCGAGAAAGTTTTGGAACATTACGCTATCAGCTTCGCAAGAAGAATTTTCGTGTTCTTGTTATCGACACTAGCGACACTTATCTTACCGTCCGCCATATAGCGGACATATAGCGGAAAATATCGGAAGCACAAAAGTTCCCCCTATTAGAGCGGATAGCAGAGCATGCCAAAGTTTTTCACAACGTCGACGAAAGAAATCCACGCTAATGACTCTAAATCATTCATCGAATGCCCAAAACTGGTATCTTTTATTAAAAGTCTTATTTGAGGGCCGTCAAAAATGCGAAAGTGACTCACATCCAAAGTCGGGCAAACTATTATAAAACAAAAAAAACAGTTTTCGTTAGGTTAAAAAAAATTTTTTGCATTCATTATGGATTGGTCTACTATGTTGCTTAGTACTCTACAAAATTAATTAGTTCTGAAATTATAAAAATTGCATGTAACGGTACTGGAAGCTCATATTGCATACTATCATAAGAAATACACTCACACTGAAAGTCGGGCAATTGCAAATAATAACAAAAATGACTTCCGATTAACCGTTATGTTTGAGTATTACTTTGTTTAGTGGATAGAAAGTCTTCAGTTTATCATAAGCTGTCATCGGGAGACAATATTTTAAATTTTGAAACCATGCCACGTACCGTTAAACAGTCTACATTAGAGGAACGGAAAATTGTTGTTCATAATTTTTTGAACGGAAAGACCGAGCGTGAAATTGCGATTTTGGTGGGCAAAAGCAAGTCGACAGTCCACGATATCATCCAACGCTACAGCGAAGATGGACGATTAGCAAATAAACAGCGCCCGTCAGTAATGAAGAAGCTCAGCTCAAGAGAAGAAAAGTTTATAATACGTGAGATTCAGAAGGATCCCTTTCTTTCTGCCCCGAAACTTGCTATAATTCTTAAAGACAATTATGGTAAAGAAGTTCATGCAGAAACGGTTAGACGTGTATTACGGAAAAATAATTTTAATGGCCGAGTAGCGCGGAAGAAGCCATTCATTAGTAAGAAGAACCGTCAAGGCAGGCTACAATTCGCACGCGAATACACTTCAAAAGACTTCTCTTTTTGGAGCACGGTAAATATGGTTTTCTATGTTGAAAAAAGTATCACAAGTAATGTTTTGTTTTACAGGTTCTCTTTACTGACGAAAGTAAATTTAATATGTTCGGTTCCGATGGTCGTCGATATGTCTGGCGTAATCCCAACACAGAATTTTGCCCAAAGAACACGAAGAAAACAGTGAAGCACGGGGGCTCATCAGTGATGGTTTGGGGGTGCGTGGCAGCTTCAGGGGTTGGAAATCTGCATTTTATAGATGGCATCATGGACAAAAACATGTATGTAGATATTTTAAAGAAAAATGTTAAGGAGAGTGCGCAGAAGTTGGGCATTGCAGAAAATTTTAAGTTTTATCAGGACAATGACCCGAAGCATACATCACTCATAGCAAGGACCTGGTTCCTGTATAACTGTCCTAAGGTAATAAAAACACCAGCCCAGAGCCCAGACTTAAATGTTATCGAACATTTGTGGGAAGAACTTGGGCGTAAAATGAGAAATAGATCGTGCAGCAGTAGGGAGCAGCTTAAAGCTGCATTACAGGAAGAATGGGACAAAATAAGTCCTGATTTCTGCAGGAAATTAGTTCAGTCCATGCCAGAAAGGCTAAGGGCCGTGCAAAACCAGAAAGGGTATGCAACAAAATATTGAATATGATTGAATTGTTAAGAATTTGAGTCTGCCCGACTTTAGCTGTGGCCATAGATTTAAGGTTTTTCCGAATATTATGTTTTTTTTTACTGTTGTAATAAAGTTATATTAAATATTTTTCGTTTCATTGTATTCTATACAAAATGCTTAATCATACTGTTAATCATCATATTTAAAAATATGGACCAGCGGTTGTTTAAATGGTGTATACATTGTTATATATACTTTGCCCGAGATTGGATGTGAACCACTGATCAAAACGTCAAATATTATTTCGTCTGAACATGCGATACTCAAACTGTATATATTTAGCAATTCAAATGATTTTAGATATATTTAGTCGATCTGGGAACGCTCGTGGCCGTCGATTACCATGCAATTTCATTAATTTGCGTAAACTAAAAACTACATGTAGCATTTATGAAAAAATGGCACTGAGAGTATTGACAGGACCGATGCTTTAAAATTATACTTGAATCGCAGCGGCACCAAATTTTTTTTTTAATTTTGTAGACCTGTGTTATTATCACCTAGTGTTACTGATTCACCTATTTGGTTAGATTTCACCTCATTAATTTTTTTAATCAAATTCAATTGTACACATGTTGCTAATCCCAATATTGTATGGCAATCGACGTTGACAATATGAAACATAATGTTGAATTCATTACCATCATAGTAACACTTAATTGTTGCTTTTCCGACTAATTTTAATGCTTCACCACTGACCGTGAGAACTCTTGTATTTGACGATTCTATGAAATCGTTCTCCAGATTTACTTGACTTGTTTGAATTTCGAAAACAGACTTATCTATTAGTTGTGGACTACTATTCCACCTATATAGAAATAGCATTGCTAAATTCCGGATATACAGCAAAAGCGGTTATTACACATCTGAAATCTATTTTTGCTCGTCACGGCATTCCATTAATTCTTGTTTCCGATAATGGGCCACCTTATAATTCCCAAGATTTCGAAAAATTCACCAAAGAGTGGGATATTGATCACAAAACATCCAGTCCATATTTTCCTCAGTCTAACGGTATGGCAGAAAGATCAGTGGGCACAATTAAAAAAATGCTACGCAAATCTTTTGAAACTAATAAAGATCCTTACATAGGACTGTTACAATATCGAACAACCCCAAAATTCGGTTTAGTCTCACCAGCTGAATTACTCATGTCGCGAAAGCTTAGAGCAAATTTGCCCACACATCAGACTAGTCTTGAGCCAAAATTGATTAGTAGTTCTACATACAATGCTCTTTTGAACAAGCGTCAACAAGCAAAGCAATTCAAATATCATAACGCGAAAAGTCTTAAACCAGTTAAACCCGGCGATAAAATTTATTATAAAAAGACGCCTACATCGGTATGGCAACCTGGAAGAGTAATTGATGCTCACAAAGAACCACGATCCTTCATTATCGAAGACAACAATGACGGTTCCATATATCGCAGAAATAGACAACATATTTATATTTCACCTACATCATCTATCCCCAGAAGTTCCACTTCCAGTAGTCCTTCAACACCAGGTACTCCTAAAGATACCCCAAATGCTCCCGACAATGAAATTGGCGAAACAAATAAAGAATCGTCACATACACCGTACATAACCCGCTTTGGACGGAAAATAATGCCTTTCAAAAGGTTTCAGTTCAGATACAAATAAATAATAATTTATACTTACTCTAACGATAAAAAAATCAACATTCCTTAAAGAAAACAAATCAAATGTAATTACAAATTTTTTTTTTATTGAAATGGATTAAAAAATGAATTATATTTTGTTTTTATATAAAAGGATAGTAGAATCATGAAATTATATTATAATAAATAATAAAAGTAAACAAGTAAAACATTTCGTTAGCGAATATAGTAATACAGTCAGTTTAATTGAATTGTATTGAATTTTTAAAGTAGATAGTTGATTTAATAATAAAATTAGAACTTAAGTATAATAACATGAATTAATATATTAAGTGATAAGAAATGTTTAAAATAATTCAATTAAAAAAAAAGGATCATGTTGTATAGTTGTATTACACACATACACACACTCACTTATAACTAAGTATAGTATTCTAAGCTAGTCACTAAGTCAGTCTATCACTACCTGTTAGAGAGTAAGCTCATCAGAAGACAATACACAGTTGTCGTCAAGAACAAGTAGTTTCATTATAACATAACAGGGAGAACCCCATCGAAGTTGCGATCTTCTTAGGTCTTGACCTTGAGGAGAGGATGCCTACGATTTATGAATGATGATACAAGTTCCCCCCCCCCCTCTCTTGCGCCGCTACAACAAAAACAACAATTCACGCCCAAATACAAGGAACTCCGCGAATCAAAGACAAGCAATATACTGGACACATATTTATTTATTTATTGACGGTTTGCCTTAAGGCTTGAGTAATAGCCTAAGAAAATTATAATTAGCACTTGTGTAGTTAATTTTCTTGTTTGTTGACTTCATTTATATTTGGTTTACTCTTGCTGCCTTATTTGCGCTGTGGGTTTCAGTCTGTAACATAAATAAATTCCGCAGGACTTCCGGCCCGACGGACGTCACCTTCTTCGTTAAAACCCCTCCCGAAATATTTTTCTGCATATACGCCTCTGTTGACAATTAATATTTGTGTTGATTTATAATTGTATTTATTTTACCATGTTATGCGTTAAATGATGATGAAAATCGGATCCACATGGAAGCTAATTTTTTGGCTCTTAATTGGATGCCTGCTCCAAAAAAGCAACATGTTATGTATTATATACCTATACCGTAATACCAAGTCTTATGGATTTTGTACAACAGCAGGACCAGGTAAAATTCTTGTTCACGCTAGCGGCGCCTCTTTGATTTAATCTTTGCACTACATATCTTTAGCTACAGAGCACTCATTTGGATGCAGTGTCCACGTAACGGTTGGGATCAACGCTAGGACGGTGTAAAGCCCAATTTAACAGGCATGATAGACACGATTGTTGTTGAATAGACTACTAAATAAAATAAGTTAATATTATTATCCTAAATGACTTCTTCTTAACAATCTTTTAGCTTAATTCGTCTCTCCATGATTGTTTTAATAATTGAGACATTACCCACAAAACTAAAACATTTTGATAGTTGGGAATGCATATCGTCTGGAAACCTTTTGAAACTATCTTATCTTCTACCTCTAATACGCTGTTTGGTATATCTTAGTTGAAAAATTAAAGGTGCACTAGGCTAATAGCTACTGCATAATGTGTGTAGATCCCAAAACGTTTGTGAAATGATGTCATTTATTTGGACAATAACAAGGTCAGTCTTTCATTTTAAACGATCATTTTACCAGTCTGCGGTAGAACTTTTGAACCGTTTTAGTGCACAGCAAGCAAACTAACCGTCTGTGCTTCTTGTTGTGTGAGAGTAAAAGGTCGATGGCACTATGCTTCACCCTTTGATAATAGCTGGCTATAGACAGGTAGACAAGGATAGAACTATATGCATGAGCCCCTAAATTTTACCTGTGTGGTCGGCGTATTATGATCCATTATGTATGGATATAATATTGTAACTCCTGCTGCCTACCACAAGTAGTTATAAGATTGTCAGATTACAGGATAGGTGCTCCTTTTAAGGACTTTCAAATGGCACGCACGGTACTGTAAAATCAGGGTGCGATGCGGTTAGAGGTAATTCTCAAACTTTGATTTTTTTTTCAAATTTTAATGTTTTTCAGTGCTACAGAGAGTTTAACACCTTCAAAAACAGAAAATCTCAGTAACAGTAACATGTTCTGGAAAGCTGTGTATGGAAAATTTGTAGCTCTAGCTCAAATATTGATTTGCACACTCTTAAATGTACCAGGAGGTCAAACGGTATTTTTAACCCTTAACTACATTCGTGGGGTAGTTTTCTACCCCAGTCGTCATTTTTTATACCCTTCGCTCAAAGAGTGAAAGGGTATATTAACTTTGTCATGAAGTTTGTAATGCATTGAAGGAGGCATCTCCGACCATATAAAAAGTATACATATATGATCAGCATGACTTGGGGAGTCGATTGGGCGATGTCCGTCTGTCTGTCTGTCTGTCTGTCTGTCTGTCTGTCTGTCCGTCTGTCCGTCTGTCCGTCTGTCCGTCTGTTGCAGTGCGTTTTTCTCGGCTGCTGTAAGAGCTAGAGAGCTGAAATTTTGTACACATGCTTATTATTGTTGCAGGCTGTTTGTATGTTTGAATCGCTTAAATCAGACAAGGGGGTCATGGGGCTGCCATACAAACTTAACCCCCCCATTTAGGTTCTTCTGAGAAAAACTTTTTTATTTGTGTACCAATTTCAACGTTACTTCGCTCAAATGTGTTTCTATTGATGACACACAACATATATAAAAATGGATCAAATCCGACCATGGGGTCATGGGGCTGCCATACAAACTAAGCTCCCCAAATTAAGTTATTCTAAGATAAACTTTTTTGTTTATGAACTTATCTCAACCAAACATCACAAAAATGTTCCTCTATTAATACTACAAAACATATGTAAAAATGGGTGGGATCGGACTGTGGGATCATGGGGCTACATACATACAAACCCAATCAACCAATTGGGTTCTTTTAAGAAACATCCTTTTTGCACCTATTGCAGAAAACCTTGTATTCATATATCTTTATCGAAACAACCGGAAATGCAAAAATAAAAGAAAACGTATTGTGGGACCATTCCTGTATGTTTGATTCACCCAAATTGGATCCCTGGGTCATGGGGCTGCCATACAAACCTAGCCCCCCAATTTCAGTTCTTCTAAGAAAAACTTTTTTATTTGTGTACCAATTTCAACCAAATTTCACACAAATGTGTTTCTAAAGATAGCACAAAATATATGCTAGAATGAATCAAATCGGACCATGGGGTCATGGGGCTGCCATATAAACCAAACCTTGAATTAATGTGTATTTATCAAAGCAACTAAAAAGTTCAAAACGAATGGAATCGTACTGTGGGGTCATGCTCCAGCAACCCCAATAAAATTTTCCGAGTAAAAATTTTTATTTGCCCACTTATTTCAACCAAGCCCAAAGCTTTTGTCAAGACGGAAGAAAAAGAATGAGGAGGGGGATTAAATACAAGTCATAGGTACGCCCGAAAAAAACTTTTAGCCCAAGCGAAGGGTATCCAAATTTCGACCGCGCCCGAAATTAGCCTCGGCCCCGGGGTTGGCGAGCGTAGCGAGCAGGGGGCGAAGCCCCCTAGTTTTATCATAACTAAGTTCGTATTGCACCATGTTCGTGCAAACTTCACGTAATCTCTGCTGACGTTGTGGTCTCTCTGAGTGCAGAATTGAGTCCTTCTACATGCGATAGTATTTTCGGTAAATGCACTGAGGGGTAGAAAAATACCCCACGAATGTAGTTACGTTGGCCTTTTGTTCATCTTTTACCTTGAGTGTTTATTTTGAAGACATATCGCGATATTTTTCTAAAGAGAGTTTGCACAAATTTTGGAAGTGGGTTTTTTAAATGTAGCTTTAAATGTGTTTTATCTCTTTAAATAAAATGCTAAATCAGGTACTTTTCACAAATATAAAATCATTAAAAGACCTCATGCCAATATTTTTATGTAATGAAAAATTAGGAAATTGTTTTTGTTAACTTTAATTCTAGTTTGCCTTAAATTTAAAACACTTTAAAAACAAATTCCAAAATTTTTTTTTAATTTTTTTTTTTAATAACGAAAAATACTCTTTTTTCTAGGGAAAAATAGTGACTAGCTTGAAGAAACTCCATTTCCTTTAAAATAATAAAATGTTTTGAAACAATATAAACATAATTTGAATTTAAATGAATGACTTGTTGTATTTCACTCTAACACTTCTTAATGTTTAGAGTATTTTGCAAAATATACCAAAATATTTATTGGGGTGGAAATCTACCCCACAAATGCACATACGTTGGTACAAATAACGAATGTAGTTAAGGGTAAACAAAGTTGCATGAAAATGTTATATGGCCAATTCTAGGCACTATACGGTTCTGAGGAAAGTGGCAAAATTGTTCATCTTGAATTTGTAGATTCTGTGGCTGCAAATAAAATGCTAACGGTACGTTTTCCTCGGCACGACCCCAGCGGCCCTAGCGACTGCGACTCGCTCATTGCATATAAAAACTCGTTTTTAGTTGATAATCGCTTGGCATAGCTCCACAATGAAAATTATCGTCGAATGAACCGCGCGGCTCTTGTTGTATCTTTGTTGTATCTAATACCCCCATGAGTGTGAACGTGATGCACTCGCTTGTTTGTAGGCTTCGGGCGACGCTGGGGTAGGGTAGATATTTCGCACAACGGTCGTATTCGTTCGGCCGATATACGAATCAGCATAGGTATATATAGAAAGCAGTCGCGCGGCTTTTGTTGTACATAATGCATGCAAGAATGGTGAACGTTGTGCACTTGCTTGTTGATGGCTTTGGACGACGGCTGTTTGGGGTAGGGAAATTTCTCTAGAGTCGCTGCGGCCGCGTCGAGGAAAACGTACCTTAAAGCCAATACCTAAGGAAACTACGAAGCGCAAACATCTAAATGAACCGTTTTGTGGGAATATCTTTAAAACGGTGATGTTCACTAAAAGGTATTGTCATTCAGAAAAAATTTAATGGGAAATCCCATTAAACTAATCATTTTAGTCAATAGGAAAAGTCTGATTACTTTAAAAATATAAGAACCATTGTTTTTGGCAGATGAATATTCGTTTGTTCCGATAGTTGCGCCGTTTTAAAACAAACAGATCGTCTAATTTTGGTTCTTCTAATTATAGGATATACCCCGTTCAATTAATAGGAGTGATCCTATAATAAAAAAAAAACGATTTGGCCGTTTTCCGATAGAATTATTATATGCTTCGCTCATAGATAGAAAGGGTATATTAACTTTGTCTTGAAGTTTGTAACGCATTAAAGGAAGCATCTCCGGCCATATAAAAAGTATACATATATGATCAGCATGACCTGGGGAGTCGATTGGGCGGTATCCGTCTGTCTGTCTGTCTCTCCGTCGGTTGCGACGCGTTTTAATCAGCCAATTTAAAAGCTACGAAGCTGGAATTTTGCACAAATGCTTCTTTTTGCTGCAGGCAGTTTGTATGTTTGAATCGGTAAGTTTGGATAATGGGGTCATGGGATGGATGGATGGATGGATATGGCGCTGAGATAGGTTGGGCTGGTTGCGCCCGGTACTGCAGCCTGCTGGCTTATTGTATTACCCATCTGAGCGAGAAAATTTCAGGTTATGAGCTCTGTCCTATACGTAAAAGGCTTAGAAGAAAGCTAACCAGATTTACTTTGGGTGCACCCATACTGGTGGTTTGAGCCCCAAAGAAGTTTTGTCTCCAGCTCATAAGAGCGGGACATTCGAAAATAACGTGCGAGGCTGATTCCTCATCTTCGTTACAGAGGCGACATAGTGGGTCTTGTGTGTAGATCCCTATTGTATGCAGATGTTTCCGTAGGGTGCAATGACCGGTTATAAGGCCTGTCGCTGCCCTGAGGTTCGTTTTACTAAGACTGAGGGCTTCGGTGCAGCTGGTATGCCAGTTAGATTCCAGCATGCGCTTGCTATGCCTGAGCCCTTCAGCGAGTCTCCATCGGTCTTGGAATTTATCCTCGGTCCATCGTCTGGCAACGGTTCTGGCAGTAGATTTACTGATCCCGATTGCAGGTTCAGGACCAGTTAAGGGTAGTTCGGAACCCTCTCTTGCGAGGGCATCCGCTTTCTCATTTCCTTCGATCCCCTTATGTCCTTTCACCTATTTCAGAGTTACTTTGTTTTGGATTGCTAGGTTTTTGAGATTTTGTTGGCATTCCCAAACCAATTTAGAGGTTGTTTTGGGATTTGCAATTGCTTTTATAGCAGCTTGACTGTCGGAGAGAATATATATGGTCTTATTGGTATATCCCTTTCGAGTACTCTCCCCTGCTGCAAGGTTTATGGCTATAAGTTCTGCCTGGAAGACAGTTGTATATTGACCTAGGGGTTTGGAGATACTATAGTTGTTGGTTTTAGTATAGACTCCTGCTCCCGTTCCTTCGTCTGTCTTCGACCCATCAGTGTACCACACAATGTGATTTGATAGATGGTTGTCGTTCCATTTACTCCAGTCTTCCCTAACCGTTGAGGTTTGGATGTTGGAGTCGAAGGTGTACATGGCCGGGGTATAGTCGCTGCCCATATCTAGGATTGGGTTTGCAATGATTTCTGTGACCGTACAGTGTCCTACCCTTTGTGGTGTCCACATGTTCGATGATTGGAGTCTGTACGCTGCGAGTCTAGCCTCTTCTGTGATTTTGAGGTCCAGTGGTGGCAGGTCTAGTATTTAGTTTCTCTAGAGTTAAAGTTGGTGCACTGCGCATGGCGCCGGTTATGCTTGCGCAGGCCAGTCTCTGTACTGATCCCAACTTCGCTGCTGCTGTTTTTTGCTTGATTTTAGTCCACCAGACTATGGAGCCATAGGTCAGACGGGGTTTGACCACAGCTTCGTATATCCAGTGTATCATTCGTGGTTTTAACCCCCACGTTTTTCCTATTGCTCTTTTAGTAGCATATAGGGTCTGTTTGCCTTTTGAAATTGTGTTTTGCAGCTGCTTGTTCCACGTGAGTTTGTTATCAAGGGTGACTCCCAGATATTTTACCTCCGTGGTAAACTGCAGTTGTTGGTTGAATAATGTTGGAGCGATGAGCCCTTCCAAGTTGTATTTGCGACTGAAGGTTATTAATGTTGTTTTGGCGGGATTGACCGATAGGCCTACCCTCCTACACCAATCCTCCACTTGGGTTAGAGCTTGTTGCATGAGTTCAGAAATAACTCCTGGATATTTTCCCCTTATAAGGATGCTGATGTCATCGGCATATCCTAGGGTATAGAAGCCAGTATTATTTAGCTGGACCAGTAGGCTGTCCACTACAAAGTTCCACAGGAGGGGTGAAAGTATACCCCCCTGTGGGCAACCTTTGAGGACAGCTGTATACATCGTTTCACCGAATAATTTTGCATGTACTTGTCGTCCCTGAAGCATTGATTTTATCCACCGACATAGGGTGTTTTGAACTCCATGACTCGAGGCGCCGTGTACAAGAGATTCAAAGGAAGTGTTGTCGAAGGCCCCCTCTATATCTAGGAAGGCCGCGAGCCCTTTCTTTGATTTCTAATGTGGTCTCAATCTTCCCAACTAGATGGTGTAGTACTGATTCACATGATTTCCCTGTCTGATAAGCATGTTGGTTTGGGTGCAACGGGAAAAGCGCCAGGCACCTTTCCCTGATATGTTTATCGACGAGCTTTTCCAATGACTTAAGTAGGAAGGAGGTTAGACTTATCGGTCTATACGATTTCGCTAGGGTTTGGTCACGCCCCGGCTTTGCCAGAAATGCTACGTTTACCTGCTTCCAAGTGATTGGGATGTATCCTAAGGCTATGCTGGCTCTGAATAGTCTTAGTAAAAGCGGAGCCAGGGTCTTAAAACCCTGCTGAAGCAGGGCTGGGTAGACACCGTCTGGTCCTGGTGATTTGTAGGGTTCGAAAGAGTGGATCGCCCATTCCACCCTATTATAAGTTACTATTTGGTTCGCAATCCGCCAATCGTCTTTGTTAGCCCTGAGAAAAAGGGAGTTGTCATCCAACTGGCCTGTGCGCTCCGATGTTATCGTTGATCCAGGAAAGTGAGACCCTAGGAGGACTTCCAGGGTCTCCTTACCTGTTTTTGTTTGGTTTCCATCGGAGTTTTTAAGTGTTCCGATGGGGTTTGTTGGATCCTTGGCTAGAATCTTCTGGAGTCTCGCTCCTTCATGCAAGTTTTCTATTTCTTCGCAGAACTTCCTCCAGGATTCCCTCTTGGCTTTCCTAGTTTCTTTGCTATACTGGGTTAGGGTGCAGCGGTATGTGTCCCAATCCCCAGTTCTTTTGGCTACGTTGAAAAGCTTACGTGTCTTCTTACGCAGAATGTTCAGGTTCGAGTTCCACCATTTGCATTTCGCATTGGTGTGTCGTCTCGTTAACCTGCAACTCTATTCGAAGGAGGTTTTTATTGCGGCTTGCAGTTGATCCGCTGCAGCCTCCACACAAAGTGTAGTTTTAATGTGTCTGGGAATTTCATTCAGATTGATGGTCAGGCACTCTCTGTAGAGGTCCCAGTTTGTTTTTCTCGGATTTCGATACAGTTCAGTTGGCTTATCAACTTTATCGATTTCCATACTTATGTATCTGTGGTCCGATAGCGATGGTTCGGGTAAAACCCGCCAATGGCGGACGTTAGGGGATACGTTGAAGGTGGCTAAAGTAATGTCAATGACCTCTCTTCGACGTGTTGTTACAAAAGTGGGCTCAGTACCCTTATTTAGAATTTCAAGGTTTTCTTTGATTATGAAATCATAAAGATACTCACCCCTTTTGTTCGTATCGGAACTTCCCCACTCTGTGTGGTGAGCGTTTGCGTCCGCTCCGATGATGAGCTGCGGTGTATGTGGTCCGCTGCTAGTTAACAGTTCCTCCAGCTATTAAGGTGGTGGAGGCGTCTGTGAATCGTATGGGAAGTATGCGGCAGCTAGGATGAGCTCCCGATTACTACTCCCATTTATCTTCACCGCTACTAGGTCCCTGGAAATGTGGTTGTATAGTGGCAGTATGTTAATGTTAGGTTTAGTATAGATGCAGGTCCTGGCGTTGCCAGAAGCTATATCGTATATTAACTTACCTCCGGTGGTTCCTAAGCCGGCTACTTTGCCCTTATACAGCCAAGGTTCTTGGATAAGGATTATATCCAGACCCTCGGCTGCGATGAGGCGGCTTAGTGCTGCGGTTGCAGCTTTATTGTGCTGAAGGTTGATTTGGACCACCTTCAGCATCATTAGGCCGCTTGGATATCGCCTTGAAGGTTATCTGGTTTAGGCCAAAGTAACCTTTGTGGTCTCTGGCCTCCAGCGCCTTCCGGCTAGTTTCGTCGATCCAGGCGACCAGATTCAGTCCGGTTTTATCCTTCGTGGATGCGACGACATTCCATTCCTCGGTGTGCAGCCCCTGGTTTTGGGTCTTGAGGAGCGTCAGGATCTGCTTCGGATCCTCCGTACCAACTACGTCCGTATTCGGAATCCGAAACATTATTTTGCTGGTTTTGACCACTTCCCTCGCATCGCCCACGCGAAGGATTGCTCCCTCCCATGGGTTGATGAAAGGTATTGTGACCTTCAACCAGTGCTTGGCTTCCTGATTAGCGCAGGTTACATAAAGGACGCCCTTGTCCGGGTAGCTATTGGTGAAGAGTGGGGCCTTTGATGGCTCACAATTAAAAACCTCTGTCACGATAGCCCGCTGAATGTCCTTTGCCTGCTCAGTGGTTAGTTTTTCAGCTGGGTAACTGTCCAGGACCACAGCCATTTTGAGGGAGCAGAGGGCTTCCTTAAAAGTACTCCCTGATGCTACTCCTGATGGTCCGGGTTTCGTCGATGGAGTTTCTCTGTTCCCGGTGTTCGGTCGTTTTCTCTCTGCTCCTTCTGCGGGAGATTGGGACTCCGACCTTGTTCTTTTGGGGGGTTGTTTTTAGGCCCCTCGGGCTGGTTTTGAGGTCATGGGGCTGCTATACAAACCCAACTCCCCACATTAGGCTCTTCTGAGAAAAACTTTTTGTACCCTTCGCTCATAGAGTGAAAAGGTATATTAACTTTGTCATGAAGTTTGTAACGCATTGAAGGAAGCATCTCCGATCATATGAAAAGTATACATATATGATCAGCGTGACTTGGGTAATCGATTGGGCGGTGTCTGTCTGTCTGTTGTGACGCGTTTTACTAAGCCAATTTAACCTTCGGGCGGGCGCAATGCATCTGACAGTTTAAGTGACCAAATTTTTGTTGCCCCAATCAGCGATATGACAAGGGAGTAGCTTAATCTTTATTGATCAACTACCCAAAACAGTTTTCAATTTCTATCTACCATAAGTCTGTGGGGCGGGAGGGGATGAAATAATCTCTCAGATTCAGATGTATTGCGCCCGATTGTGTTATTTTCTCCTTTTCTATGAAAATTTCCACTTGCTATACTCTTCACATTGCGCAACAACGTTGTGTTGACTTTTAGACTCAACAAATCGTTCAATAGTGTGTTTTCAGTAAAATAAGCTCACATTTTTTAAGCGGTCGAGTTGTTGGAGGTTTTTAAAATATGGAAGCGATTGAAAGCGGAATTTTCTTAGAAAATTTAAAATGTGAAGGGTATCAAACTTTCTGAGCCAGTATTTGTTTCTAAAATTTCGTAGAACGGTTTAAAAAAGACAACGCAACAATAAATAAGAGCCTAAAATATACAGAAACTTAGTTTCATTTTTTTTTTCTGCACTTAATTCGTCAGATGCTCTGCGCCCGATCGTGTTCAGATTAGTATTGCGCCCGCCGGAAGGTTAAAAGCTATGAAGCTGAAATTTTGCACAAATGCTTCGTTTTGCTGCAGGCAGTTTGTATGTTTGAATCAGTAAGATCGGAGAATGGGGTCTTGGGGCTGCCATACAAACCCAACTCCCCAAATTAGGTTCTTCTGAGAAAAACTTTTTAGACCCTTCACTCATAGAGTGAAAAGGTATAGTAACTTTGTCATGAAGTTTGTAGTTTGTAACGCATTGAAGGAAGCATCTCCGACCATATAAAAAGTATACATATATGATTAGCGTGACTTGGGGAGTCGATTGGGCGGTGTTCGTCTGTCTGTCTGTCCGTCTGTTGCGATGCGTTTTACTGGGCCAATTTAAAAGCAATGAAGCGGAAATGTTGCACAAATGCTTCTTTTTGCTGTGTTTTGAATCGGTAAAATCGGACAATGTCATGGGGCTGCCAGATATACCCAACCAAACCCCACATAAATAATGTCTTTTCGACGCAACGGATCTTTTGTGAAGACGAAAGGAAAATAATGGGGGGGGGGGGGGGTACATACAAGTCGTAGGTACGCCCGAAAAAAACTTTTAGCCCGGAGGAGGGCGAAGGGTATCCAAATTTCGGCCGCGCCCGAAATTAGCTTCGGTCTCGTTTTTTTATAAGAATCCACATAGCACTACCTACCATTAACACTACGTTCATTTTTTCGAGAATAATGACGTTTGGCTCTTGCCAGTATAGAACATCGGACTCACTAGAATTGTAAATAATTTCCAGAGTCATATTGGCTGTCGTGCAAAATACATCTATGTGCTTACATTTCAACTAAGAAAACTATCCCATATTAATTTAAAAGGACGCCATATAAAAGAATATACCTACCTTGTTAATTTGATGAATGAATCCTTTATTCATATACTAGACGCATTTTTCTGAGGGTGAAGCTTGTACAACGCCTAAAAACAATTTAAACCGATACGTGCAGGGCGCCCGACAATAGAGGTATTTTTTTGTTGTTTTCATGAATAACGGTAACGTATACGGAAAAGTGGTTTCTATCAATTTTCATCTATTTAAATACAATGCCAAAACATCCGACAAGTACCCAATATCAACTACGTGCGGTCAAAATAAAATAGAAGTTTTCCACTCATTGCAGTTTTACAGAAAACCGGTTTTGAGGGTGTTTGATCTCTGTAGCGCTGCTAGCGACACTCATACAGACGGGTAATTTTTGAGTCTTGTTTTTAGGACTTTGAAAGGAAGGTTCATGCAAAAATCCAGCTATCCCCTAATTTTTCCGAAGTTAGCCCAATTTGATTTTTAAACCCTGGGGTCAACCCTGATCAATAGCTTAAATTAAAAGCTTGCGTCCTTCCTACTTTTCTTCTAAAATAAATAACAGGCGCGACTATCCAGCATTGGACTAAGGCCGCAGGATGTGTTAGTGACATCCTATTTCCAAGATCTTATCTGCTTTTTTGTTGAGGTAATGAGATCAGCATCACGCTTAGCAGTGTTATTTATCCCCATAAATGGGTACTCGTTTAACATCTGAGTGAGATCATAGTCCGAAAAACACCATGATACACGGTGAGATTCGAACTCATGACCCTGTGCACTGAAGGTGCGCGCACTAACCGCTAGACCAGCCAGACTACTACTACTATTTCTTTTCTTCTGGTGAAGCAAATACAAAATGTTGAAATTCAAAACTGTCACTGGATCTTTTTTGACAAGAATCCGTTTTGTTAAAGTCTGTCTCCAGAAGATATAGAAGTCATGTATGTATGAGCATTATTTCTTCCCAAATGAATTACCATTTAATCCTAAAGGAACACAAATAGCATAAAAATACAATAAAATAAAACCGTCATAATTTTTTCTTTTACGAAAAACACCAAGTCCCAAGTAGCCGTGGTCTCGGCTTGTACCTAGTAGTAGAAGTTCTCATCATAACATTTTGGTTGGATGAGTGAGATGGACCGCAAAACTTATATTGTCCGGTTGATTGTGTTCTTGTACCATATCGCGATTACTAAGGACCACTCTTTTTATTGTACTCATAATATATCTTCTGGACACTACGTGATCTTAGTATTATTCTTTTGGGTGAAAATTTTAATAGTTTTTTGGGATAACTTTATGCGGCTTGTTGAGAGCCGTGACGACAACAACTTGAAGAAGACGATGAAAAAGGATTCAACGATTTATGATGACGGTTAATGCATTCCCGATCCCGTAGACATCTATAATCAGGGTGTTTTGATAAAATGCTCAAAGTCTACAGTCTTTTTTACAAAGTGAGCTTAAATTAGAATTTATAACTTTTAAAATAAGGTTAAATATACACCTAGATTGTGAAGAAAATTCCTACTACTATACACAGAGAAAAAAAACTAGAATGGTTATCTAAAGAAATAGTCGAATTCATCTAAAGTTCGCGTTGATTTTCAGCTTATGATTCTACGTAGTTTAAACAGTTACGAAGATATGGATAATTTTTCTATTCGTCATTAGTTGAAACATCTACTATATATGCAAATTCAATTAATTCATTTGTAAAGACAGCTATTCATTATTTATAAATTGTTAAATGTTGGATAGCTAAATTGTGTTGAAGAAAAAAGAACGATTGTTTGTAGTTAAATTTTATATTTGTATAGTACAATCAACAACTTTTGTGGAAGAATTGACTTAACTTTTTCTTCTAATCTTGCGTGGTTAAATGAACGAATTTAATAGTATTTTCAGCTACGAAGATTAGAGAAATCAGCTATTTCTTTTATTTATTTCACTTTAGATAAAAAGTCGAAACCATTTTTTTCAGTGTAATAACACAGCAATTGATATTAATCGTTTTGTTTTTCCAGATGGATAACTGAGTTTGTTCGAATAACAAAAATATTCAGTAGAAATTTGTTGTGTGACAAACTGTATTGAAATCATCGCACTGCTAACCGAATGCATCTTTGCATAGCTTTAACCATCCCAAGAGGATGATGACGATGATGCTGCTGCTGTGTGATCTTTTCAATGATCTTTAACTTGCCTTCCGTAAGCCAATATGATTGTTAGCTCCCTCTTTAATATGCAAGTAATGCAGCACATCTAAAGATTTGTATCGGCGCAATTCCTCCATGTTTTCTCATTTTATTTACTCTTATCGCGCTATCATCACCTAAGATACACTGTACTATATGAAAGGACCATAAAAATCTGTGATGTCGTACTGTGATAGTTTCGACCAACGCTGCTTTTTCAACAACGATCTTTGGGAGTCGAACAGGACAAGATCGACCTTTTTATTGGACACTGTCTGAAATAGTCTGTTTTATGATTATCGCGCTGAATTTTGATAACACGCGAGGGGATAGCCCGAAGAGTTTTTTTGATGATAGGTGTCTTCATGAAACACCTATAAAACTGTTTTTATTTTATATAATTTTTATTAAGAGTATGTAGTTAGATGAGATAATAATTATGATAAGCGTTGATAATGTCTATACAAATCAAATAGTCTTATATGACTTATGTTTCCGGATCGTCTACCTCGCCTTTAACTGATTCATGAATGAAGAAATTTGAAGTCCTGGGATTAAAAGATGAAGTTTTAATATTGTTTCTATATGTGGCTTTGAGAGTAAAATTTTGGCGTCTGTACGTACACATAACATCTACTGTTGATTTTGGTTGGGTAAAAATATGAATACTAAAATACATAAATCACTTTTGTTTAACACACAAGATGATTTCAATAATAGCTGTAGGTGCTGCGTATGCGTACATTATATTGGAAACATTCAAAGAGTTTTTATTGTATTTCTCATCTTATTGTCCTCTTTCTACGTTACCGCGACACCGCGAACTTTGCAGTCCATAACGATACAATATTCACATATTAAATAATGTAGCGCTGTTGGTGTGAACTTACGGATATCGACTTTTTCAAAATTTTACAACCTGAACGAATTCACTCACCAGGCACAATAGTCACGCTTACCTTCGACCATTGCATAGACGAGTAAATATACAGGGTGTCCCGCTTTGGATGGACAATACATAAAAGGGTTGATAGGGCCATTAATAGATTGTTTTTACCGCTTTCGTGCTATTGTGTTTTTGTAGAAATCAACAAAAATAAACGACTTGAACTGTTAAAATAATTAATAATTTTTCCCAATTTTTAAATAATTGAAAATTTTGACTTCAATTTCTGATTGATTGATTGATTTCATGATTCGAATATTTAATTTATTCATCATTTTGAAATAAAGTAAAAAATATCTCGTCTTTTTGAATAAATTTTGAAAATTATGTCCAAATGAGAGTTTAGTGTACATGCAATGTTTTTTTTACACTTTCAGAGAGAGTTTCTCGAAAAATGATCTAAAGATTTAAATGACAAAAGTACCGTTAGAGATCCAACACGCTAAAGCAAGTTTTGTGAATATTGCAGATTTAACGGTTCAAATTACCGTTATAAAATTCTTGCTCTAAATTTAAATCAAAAATACATTTTGCAATTTGTCTATAAGTTTGGTTATCTGAATCTTGGCAGCAGCGTTAACATCTAAAACTAACTAGTTTCATTGAACAATTTCAATTGAAACGTACAAGTCGTGATTTTCTTGGACTTAAAAAAATACAATAGAAGGATGCCGATAAAAAAAATTGCAATTTTATTTAAATTTCCTTATAAACCTCTTGAGTATTGACCACCCAATGCGGGACAACCTGTATATTGAAGAAAAGACCGCCGATACGTTTTTCTCAACCGTTGATCGAACCCAGAAATTCCGTTCCGCGGGCAATCGTGCGCTTGAATATTGAAAAGAAAATTATCATCACGGTCAACGAACAACAGTCAGTGTTCATTGCTCTCGTTTACTCCGGCAAATTAGGTGACAGAAAATCGGGGCAATGACACTAAACCTGATAGTGAATCCCTAAAAAAAATGTATGTTATATATATTTATACGACCATTTAAATTAGTATTGTTGTATAACAAAATGACTCTAGGTCAACTTCCGGTTCCAGGAGCTCATCACTAGCCTGCTCGAATTCGGAATCTGGTTTGTTTGATCACCTACGAGTGTAAATAATAGTGCAATAGACAATAGAGTTCCATTTTATTAGTTTCAGTTCGTGAATGCCTCTTCAAGGCCTCACGAAACTTACAACCCTTACAAAATATATTTTCAGCAAACTTTCTATATTCGCCTTTTCGGAAAGGAAGGTGAATTGTTTTTGTGGCGACTGCGTTTTTGAAAAAATACCCGAAGAACGGTTCTGTTCTTTCGTGATTGATTTGATTAGTTGTGTGTAGCTGTGTAGCGCAGTAATTATGTATCTCACAAAAACATAGCAGCAAATAGTACCCTCGTTCAGCTCCACGCCAATAAGCTTTGAAAGAAATTCGCTACAAAAAACTAGCGCAGAAGCGGTACGCAGTTTACACACCACACTAATTGACAAAATCGGCGTGGTATACCGCGGCGAAAATGTCTGACGCGTACCGTTACCGCCGCGCTAGTTTGATAGAGGCTAAAAGCTAATCCAAACACTTTTCAATATGCGTATCATTGAGACAAGGTGTGAGTATTTTGGTGGGATTGTATTTATATCAATTCTTTTTGCGGCTGATGACATTTTCTCTGGTGGAAACCTTTTACGACACAGTTGTTTTTGTGAGATATCATTGATATTGGAATCGTTATACATTACATTAAAATTAATGTTTAACCGTAACTTTCATCTTAACCTCAACCTCAAACTCAACCTTAACGCAAACCCTATTCATACTCCCTAATAATAACGTTAACTGCGACCTAACAATAACTTTAACCCTATCCATAACCCTTAACTTCATTTTGAATTTAATCTTAGCCCTACCTTGAGTCTGAACCTTTACTCCATCTCTATGCCGAACCCTAGCCCTCCTCATCCTAATCTTAAATCTAATTTTTAATGTAACCATTAAGCCTCACTGTGTACTCTATATGTGATTCATATATCATGTCTACTGTCATTTCAAATGAACAGTTGATTAAAAATTCACTCCTACTAATTTTTCCAAAAATTACTTAATTTTAATATCACTGTTCTTATCCTAATCATTCTTCTATACATCCTTTATGTGGTGATCTCAATAATACGTTTGAAGTGATTTTATTGCGTGAATAATTCGAACAATCAATTTTCAACTATGAGTGACGTTTGTCAAAAATGCAAAATACCCTTCATGGACGAAATTAACCAAATTAAGTGCTCGATGTGCCAAAGCTTATTTCATCCGGTGTTCAATATTGAACACGATCAAGGAGTAGCGACTTACCCAGGAAGTGACAGTAGCGAGATGTGCGTCAGCTTTGCTTAAATACCAGATCCGAGTTCCTAAAAGAAAAGAAAGAAATAAGTTTGAATTAGTAATGGAATCAAAAACGAAAATGTAAACAATAATATGTCAAATAATTAACCATAACCTGTAATATTTTGATATTGTAATTATTGTTCTTTTTAAATGCCAGAGGGCAATGAGATAGGAATAAAGATTTATTTATGCACATAATATTAGAACAAAGAAATCGCTTGTATATAAAAAAAAAGAATTACTGTGAATTTTTGAAAGGGTTTGGCACTCTGAGTCCAGTCGTCAAGGAAAAAGGAATAAAGTTTATAACGTTCATGAAACTATGAATTTTTATACCCTTCACTCGTAGAGTAAAGGGTATATTAACTTTGTCATGAAGTTTGTAACGCATTGAAGGAAGCATCTCCGACCATATAAAATATGTATATATATGATCAGCATGACGAGCTGAGCCGATTGGGCGATGTCCGTCTGTCTGTCTGTCCGTCTGTCCGTCTGTTGCTACGCGTTTTACTCGGCCAGTTTAAAAGCTATCGAGCTGAAATTTTGCACACATGTTTCTTTTTATTGCAGGCAGTTTGTATGTTTGAATCGCTAAAATCGGACCGTGGGGTCATGGGGCTGCCATACAAACCTAACCCCCCCAATTAGGTTTTTCTAAGAAAAACTTTTTCATGTGTTTACTAATTTCAACGAAATTTCACACAAATGTGTTTCTATTGATAACACAAAACATATGTAAGAATGGATCAAATCGGACCATGGGGTCATGGGGCTGCCATACAAACCTAACCCCCCAAATTAGGTTCTTCTAAGAAAAACTTTTTCATTTGTGCACCAATTTGAACCAAATTTCACACAAATGTGTTTCTATTGATGCCACAAAATATATGTAAGAATAAATGGAATCAGACTGTGGAGTCATGGGGCTATCATACAAAGCCAACCCCCTAAATTGAGTTCTTCTACGAACAACTTTTTTATTTGTGCACCACTTTCAACCAAAACTCGTAAAAGTGCACTTCAATTGATGCCATAAATAATCGGACTATGGAGTCATGGGGCTACCATACAAGCCCAACCTCCCCATTTTGGATCTTCTAAGAAACATTTTTTCTACACCAATTTAAAAAAAACCTCAATGCGTCTTTATAATAAAGTTTTCTGAGATATTTTTTTTTTATTTTACCACTTATTCCAACCAAACCTCACACAAATATTGTTTTATCGACGCCACAGAATTTGTCAATATCAAATATTATGCGAAAACAGAAGGAAAAGAATGGGGAAGGATTAAATACAAGTCATAGGTTTGCCCCAAAAAACTTTTAGCCCGAGGAGAGTGAAGGGTATTCAAATTTCGGCCGCGCCCGAAATTAGCGTCGGTCTCGTTTTTATAAAAATCTTTGTGTAAATTAAACATCCGGAGTGCGGCGGTCTTGGATCGGCTGAAAAAAATCCGCAAACGAGATGCCAAGAAACAATCTTGGAAATGTGTTACCTGCAAATCATCTGCTCAGCCAAAATCCAACGACGGTCGAGATGCGAAGTCAAACGGTACAAGTGTGGCTAATGTTGACAATTTGTACTGCAAACTTAAAATGGATTTAAACAATCTTAACGATGAGTTTAAAGTCGAACTTAAAACGCAAATTAGCGAATTGTCTGGTGCCGTGAGTTTTATCTCCGCATCTTACGAGGAAATGAAATCAATCCTGAATGCAATTAAAATTTTGCGCACCGAAAATGCTGCTTTGAAAGAAGAATTGAAACCACTGAGAGAGCAAACTATGTATCAGCTTGCAATTGGAAACCCGAGGCAGCAATGTGTGTATAAGTGGATTTAATGAGACTCCAACAGAACAGGATATTTGACAAAAATTTGGTAGCATAGGACGAGCAGGGAATCGAATGTGAAGACCCTGTCAAATCGATAAGAGTCATTATACTCTCTTTGAATTTACTGTCCTTACAAACACAATTTATGATGAAATTTGATTGCAATCAATATTCCTATAAAACATACTTAGAAGACTTTAAGCTACAATGCAGCGGTAATGAGTTATTGATATGTAAATGCAAAAAACTGCAAAATTGTCATGATTTTTGGAATTTCCTGCATTTTTTGGTGCTATAACTCTGTCAGTTTTTATTGTAGAGTACAACTTTATAAATTAAGTTTGTGGGAAATTTTGACCTCAACAAAATTGTCTTGGCACGTTTTGTGTTCAAATGGACTGTGCAGAAGTTACAGGCCAAAAACTGATGAAAGGGCAGAGTGTTGATGGTTTTATCAAGATGGCGGCGGGAGCACAGGGGGGAAAGTGACGCAAACTTGGATTTTAACTTACACCACCTGTCTTTACAACATATCAAAAATTTGAGACATCCGCAATTTTTGCAAGGTAAAATCTTCCCGTTGATTGGAGTATATCTACGACTTTTGGCTTTTGATATTAATCGTTGTTGCTATAAGACTAGTCTCTGTTGCAGTCACTATATAACTAAGAGTGCTCTTTTTCACCTACCACAGGATCAAACCGAGTGGAATTACAAGAATAAACTTACATGCCAAATTTTGTTAAAATTAACTCATCAGAATTCCTTGAAAAATCGATTTTCCAAATGCCTTCATCAGGTAATTTTGGTTTGAACACAACGGATTACGCCGTTAGTCTAGTCAAAATCGGTTTGGTGCCCCAGGGCCATATTTAAGCTTCTACGAAACCAGCGCAGTACGGTAGCGGTACGTGTCAGAACCATGTAGGAAAAATGGGAATTGGTTCTAGAAAATAAGTACATAGTTTTACAACTATTTCTAATATCACTACTTCCGCGACTAGTTCAAAAGTAATGCAGATCGAAATAGTTGGGTGTCTTTTGGAGTAGGCACCAACTGTTTTCTAGGAATCGTCGTGAGTACGTGAGTCGTTCATATTCGTTTTTTTTTTTTGACGTGTGGTGTCAACTGATTGTGAAGTGATTTTTGTCCAAAATAGCGCGATAGTGCAATTTAAGAAATTTGAAAGAAAGTACATTTAAAAGGAAAATAATGAGAAGGAAAGAATGTAAGCATTGTTTGTATTTATGTATGTTATATTGATTGGTTACACGGCCCTAAATTGTTTTTTGAAATTTTCTTTGTTTCGCTGGGTTTCACTGGAGCATCTGCAGGTATAATTTTCTTGTTTCTTCTATCTATACCATACATAATAATAAACAGAAAATAGATGGAGCGATTAATGGATTTTTATAAAAGTGTCAATCTTTAAGTTTTTAACAACTCAAATTGACACTAACAATCATTGAATAAAGTGTAGTTTCGGTAGAACGATTGATAGATGCGATACTCAATTGCCGGAGGGTTGGTTATATAACGGAACAATTGCCATTTTCATAAAATGTTGCCTTCTCCGCTCAATATGTTCCACCAACAGGCGAAAGAACGAATCGGGAAACATTGTAACTTTGGATCCTTACCGTTAACCCTTTTATAAAAAGGAATTCCTCTTTATAAAGAAACTGTCTGGTCTTTCTCTCTACTGTTTGCCTATCGAATCTTGGGAACTAAACCTGGGTCGGACTCAAATTTAAAGTGTGAAAAAAAAAAACATTCCGCCTGATGAAATTAAGTCAACGTATCCCATAAGCCCTTCTAAAACAAAACGAAAAATCTTAGATCCCGCGATTTGTCGTCTTTACCGGGTCACTATGGTGTTGTGTCTGTCTTTACACCATAGTGACCCGGTAAAGACGACAAATCGCGGGATCTAAGATTTTAATTGAATTATAACCTTGCAAACGCTTGATCAGTATTTTTATAACAAAATAAAATGGCCGTAGCCAGAGGATGGCAGGGAGAGGCGCTTGCCCCCCCCTGGTCGATAATTATGAAGTAAAACAGTATGTCATCAACAAGCTGGGATTTGATCCTCCTATTTTCATGTGTAAGAAGCTTACCAAGGATAATATTCCTAACAGGATTGTTTCGTCATTTAAACTTACTTTGCCGAATGATCTATCGTCGCCTTGTGAATCCTCCTTTTGGCCTGCTGGTGTTTTAATAAAAGGATTTACTAGGCGAAATTTTCCGAAACGACGGTCAACAAGAACCCCAAAATAAATATAAATACCTTTACTAATTTCACACTTTACTACCAAAATGTACGAGGGTTACGTACCAAACTCCAATCTCTTAATCATTCTTCTTTATCATTCAACCATGACATCATTTGTTTGACGGAGACTTGGCTTAACTCTTCTATAAATAGTGGTGAAATTCTGGAGGGGTGTGTTACCTTCCGTTGTGATAGAAACCTTGATCTTCTAGGACTTTCTACTGGAGGCGGATCGCTAATTGCTGTTCGTGATCATATTCAATGTGTGCTTGTCTCTACTTCTCATTCTAAAACTTATGATTGTGTAATCGTAAAAATTAATTCTGTTTCTACACCGTTATTAGTTGCCTGTGTGTATGTTCCTTGTAATTCTTCTTTAGATGTTTATGAGAGTCTCTTCAGTCATTTATCAGATACCATGAACGTATGTTTCCCTAATTCATACTTAATAGTTTGTGGGGACTTTAATCTTCCTAGCATTAAGTGGCCTAATAGTCCAGGTCTCCCTCTAGCATCTACTTCCTTGGCTCTTTTTAGGTCTCTGTCAGCCTTTATGCAATCGTGTAACCTTCTCCAATTCAATGTGTTTCCAAACTTCATGGGTCGTATCCTCGACCTTCAGTTTAGTAACATTCCTTTTCATCATCCACGCGTACATCTGGATACGTACCTTGTGATCCTTATCACCCGGCTATCGCCAATGAGATCAACATTAACTTATCCCCTTATCGTTCTAAGGTTATGCGTCGTAGATTCAATTTCAGAAAAGCAAATTATGTAGCAATTAATGAGAAATTGAATCAAATGAATTGGTACTTTATTTTAAAAGACCTTGATTGCGAAACAGCTGTAGCTACTTTCTATACTATTTTACATAACATCTTATATGAATACGTCCCAATATCTAATTTAAAGCTTCGAAAAGGTCCGATTTGGTTTACACCTCAGATTCGAAACTTGATTCTAAAAAAGAAGCGACTTCACACTCGTTTGAAACGTTATGGACACCAATCCGACCGCATAATGTTTCGCTGCCTTAGATCGAGGATCAAACGGCTAATCTCACTTGCTCGGTCTGTCTATATTAAGACTGTTGAGGACAGTCTGAGGAACAATGAGAGTAAAATATTTTGGTCCTATGTAAAAAACTTGAGATCTTCTTCAAATCAGCCTTCCATTCTCACCTTCAACAATATAAGCGCAGATAACCCTTCTGAAATGTGTGAGCTTTTTGCCACATTTTTTGCCAGTACTTTTAAAACATCTTCATTAACTTGTCCTCCTGTTGTACCTCAAGAAATGGACAATTTAAATTTACCACCTCTCATTTTACCATCCTATGTTGAATTACTTATATCTTCTTGTAAAACTAATTCTTCTTCAGGACCTGATGGAATCCCAAATTCGTTTTTAAAAGAAACACAATTTTCCATATCTAAACCTCTCGCCATTTTATTTAGTAAAAGCCTACATGAAGGTGTTTTCCCAACTCAGTGGAAATCGTCGTATGTGGTTCCCATACCGAAAAAGGGCGATCCTAATTCTGTGTCTAACTATAGGCCTATCTCTCTTCTGTCATCCTTTTCGAAACTTCTTGAAAAGATTGTATATAAGTTCATTCATGAACATTTTAGTTATCTTATTAAGGATCAACAACATGGATTCTCCAAAAACAAATCCGTTGTCACCAACTTAGTTGAACTTGTTAATTTTGTGTCAAAATCCTTCAATAAGCACTTGGACGTACATGTAATTTATACAGACTTCGCAAAAGCATTTGACACCGTCAACCACCAAATTCTTCTTAATAAATTAACTGCATTGGGATTCCCATCTTACCTTATTGTATGGATCTTCTCTTATCTTAATGATCGCTCATCTAGAGTTGTTTTCCAAAATTTAACCTCTTCCGAATTTTGTCCATCATCAGGTGTGCCACAAGGATCTATTTTAGGTCCCCTTCTTTTTTTACTTTTTTTAAACGATCTACCATCTTGTCTTAACTGTCACTCTCTCTTTTACGCCGATGATAGCAAACTATTTTCAGCTATTTCATCTATTTCTGATTGTATAGCTTTGCAATCCGATTTGGATAGCTTTACGTCCTGGTGTATCTCTAACGAGCTGGATCTTAATATTTCTAAGTGCTCCGTTATGGTATATTCGCTGAAATCTACTCCTTTCATTTTTCAATACCAAATTAACTCCATTCCCCTCCAATGTGTTTCTACGGTTACAGATCTAGGGGTTGTTTTTGATTGTAAATTACGTTTTACTGATCACTACTCGTCGATTATTAGCAAATCGTCGAAACTAGCTGGGTTCGTTTTACGGTGCTCCTCTAGCTTTCAATCTATTAATACTTGTGTGAACTTATTTGTGACACTAGTACGCAGCATATTAGAATTCGCCTCGGTAGTTTGGTCTCCTTATTCTTCTGTTTCTCGTGATGCATTAGAAAAAGTTCAGAGAAAGTTTTCTAGAACCTTATTGTTTAAATATAACTTGGCTTTTAGGCCTTATCAAGATCGGCTTAATTTCCTAAATCTACCATCACTAAGTAAAAGAAGAGACTGTCTTGACCACTGTTTCCTTTACAGGTTATGCAAGGGTCTTACTACTTCATCACTCATAGAAGATATAAAATATCGGTTTCCATCTTACAACACTCGATCAGTTGCAATTTTCAATCCTCCTCAATCTTCACTCTCTATTTATAAAAACTCTCCGTTACTTAGAGCTATGAGAAACTACGACCGATTGGAGATTGGTCCGTTGCCTTCTTCTTTTTTTTCTTTAAAAAGCACCTTGCTACAAAAACTTTAATTATTTTTCATTTAACTTTTTGAATTTTAATTGTTTTTTTTATTATTTTAACTTTTTGAATTGTAGTTTGAACTTATTTTTTTTTCTTTTCTTTGTTTTTTTTTTCTTTACTTTTATAAGTTTATTTTTCCTTTATACTTATTTTCCTTACTTTGAATTCTTTACATTACATGTTTTGGGAATTTATTCCCGTTTTGTAATATTAAGTATTAAATAAATAAATAAATAAATAAATAAATTATGTTAAACAAAATCTTACCGGGTGTAGTAAAAAAAATCGCTGCACTTTACAATGCCTGAAGGCGTAAAAATGCGAGTTTGATTCCAGGCACTACGCAAAAGTTTCTACTGCTGAGTCTGAGACTGTAGTCTGGAAAACTAAAATATTTGTAGTTTTCGGGCCCTCTATATGCCGAGCTGGGATACCAGTTCATGAGCATCATGAATCGATAACAAAATTAGATTAGAAAAATCTTCCCCTAAGAGAAGCTTTTTTTATTTTGCGAGAATCATGAATTTCATTTCGTTGTGCTCTGTGGCCGTGATCGTTCGGTCGCCACTCTGTGAAATATACGCTCACAGAGAAACGAGTTTCCAAGCTCGGCACGACTCGTCGCAAGTTTATTATTCAAAAGAAGATGATAAGAAATATTCTTATCGTAGAATAATAAACTAACAATGCGACTAGGAAGTGGTATGGCTGACAACCATATCACACTCCGAATTCAGTTGTCTTTGTAACGTTGATGACTACACACGGTAATCATCAACGCACCATGATCCACTAGGAGTTACGGTAATGAAGAGAGATAGACGAGCTACGGTCTAAAAAGCTAGCATTGGAGGCGAACTGAATGCAATCTGAATCACCAGAAAAAGTCTAAACACGTGCAGGGGTCATTTTTAGTTAGATGTTGTAGAAAATCATTTTCGACTCTCCCTTCTTAAAATTTGGCTGTAAAATTTGCCTAACAATATTTTCGCTACCGACAATTTAAACTCATAAGAAAATCATGATGTTCAAAAAATGTCAGGCATGCCTCCCACTGACTAAAATCCTGGCTACGCCCATGAAGCGTTATGATCACCGGAATGTTATTTGTTCATCCAATATTATATTAATATGTACGTACTCACCTACTGACATGTCAGCGAAACTATTCCAACACAAATGTGGAATAGTTTCGCTGAAATGTCAGTAAGTGAGACGGAAAAGGCACTTGGAGTTTCGAAAGGTCCACTCCACACGAAGAAAGAAACATGGTGGTGGAACACCGAAACTAAGGAAGCAGTGCAAGCCAAATCGAACGCATTTAAGGCATGGACGAAATGTGAGTCAAGCAGTGGAACCGAACGGGTTCAACTTCGCGAAAATTATATGCAATGCCGGAAAAACCTAAAGCGCTTGGTAGCTCAAGCAAAGGCGAAGGCAGCTGAGAAATTCTACCAAGAATTAGAAACTCAGACTGCGACCGAAGCACTGTCTTTGCGCGAGAGACCTAAGCACGACGCCAGGATATTTAGGGTCGCAGCCCAAAGGAGAAGGAACGCTCGGGAAATACAGGCGCCAAAGTACGTGGAGGACTCGCAAGGAATGTTGCTGATTGACGATACGGCAATTTGTAGCAGGATGCGAGAGTATTTTAACGAACTTCTAACTGAAGAATTTCCTCGAGCAGCTTTTCGAGATGTTGAGCCGAATACCACAAATATTGAAGATATCTCAGAGGAAGAGGTGATGGAGGCAATGCATCAGATGAAACGCGGAAAGGCAGTCGGACCCGACAAAATCCCCGCGGAATTTTGGTTGAAAATGGAAAATTTCGCGCTTAGTTGGCTCACAGTTCTCTTCAACAAAATCAAAGGTGGGCAACCGATGCCTGATGCTTTCAGGGAAAGTTTTCTTCTTCCTTTCTATAAGAACAAGGGAGACTCACGCAAACTCAACAACTATAGGGCTATAAAGTTAACACCTCATACACTGAAGATCTACGAGCGAGTTGTCTGCAACCGATTGAGAAAGATTATGCGGTTGAATGACAATCAATGCGGCTTTGTTGAAGGTCAATCTACAGTCGATGCGATTCAGTGCATTCGTATTGCGATGGAAAAGTATAGAGCAGCACGAAAGGACTTGCACTTTGTGTTAATCGATTTGGAAAATGCATTCGATAGAGGACCTCGTGATCTGATATGGTTGGCCTTGAGAGCACTTAATGTCCCTGGGGCATGGATGGATGGATGGATGGATATGGCGCTGAGATAGGTTGGGCTGGTTGCGCCCAATACTGCAGCCTACTGGCTTATTGTATTTCCCATCTAAGCGAGAACGTTTCAGGTTAAGAGCTCTGTTCTTCGTATGAGGCTTAGAAGAAAGCTAACCAGGTTTACTTTGGGTGCACCCATTGTGGTAGTTTGAGCCCCAAAGAAATTTTGTCTCCACCTCATAAGAGCGGGGCATTCGAAAATAACGTGCGAGGCTGATTCCTCGTCTTCGTTGCAGAGGCGGCATAGTGGGTCTTGTGAGTAGATCCCAATTGTATGCAGATGTTTTCGTAGGGTACAATGACCGGTTATAAGGCCTGTCACTGCCCTGAGGTTCGTTTTACTTAGACTGAGGGCTTCGGTGCAGTTGGTTTGCCAGTTAGATTCCAGCATACGCTTGCTGTGCCTGAGCCCTTCAGCTAGTCTCCATCGATCTTGGAATTTATCCTCGGTCCATCGTCTAGCAACGGTTCTGGCAGTGGATTTACTGATTCCGATTGCAGGTTCAGGACCAGTTAAGGGTAGTTCGGAACCCTCTCTTGCAAGGGCGTCCGCTTTCTCATTTCCTTCGATCCCCTTATGTCCCTTCACCCATTTTAGAGTTACTTTGTTTCGGGTAGCTACGTTTTTGAGATTTTGTTGACATTCCCAAACCAATTTAGAGGTTGTTTTGGGATTTGCAATGGCTTTTATAGCAGCTTGACTATCGGAAAGAATAAATATGGTCTTATTGGTATATCCCTTTCGAGTACTCTCCCCCGCTGCAAGGTTTATGGCTATAAGTTCTGCCTGGAACACAGTTGTATATTGACCTAGGGGTTTGGAGATACTATAGTTGTTGGTTTTAGTATAGACTCCTGCCCCTGTACCTTCGTCTGTCTTCGACCCATCCGTGTACCACACGATGTGATTTGATAGATGGTTGTCGTTCCATTTACTCCAGTCTTCCTTAACCGTTGAGGTTTGGATATTGGAGTCGAAGGTGTACATGGCCGGGGTATAGTCGCTGCCCATATCTAGGATTGGGTTACGTCAGGATGATACGAAACATGTATGATGGAGCTACGACTAAGGTTAGATGCACAGCCGGTGAATCAGAAGAATTTCCGGTGAATGTCGGATTACACCAGGGCAGTGTATTGAGTCCGTTGCTCTTCAACATCATCATGTGCTACTTATTAACACGTATATCCGACGGCCTAGAAATATCTCTTCTTTTTGCCGATGATATAGTCCTCAGTAGCCCAAACATCGTTGCCTTGCAAGCTGCACTTACAAAATGGTGTGACATTCTGGAGGAGCATGGACTGAGGGTAAGTATAACAAAGACTGAGTTCTTATGCTGCTCATTCTCAGACCCAGATGCACCGATACCAGATATGTACGTCAAAGGAGAGCAGCTTAAGTCTTGTACCAAGTTCAAGTACCTTGGCTCGATGGTGAACAACATCGCACAAAGGTTGGGTGGATGACGTGGCGAGAAAACTCTGGAGTTTTCTGCGATAAGAAAATGCCACTGAAGCTAAAGGGAAGTTGTACAAAACGGTTGTACGTCCCGCACTCATGTATGGATCAGAATGCTGGACCATGTATGAAGGTTACGCGAAACAAATGACAGCGACTGAAATGAAAATGTTACGTATTTCAGTTGGTGTAACGAAAAGGGACCACATCAAGAGTAGCTACATCCGAGGCAGCTGGTCCATAGACCAACCAATCACCGAAAAGCTCGAAGACCGACAAATGGATTGGTATTGCCATGTTAAACGGCGTCCGCCTGAGAACCCCGCAAAGAAAGCGATATCAATGGAAGTTCCACTTGATGGACCCAAGGCCAGAGGCAGACCGAAGAACACCTGGATGTGTCAAATGAAAAAGCAACAACAACGCATTGGTCTCGGCGATGACACGGTCCAAGATAGAGCTGCCTGTAGAAATATGCTGAGATAGTATCGCCAAAACGGGCGATGTGCCTACACCGCGGGTCGAGCAACGCGAAGCCATGGAGCGGTATAAAGAACAAGGCAAGGAAGAAGATGTACGTACCTACTCGTATTTGAGACGAACCAAAACAGGAACTTTGGCTCCTTGCCCTCGCTCTTGCAGACGCTCTAAAACTGAAAACTTTGGAGCACATATACAAGGATTGTTCTAAACAGCCGTGCCAAATCACAAAATTATCCGATTCTTTCTAGTCATTATTCGGGCCTATCCCCGACTTTTGCAAAATGCTTCCTTTAAAACATAAAAAGACTGAAGCCAGAAACTCTATGCATTTTTTTCTCATTTTCGGCTATGTTTTTTTTCTACTGCACGGATCAGAGCAAATGATAGCCTATTCACACTCTCAAGACAGATGCTATCAATAGGAAAAGAGATGAAATCCCGAGATGCTCTCTACGGGGTTGTAGCCCTGTCAATAAACAACAAGAGCAACGGTAACAACAAGAACAAGATTTTCGATAAAATGCGATTTTCAAACTCTTATATCTCCGGTATTTTACATCGTATCTTCTTGAAATTTTCTAAACATCGTAAGACGGCGCGAGCGACAACCTCTAACGAATTTGAACACTCAGGACCAACCAGGATCCGAGCTACAGAGTTCCGAAAACGCGTACTTTCCATAAGTTTCGTCGTGTAAACATGGTCTTCGTCGCTTCTCACTTTTGATTTGTTCAAATATTTTTGTTTTCCTTTGGCGGATTATTTTATGTTTGAGATAACTTTATTAAGTGAAATTTGGAACGGCTTCAATTCCTATGGAAGATACCCTTAGTTTCGATCCGAAATTGCCCATTGAGCTGATTTTTTTGGATAAAGCATTTTTAATCCTTTCCGGCTAATTTCTGTTTTCGGATTATTTACAGAAAAATAGAACAGCAAAATGTTCTAAAGACGCTTCAAACTACGCGAAATTCCCTTTCCAATGATGTATATCTGATCTGTGATATTACACCGTATACGTATATTCTCTTGGCAGATTATATATTAGACCTGAAAATATCCGGTGTAATTTCGATTTTTTGATAGTTACATTTGGCGCTCTAGCTCCTGAAGTACACTCTAAAAAGTGAATTTAAATTTCCGCTGAAAATGCGGTAACTTTACACTTTTTCCCGCTTATAATCACATACAGAGTGCATTTTTCAACAATTTCTGTGTAAAATAAGAAAATTACACCAAAATCGGTGTGAAATGTATTTTTACGCTACACTTGTGTATAATTCAGATTTTCTGGTGCATTTTTACAACGTTTATGTGTATAATTCGGATTTGTGGTGTATTTTTACAACGTGCAGTTGAAGTTTTACTCATTTTTTGTAGCGTGCTCTCCAGTTGTCAAACTTCAATCGGCTGTACTTAGCACAGTGTAAATTCTCTGCATTTAGAACTCATGTGTACACGCTCTGTGGCTCACTTGGTTGAGTCACACTCTACGATGCTAGTAAACTAGAGGTCCCGAGATCGAACCTAGGCGTGGTCCGAAATTTCCGTACATGTGCGGATAGGAAATATTTAGTGCTTGCAACATTACACTCCGAAATGATATGCAATGTAACGTTGACTCGAAATTGCCTATAAACGGCTGAGTTACGGTACTGAGAAGAATAACAAGTGTACAGATCGCACAAAAAAGACCATATTGCAACCTCCCATGTAGACGAAAAACTGATCAGCAAAACTCGACCGATACTTGTTTATATTTTATATATCCTTATCCTTAAATAGTTTTATTGATAACTACACGGTTTTAAATTTTTACAGCTTTCAGAGTAGGCAATTGGTTGCCAACTTTCAGAGTTGTAAATTTACAACACGCATTTAAAATTACATCAATATATTTAACCCATTTCCAACAAAGATTTAATTTTAAATTCATAGAGGGAAACAAGTCCCATACCCATGTGTAAAATTAAATTTTTTATTTAAAAGTAACTTAACGTTAACTCAGCCGTTTATAGGCAATTTCGAGTCAACGTTACAATGCATATAATTTCGGAGTGTATATAATGTTGCAAGCACTATATATTTCCTATCCTCACATGTTCGAAAATTTTGGACCACGCCGAGATTCGATCTACGGACCTCTAGATTACTAGCATCGTAGAGTGGCGACTCAACCAAGTGCGCCACACAGCGTAGCAGAATACTATCGACAAGATTTACGAAATGTACAAATGAAATGATGAAAAATTACATTCATTTGATTTAATTTTACATTAAATGATGAAAAATCACAAATCACTTGATTTAATTTTACATTTTTTGTTGGTAAAATTACAGTAGCAATGTGATTTCACAATATTTTATTTAAAATTTAATAGTTTTCATTTTGCTAAAGAAATGTGTAAGATTAAATTTCAAATTTTTTTTTAGCTTTTTTTTGTAGTAATTTTTACTACACTTTGTGTGGGAAATTCAATAAACTTTTTACTGTGTACATATATTGTTTGTAAAGGTTCGCCACTTAAATCTTTACAACGAAAAAAGAGTGAAACCACATTATATTCCTATTATTACGGAGTGTTTTTACACATATCGCGGTGTAAATTTGCTAATATATTGGAGTAATTTTTTAAACATTTTTTATGTAAAATTACACTTGATTTGCAAATTTAGATTGCAGAGTAATTTCACTATTATAATAGAAGGAAACAAAGTTTCCTTCTATTATAAGAGTAAAAATTTCATAGAGTGTAATTCAATTGGATAGTAATTGGGATATCTATTCCTATCAACATATAGCTGGCTCACTCGGAGACTCAGGCTTCTTAACACGTTGGCTGCGGCACATGCCCCCGGGGGCATGTGATAGTTATTATTTGTGTGCGGCTGAAAAATTCGCTTTTCATTCTCCAGGTGCGAAAGCTATAAAATCTCTAATTTTCATCCGATTTTAGCGAGACAAAGAGCATTTTACTTAGTTCGTCCTATATTATAATATTATAATAGAAACATAATACATGCCCCCGGGGGCATGTGCCGCACAGGAGTAATAAATTATTACTCATATGCGGCACATGCCCCCGGAGGCATGTATTTCTTGTTAATGGGGTGCAAGAAAAAACACCGTTAGAAATAATTTTTGGTTCCATCGTGTTCACTTAGTAGTCTATTGCTGAATTGAAGTGCGAAAATACATTTTTTTTAGTGTTAACATGTCGGAACGCTCGCGTCAATGGTCAATTGGCCAAAGCAAAGGTGAAAAATAACGAAAAATTACATTTTATTATTATAATTATTTGGAATCGGCTCCTGGCTGAACTGAAGACAGGTTTGTACCTAAGGAAGTATTTTATCTAGTTTTTGATCGATTAAAATTAAATTCCGGGATATGAGAGCTCATTTACTGTTGCAGGAGCCACATGCCCCCGGGGGCATGTGCCGCACATGAATAATAACGACTTACATGCCCCCGGGGGCATGTGCCGCACAGAAAAGAAGATACCGAAAATGACTGCCGCAGCCAACGTGTTAATACATGTTCAAAAGCCCGTACCAAGGTGTGCACTACAAGTGTCGGAAAACCGGGTTGAAAGGTACGTTTTTATCGATGATATTTGAAAATGGCTTTAAACTTTGTTTCCTTCTATCATAATAGTGAAATTACTCTGCAATCTAAATTTGCAAATCAAGTGTAATTTTACATAAAAAATGTTTAAAAAAGTACTCCAATATATTAGCAAATTTACAACACGCTATGTGTAAAAACACTCCGTAATAATAGGAACATAAAGCGGTTTCACTCTTTTTTTCGTTGTAAAGATTTAAGTGGCGAACCGTTTCAAATAATATAGTTATCAATAAAGCTATTTAAGGATATATAAAATATAAACAAGTATCGGTCGAGTTTTGCTGATCAGTTTTTCATCTACATGGGAGGTTGCAATATGGTCTTTTTTGTGCGATCTGTACTCACCTTCTTCTTCTCAGTACCGTATAGCCCAATGTGCGGCCATGGTGCGTTAACTTTGCCCTTTATAGGCAATTTCGAGTCAACGTTACATTGCATATAATTTCGGAGTGTAATGTTGCAAGCACTATATATTTCCCATCCGCACATGTACGGAAATTTTAGACCACGCCGAGAATCGATCTCGGTACCTCTAGATTACTAGCATCATAGAGTGCGACTCAACCAAGTGACCCACAGAGCGTGTACACATGAGTTCTAAATGCAGAGAATTTTTGGAAAAATGTGTTAAGGTTTGTGTTCGTAGAGACGACTCATGGGATCATCGCTCAGCGATCGAAGTGAAACCACCGGTTTTGATCACTATATGGGTATATTTTCTATACAGACATGTTCCTTTAGTCCATAGTCGATACTAGGAAACTACAACCATTCAAAAAATATTTAAATACGGCTCGAAATTGGATGCAAAACTAAGATCGCTGAGCGGTGATCCCATGAGTCGTCTCTACGAACACAAACCTTGACACTGTGCTAAGTACAGCCGATTGAAGTATGATAACTGGAGAGCACGCTACAAAAAATGAGTAAAACTTCAACTGCACGTTGTAAAAATACACCACAAATCCGAATTTAACACATAAACGTTGTAAAAAGGCACCAGAAAATCGGAATTATACACAAGTGTAGCATAAAAATGCATTTCACACCGATTTTGGTGTAATTTTCTTATTTTACACAGAAATTGTTGAAAAATGCACTCTGTATGTGATTATAAGCGGGAAAAAGTGTAAAATTACCGCATTTTGAGCGGAAATTTAAATTCACTTTTTAGAGTGTAATGAACTTCAAACCAGATTTGTTGAGACTCTTAGGGCACAACTTGGTTTTGAATATACATTCAGAAGACTATAAATAATTGTATAGTGTAGTTTTCGAAGTGATAAATATTTTTTTTTTCCATTTTGGATAGCTTCTTTAGAGAAGAAAATGTGCAATTTAGCAGATTTCTGGTTCACTTTGTGTTTATATGGGAGGTACCCTTGGTTTTGATCTCCTCGAAGTAATTTTTGGTCGAGAAATTTTACTAGCCTTGCTGCTTTTTGTTGATATAGTAAATGAAACACATTGAATTCTTATCACACTACCTTTACTCTATTAACAAATACAGTGCCAAATGTAATATCAAAAAATGTCAATTCCACATCACATAATACTTTTTGGCCTAGGGTATAATTTTCCAATAAAATGTCTAGAGTGTTTTATATCATTGTAGTTTATTTCGTCCTTAGGACATGTTCCGATAGGACTAATAGTTTTTCATATACATATTTCCTAAAAACTAAAATTTCCCATCTTCGTCGCCTCCTCCCCCTCAATGTGACGCTCAAATTAATGTTACTTTTTAGTGCATATAGAGAAGAGGGTATGCAACAATTTGGCATCAAAACTTTTCTCTTTTTTTGGATGTTTCGGTCTAGAGCTAAAATCACTATACTAAAATCGTATGTAATTAAATTGAAAATGCATCGTAGAGTGTACTTGCATTATTCAAATTGCAGTACAATATGGTAAAACTGTTAACTGAATCTAGAATTTAGTACCTAAAACTTACCGATAGTCTGAGTCCCCTTTAATTTTTGTTACGCCCTAGCTCGGAATATGTTGGGTCATTAGAAATCAATTTAGTTTCAAATTGATGTAAATTGTATATGTTGTGCAGTAGTATCAGTTAGTCTTGACTCAAATTCGGAAAAATTTCTGAGAAATAGTCGAAAATCTGGAGGGCTTTTGGGGATCCTCTCGATGTCGATGTTCAAATTTACTCTAGTAAATTGTGTGTTCACATGACCCTGTATCAAGAGACGCGAGAGCGTATCGCCCGCCAAAGGAAAAAAAACGAGAGCGAACAAGTCTATGATTACCGAACATTAGGGTCTTGGGACAGAAGGACATTAAGACATTGGGACATTAGGTACACTGGGGAAACTGAGACGTGGAGACATCGGCATATTGGGGCATTGGGATATTGGGACAAAGGTATATTGGAACATTGGGATATTGGGACATACGGACACTGGGAGACTGGGACATGGGCGCACTGGGTAATTAGGACATTGGGACATTATGATTTTTCACTCGATGATTTATCCCTTACTCCGATTGCCCCTTTACTAAATCTGGCTGCAACTAATGGCTATAAAAAGTGTATTGTCGAGAATTTAGTTCGAAAAGCAAGTGGTAAATTAAAAAGAGTAGAACGGTCCACATTATTCGCTCAAAATAAAGTAATTATGTCAAATGAACGTCGTTTTACAGTTACTTATGCGCCTAGGATAACCAGCCTCTCATGTGTACGATATGGACCATACTGAATTCTGAATTACATAAAATAAAATCCATCGATGAAAATTTAAAAATAGTCAAAAACTTTAACAACCCACAAAAACTGGATGCATACGAATCAATATTTATATCAATCAACGACGACCTCATAAATCTATGCGATGGACCGATCGAATCACCTCTTTTCAAAATAATTATAACAGCGTAAACTCGTTTAACAAATTTTCATTTTCTTTTCGTCTATTCGTTTACACTTCACCCTGTTTTTTAATCTTTAGTTTTGTTGTTTTCTGTCAACTTACATATTTCTTTATTTTGTTAATTACTATTTGTTTTCATTATATGTTAATTTATCATTTTCTAAATTTAGTTTTAATTGAATTTATTTGTTTTGTTACAATTTGTTTTTTAATTGTTAATTTTCTCATACTTTTCTAGTCATAATTTCTTATCTCCTTTTCTCACTGATTTTGTTTCTTATATTTGACATCCAAAAACACACTTATGGCAACACAATGAATTTTTTGTAATTAAATCTGACACCTGCACTATCAAACGTTCTGCTGAAGATGGTCATACCATTGTTTTGACCGAAATGCATACAGAATAAATTAAAGGAAAATTTTACAAAACCGGAGTTTTTCTTTACAATATAATTTGCGGTCAGACCAGAAAAAATTCGTTCATGTTTAGTGATTAAAAACCAAACAATCTTTTCGGGACATTATGACTTTGGGACAATAGGACAATCGGACATTGGGACATTGGGACACTGGTACATAGGGACATTGGGCCACTGAGACATCGGGACGTTGTGACATAGGGACATCGGGTATTGGGTCATTAGGACATTGGGATATTAGGACACTAACACATTAGGAGATTGGGACATTAGGTACTGGAGAAACTGGGACTTGGGAACATTGGGCCACTGGGACATCGGGATATTAGAACATTGGGACATTGAAACATTGGGATATTGGCACATTGGGATATTGGAACATTGGGATACTGGGGCATTAGGGCACTGTGATACAGGGACATGGACATTATGACCTTGGGATAATAGGACAATCGGACATTGGGATACAGGCCCATAGGGACATTGGGCCACTGAGACATCGGGATATTGTGACATTGGGACATCGGGATTTTGAGACATTGCGGCACTGCGATATTAGGACATTGGAGCATTGGGATATTGGGACATTAGGACATTGGAACATTGAGAAACAGACAGAGGACATGGGGACACTAGGACAGTGGGACATTCGTATATTAGGCTATTGGGACCTTGGGACACTTTGTAAACTGACCACTAGGACATTGGGACATCGGGATATTGGGACATTTGGATGTTGGGATATTGAGACATTTGTACATTGGGGAACTGGGATATTAGGAAATTGAGATATTTATAAACTGTACCCATTTCATCCCAAAATTATTTTTAAAAAAGCTCAGCAACAGCCAAACTGTATAGATTGTGGCGCATTTACCATTGCGTTTGCAGTATCTATTAATTTAAAAGAAGACCCTGTGAATATAACTTATGATATTAAATTGATGAGATCTCATTTATGGAATAAACTGAACAAAAACCTGTTGCCTTCTTCCTCCTTGCCTCGTTCTTTCTACCCCTCCATGGTTTCGCGTTGCTCGACCTGCGGTGTAGGCACATCACCCGTTTTGGCGGTAATATTTCGGCATATTTCTGGATCGTGTCATCGCCGAGACCAATGAGTTGTTGTTGCTTTTTTATTTGACACATCCATTGATATCGCTTTCTTTGCGGAGCTCTCAGGGGGATGCCGTTGAACATGTCAATACCAATCCATTTGTCGGTCTTCGAGCTGATTCAGGACAAGCTGCCTCGGATGTAGCTACTCTTGATGTGGTTCCTTTTGGTCACACCAACTGACATGCGTAACATTTTCATTTCATTTGCTGTCATTTCTTTCGCGTAACCTTCATACATGGTCCAGCATTCTGATCCATACATGAGTGCGGGACGTACAACCCTTTTGTACAACTATGACCTTCAGCTTCAGTGGCATTTTCTTATCGCAGAAAGCTCCTGAGTTTTCTCACCACGTCATCCACCCAACCCTTGTGCGATGTTTGATGTCATCATTGCATGTAGCTCCGTTGTTCACCATCGAGCCATCGAACTTGGTACAAGGCCACGTATTTGGGCTACTCAGGACTATATCATGGGCAAAAAGAAGAGATATTTCTAGGCCGTCGGAGATACGTTTATTAAGTAGCACATGATGATATTGAAGAGCAGCGGACTCAATACACTGCCCTGGTGTATTCGCCGGAAATTCTTCTGATTTACCGGCTGTGCATCTATCCTTAGTCGTAGCTCCATCATACATGTCTCGTATCATCCTGACGTATGCATCAGGGACATTAAGTGCTCTCAAGGCCAACCATATCAGACCACGAGGTACTCTATCGAATGCCTTTTCCAAATCGATGAATACAAAGTGTAAGTCCTTTCGTGCTGCTCTATACTTTTCCATCGCAATTAGAATGCACTGAATCGCATCGACTGTAGATCGACCTTCAACAAAGCCGCATTGATTGTCATTCAACCGCACAATCTTTCTCAATCGGGTGCAGACAACTCGCTCGTAGCCCTATAGTTGTTGAGTTTGCGTGAGTCCCCCCTGTTCTTATAGAAAGGAAGAAGAAAACTTGCCCTGAAAGCATCAGTCATCGGTTATGCCCACCTTTGATTTTGTTGAAGAGAACTGTGAGCCAACTAAGCCCAACATTTTCCATTTTCAACGAAAATTTTACAACTTTGTTGTTTTTGGTCATAATGGAATAGCTAAAAATTGCCATCAAAATATTATATAATTTGCAACTCAAGGTCAAAAGCCTTCATTACTCTTGAAAACAAGTTTGCATTTAATTTATCGCTTCGTTGAATCTCCGAATCTCAGGACCGCCTATCTGGAGCACACGTCCGTTTAATGGGTGGCAACGTGTAAGAGCAAAGGTGAATTTTACGCTATCAACAAACCTCACAACCATAATGGAGATTCGTTTCACGAAACCGCACAAACCACGGTCATCCAACGATCTAACGTTTCACTCTTATATTGCGTGACAACCATAGCATATATCGTGTAGCACGATTTTCACAAAATGACCGCTCTGTCTTCAAACAGTTGGAGGTCCTTGCTTCTGGACCATGAGCGATGTGATTTTTAGTTTTGTTGGGGAGACTTTATCGAATACTTTTTGTCCGTGGACGATGCACCAAGTTGTAACATGAATTTGACACCAAATTCGGTTGCCAAGATTTCCACTTCGTCGGTTCGTTTAAATTTGTGTCCTTGCCTAAGATGAAATCGAATGTGAATGGCTTCTTTGCCGGCCGTCAAAAATGCTGCGGTTTGCAGTTGTTTAAAGTTTGTCTGACCAGACCATAAAAAAGTGTGAAACCTGATCGTTCTGTTAGAAATAGAATGTAAAGTGAAATTAAAAACTGTGACAGAGTCTAAGGGTTTTGTTTTTGGTGGATCAATTCCATTCACTTTGCGGCAGATTAATTTCAGCCTTTTTTGGCGCTCACGTGTCTTAGACAAGGTCCATTTGGTTTCGATCAAAACTTGATGAAAACATCAAATGCATGTCGGTCAAATACATACCTACAATACAATACATTTCAATGATTTTGAATGTTTATGAAAGTTTAGTAAATTTTATGAAGTGAATGAGTTTATAGCAGGAGATCTTATGGCAACTTGAAGCCAAAAAGCCTATTAACTCATTGCCGGACACAACGCCAAAATTTGACACGATTTGTATGGTCAAATGCTCAAAATTGGACGTCTATAGACGTTGTGTCCGGGAAAGTGTTAAAAAGTATTCCCTACCGAAACTATGGTATATTTTTTAGAAAAAACGAGACCGAGTCTGGTTTCGGGCGCGGTCGAAATTGGGATACCCTTCAATCTCCTCGGGCTAATAGTTTTTTTTCCGACGTACATAGGACCCCCATTATTTTCCTTCGCTTTCACATTAGTTTCATAACCTCGATAAAATATATTTGTGTGAGGTTTGGTTAAAATAACTGCACAAGACAAGACAATTTTTTGAATTTTTTTTTTGTGGGAAGGGGAGGGGTCTGGCCCCATAGTACGAATTTGTTTTAACATAATTGTATGAGACTTGGTTCAAATTGGAGTACAAATAAAAATATTACTCTTATTAGAGCGTAATTGGGAGGGGGGTTTGTATGGCAGCCCCATAATTTTATAAGAAAATGATTTTTTCGAAATTTTTCAAATGCCTATAGTAGCCAAAGGGCTACGAATTGGGGATATGGCCCGTAACACCTTTTTTGCTAATAATTACATAAGAAATCTTTTTCCGGTACGTTTATGCGGAGGTTTCCGGACACCCTGTAGAATTCACACTATCGACAACATATGGATTTCATTAGAAGTTGTACCATACCTACATTAATTGTACAGCAGCCTATGAATAAAGAGTTTTAGCGAGTCGTACAAACTACGTCTACGTCTGTGAAATGATAAAGGAAAAATTAGCTTGTGAATCGTACACGAATCAGTATGGGATTCCTACATAATACCGAAAAACAAATTCCCGTCCGTTTATAATCCCGTTTAAAAAAAAAAATCCCGTTTAACATTATGCCGATACTTTAAAATCCTGCCGTTTTAAAATCCCGCTAATGAAATCTCTCTCTTCATTACCGTAACTCCTAGTGGAGCATGGTGTGTTGATGACTACCGTGTGTAGTCATCAACGTTACAAAGACAACTGAACTGAATTCGGAGTGTGATATGGTTGTCAGTCATACCAATTCCTAGTCGCATTGTTAGTTTATTATTCTACGATAAGAATATTTCTTATCATCTTCTTCTGAATAATAAACTTGCGACGATTCGTGCCGAGTTTGGAAACTCGTTTCTCTATGAGTGTCTATTTCACAGAGTGGCGACCGAACGATCACGGCCACAGAGCACGACTAATGAAATAATCCCGCCAAAAATTATTTTCATTGCTAACAAAAAATTTTATTTTCATTGCTAACAAAAAAATCAATAGTTATGTAAGGTGATTCCCTGCAATTAATTTGAAAGTTACTCTTAGCATAAATCCACATTTACCGTCAAAATAATGGGTCTCCTCGCATGGGGATACTTACTTCTCGGAAACCCACGGACCAGGTGATTTAATTTGAAAAACAGCTGGTGTGGTCTTTTGGTGATCGAGGCTTAAGTATCCACTGTATGACAAGGGCTAAATCATCATCTTTATCGAAGAAACACAAATATTATGACGGATTTATGCTAAGAGAAAGTATCGCATTAACTACTGCGAATCACATTACATAACTATTGACTTTTTGTTAGTAATGAAAATAATTTTTGGCGGGATTCCAAAACGGGGGAATTCCAAAACGGCGGTGTTTTTAGTGGGCGGGACCTTGATGTGGCGGGATTTTGTAATGGCTAGATTTTATAATGGTGGGATTTTAAAGCGGCGGAATTTAATGTCGGGATAATGTTAAATGTTTTTTTTTTGTAAAAAGCGGGATTTAATTATTCGGGATTATGTAGGTAGGTATCCCGATACTTAAGTCTCGGCTACCGACCATAGAACAAATATATTTTTCATGTTAAGTCACCTGGTCCGTGGATCTCCGGTAAATGTGGTGGCGCTAGAAGGTAAGTATTCTTTCATAAATCGCGCGCGTGATTTTTGGAAGAATACTTACATTCTATGACGCGATGTTGAAAAGCGGTATTTTGAATGAGCGGGTTATTAAATTGGCGGGATTTTGATTAGACGGTATTTCAATTGAGTGGGATTTCAAACTGGGGGATATTGAAATGGCGTTTTGAAAAGCGTTTGAAAACGTTTTAACGTATAGTGCTTTGCGTGCGGTACGCGAGTGATTTTCAAACTTCAAGTTAAGTATAGACTATATTTTATGCGTATTTCTACAAATCTCTAATTATGAAACTACATTTTACGAGACATTTGTATTTTATTGGCATGCACTTCAATCTAGGCGTGATTGTACCTATTTAGTTCAAATCCAGTATCCAAGATCCAGAATACATACTTTTCATGTTGAAATTTATTTCATTCGTTCTTTCAACTTCCTGAAGCCGAGAATGAAAATGTTACCTAAAAATTGAGTTGTCAATATTATCGACGGGTGTAACTTCACAGTATCCATAGTAATGTGCATCATAGTTACCACACAAGTAGAATTTCGGCCTCTTAAAAAAACTGCAGGATTTGGCAAGGTAATCCTAATAAAGTCGTTCCGACCATTCACACTCAGAAGGACAATCATCAACTTGTTTTGCGCCTCATAAAGCAATCGGCATACGGCTACTTTTCTATCGCCCATCATCTTGCAACTGCAACTGCAATCCATTCAGCTCCCAACGGGATAACGACAAATAATTACATTCCAATATGCCTTGAACTAACACGAGGTATCAAAGATGCATTCTGCATTGTTGTCACTTGACTTATTTTTTTGTCTTGTAATAAATCGGGTGATTTCAAGGCATTTTGAAAAAAATACACCTTTTCGATACGCCCGAGGGGTGCGCAGCACGATGCCACCATTTGGCTACGGCAGCGGTGAAAACAGACGATATTGTCCTAAGTAATTGGGAAACACAAGCATATAGTCAAAGTCCTTACACACTAAACACACCTTCGAACTACACCAGGGAACATAGAGCACCTAAAGCCTTTTTAACATCTTTTTCACGTTTACCTTTGCCTTACACAACAAAGACTTGTTTAGCATTTTCAAATTTAACAGAGATACCGCCCTCATTTTTCACTATTTTGTCTTCGGTAACAGGCGCAAAAAAATGCAGTCATGTACCATTTACAAAACGATGTTACCTTAAGCGGATTCTATTCAGTTGAGTTTGTTCTCAAAGGACACACACAAGTTCGAAATGTTTGTGTCATTTTAACCCATGAAATTGTGACAAAGGAATAAGAAAACGAAAAGGCACACACAACGCACAATATTTCGTATTGAAAATAAACGTCTTTGAAGCTATCGCCGTTGAGTGTATTCTTTTATGATCCTTACCTTCCTGGGCTTATTGTTCAGACTTTGACATCCGTTGCACGGATTAGCACCAGAAAAAGGTGCGCTTCTGTAATCATTGAAATCTTTGACCCGTGGACATTATCTTTCCATGTCGAAGCGTAACCGTAAAAACCTTCACGGATTAGGTTAAATGTCAAATATTTAAGCATCTTCATAAACTGCAACTTATAAACGCCAATAGGAATCAATATATGATTTGATGTGTGATGAAACCTTGCTGAGTTGTTTATTGATTTCGGTAATACCTTAAGGCGTTTCTGCATTGTAAAACGAGGCTATAAAACTTTGCAATGGGTCGCTCTACATTGTATAGCTGCGGTATAATTCAAAATTACACAATAATGTACATACATCATACATATGTACATACATATCTGTGTTTTTCTTGAAATATATTCCTTAGAAAAGAAGATCGAACTAAATGGAACAGACTGATTCTTGCTATGTTATACAATGGCTAGGTTTATGCTTCAATTTAATTCGGATATTGTATGCGATATTTTCGACGGTGCCTAACAAAACAGACTTAGAAAACTTAGAAAATATCTAATTTCTTACAGTAAGTATACTGCTCTAATTTATGAACTTAGCCGTCCTTCTACAATACAAATCTTATAATAGACCTTTGTGTGCATCCCCGGTAACGAAACTTCATGATAATAAAATTATCTATCTATCTATCTAATAAAATTACGACTTATTCCCTAGACAGATTAAGCAGACGAATACTGATTGTGAATCTCGTTTTGATTTTATTGTGTCTAAGGGCTCCATTACACAGTCATATTTCTATTATCATTTCATTATGTACGTCATATGCTTAAGCCTACTTGATTTCGTTTAGTTCATGTGGGAAAATTAGGACCGAATGAATTGAGTAGGCTTAAGGATATGACCATGGGGTAGACTGTCATGCATGTTATTTCTTTTTTTCTTATTGCATTCCCTCTAAATCTTATTCTGGGGATTTCGATAACACAAACATTAAGACCCCCTCTCTTACAAACGTTTATTCCTTTTAACGCATTCCTCAATGTTAACACCCACGATCAACCCAAATACATTGTTTTTTTCATTCGCATGGTAAAGAAAATGGGGAAAACATATACTATTCCCCACGTGAATTATAAGAAGAAGTGATGAATTATATTTCTTACATTTTTTATATTCTTAAAACTAGTCGAAATACAATCCATTGTAACATTCAATCAAAACAAACATCAAAATGATTAATTAAACAGGCTAAACATCATCGTTCATCGATTATTACATTTAAAAAATGCTGCGCTGAAAGAATATCCTTAAGTTCATTACAAAATCCCTTGATAATTACTTAACAGGACTAATAGTTACGGTCATCCTTGTAATCCTCATATTTTTCTACTTATCCGTTTCCATTAATATAGTCCGATTTCCGATTTATACGGCATATACACGTGCAATTTTATATGACATTCTATAGACGTGCGTTTTTTGCGATACCTTACGTCGTTTAAGCGCCATTAACTTGTTAACTTTTGCAAATTGGCGAAACATATGTCAAGAGGGTTTGTTCACTACAAAACAAAGATTTCATTTTATAAGCAATATTATATATTATGATTGCATATAGAAAAAAATACCGGCGTACAGAGGGCTGCGCCCGCAATACGAGGGTTTTTTAGATTTTGGATACATACATAGTGAATAATTTTGCACATATATTTTATAGGTAATAAATAAGAATTATGCACAATGTTAATGAAATGCTTCTCGTAAATCTAATTAGACCAATCCAAAAATAGATTTACTATGTATCATGGCTCCACATATTAACTGGATTTATTAGCTGTAACGCCGTTACCATTACTCCAAACTGGAAAAAAGCGACTGATATGAAATGTACCCATCGAGTTCTTTGATTTGATAAAAACTAAAAAAGTCGACTTTTTCAAATATCCGGGACACCCTGTTTGCTTTGTCCTACCAACGTCTAAGTATTTCGTGCTAAAGACTGTTACGATTCCTACCAAATTTTATAACGATCGGTTAGTGAAAAAAATTTGTAAATGTCCGGGACACCCTGTTTTCTTGGCCATACCAATTTTTAAGTATTTCATGCCAAAGACTGTTACCATTCTACACATTCCTACCAAATTTCATGACGATCCGTTAAGCCGTTCGCAAGTTATTTATTGAACAAATTTTCAAATGTCCGGGACACCCTGTTATTTTTGTCCTACCAACTTTTAAGTATTTCGTGCCAAAGACTGTTACCATTCTACACATTCCTACCAAATTTCATGACGATCGGTTAAGCCGTTTGCGAGTTATTTAGTGAACAGACGGACGGACAGACGGACAGACGGACGGACAAAATCGATTTCATAAGGTTTTTTTTTTGTAAAATCTAAAAAACCCTAAAAATAGATAATAGTTTAAAAAAATACCGGCGTACAGAGGGCTGCGCCCGCAATACGAGGGTTTTTTAGAATTTTGATGCATAGTGAATATTTTTTGTACATATATTTTATAAGCAATAGATAAGAATTGTGCACAGCATTAATGAAATGCTTCCTGTAAATCTATTTTTGGATTGGTCTAAATAAACCCGTTCCTTTATTTAGACCAATCCAAAAATAGATTTACTAGTTTTACCCAGTTTGTATAAAAGTACTCCAAGGCAAATCTACAGGCATTTTTCGGTTTAAGATTTCTGATGGCCTTTGAGCAAAAAGAAACTCAGGCAAACGTAAGGATGGCTTGGCTTTACACAGAAAGAAAAATCGTTCGTGATATTAAAAAACGCTGTTTATCATTTACATTTCGTTGGATTAAAGTATATTTTCGTTGGATTAAAGTATATTTTTATTATATCGAAAATCCAGTTTTATTAAATGATGACCGTATCGTAAATATAAGAAAACCGTGTTTATTAATATTTTATGATCATTTTTTATTAATATTGTGAAAATATTCATTGCATTAAGGAAATTGTTTATAATATTAATTAAAAATACGAATTATTTTTTTTAATAATCAAAGTTATTGATATTAATAAATCGGGTAATCATTTTTTTTTAATTTTATTAACTAACAACATTTGTTGGTTAAATCAAGTAAAAATGTTAAAAAAAATATTTCTCGAAACATCAATGAATCATTTGTCAAATTAATAATCTACGTTTATGGATATACATAATCAACCGTTTCTTAGTACAATAAAAAGTCTTTATTATATATTTACTTGACTGTAGATATTGGCGTAGCTATGAGTTAATTCATTGTCTTGCATATTAAAGAGCATTGATGTTGATAATTTGTTCATCACTTTGATAAACGTTGTTCATTGGCTCTACCAATACGTTAAGTGTATTTTAGAAACGCTTATCACGAATAGTCTGCTTGGTCTTGTAGGTAGGGCGTTGGACTTCGAATCATGGGGTCCCGAGTTCGAATCTCATTATAGGTAGGTAATTATTAATGCTTTTCAGAGCGCACTGAAGTAAATAAAATATTGTCAACACAATAAGAACTCTAGGTTCAGTGCCTCTGATTTAAAAAAAAAACAGTGCCTCTGATTAAAAAAAAAAAAAAAAAAAACAATTGATGAACTCAAACTTTATATCAATTAATGACAAACATTAGATTGATAAAATGCTTTCATGGATTTTATTAAAGATATTTGTTCATTGATAATCAAAATTATTATTAAATGAACAAATTATTAAACAATAAGCACCAATTTATTATTTTGATAAACTCGTTTGTTGGAGCAAAATCAATTAAAAAATTTTCACTTTGACGTACTTTTTCGTTGATATCACGTACCTTTTTCATTCAGTGTATATATGAACCGAATTATTAGCTGTAAATCTACTGTTACTGTTTTTTAATCAAGGAAAAGCAAGTTATATGATATGATTCCATTGTGTCCCCTGACATAAGAGCCCACGCAAGCTTTCCTATGAGTATTGAACATGTATACTTTTGCAGCTATTCAGGGACACAATGTTAACTTGGTCCTACAAACTTCAAAAATATTTGTGGCAAACACTATTACCATTTTATGCATTTCCACCAAATTTCATATTCATTGTTTCATCAAGTTAAAAGATATGCATTGAAGAAATGCTTAAGAAGCTTCCCTTGCATTGTGAAAGGCCCTTACTAAATACCTACTTGACTATATTTCCGGTTTGGATACAGTTATTCGAATGAAAATTCGTAGACATATTCCCTATGTAATTTTCTAAAAACCCTTAGCAGAATTTTCATATTTGGAAACCTAAAACGGGCTACACACGAACAAATTTACTGTTATTTACTTTTCTTTAGCAAAAGTCAACAGTCTTAATATTTAACGTATATAATGCCATACTGACCAATCTTTGTGCAAAGTGTCATATTGATCCCTATATCGGTTTAGAAAAACGGAGGTCGAAAAGGAAGTTTAACTTTAAACGCCAATAACTTTTTTACCGTTACTCGAAATTGGAAAGTTTTAACTGATATGAGATGTACTCGTTTGAATCTTTGATTTAAATACCCATACGTCAATCTCCGATAAAAACTAAAAAAAACGACTTTTTCAAACGTTCGGGACACCCTGTTATCTTCTTCCTACCAACTTCTAAGGTATTTGTGCCAAAGACTGTAACCATTCTACACATTCCTACCAAATTTCATGACAATCGGTTGAGCCGTTCGCGAGTTATTTAGTGAACAGACGGACGGACGGACAGACAAAATCGATTTCATAAGGGTTTTTTGAAAAAAAAATTCTAAAAAACCCTAAAAATATGAAAAAATGCACAATTTTTGACTTTGAACGTCGATCATCTTAAAATTAAATTTTAATATTTTTTAATTATTTCTTTCACTAGATATGAGTAAAAACTGTTAGGTGTAATAAAAATGTTCCTTCGAGTCTCTGCGTTGCATACTTTTTTAGCAAGTGTAACTTTAACGTAGTAAGATTTCTCATTTTTTGTCAAAACTTAAATCGCCAATATCTTCGATCTCCCATTGTTAACTTAAAGGCGGCCCCAGACCTACCGGAATTGGCAGACACCACACAAAAGATTGATACGAAAAATCGTGCAGCAGCAGTGCAGCAGTGTGGTTGCGCGCTTCCAAGGTATCATTCTTGGAACCGGTCTGTTGTGCGGTGTGTGCCACACTCGGTCTGGGGCCGCCTTAATATCGCTAGAACACATGATAATCTACTCATTCCAAACATTCATTTGTCATTTCAATGCAACAAATGACTTAGAAGTAAGTCAAATTCATGGAAACTATGATTATTTTGCACAGCCTGAAAACAAACATTTTAATTTTGTATTATTCCGCGTACACTCAGAGAAAAAAACGCACATTCATATTAAAAGCTCCACATTTAAATTGAACGCAGTATTCGTTTGAAAAATCTCGTTTGATTTGAACGAGTTCTCATTTACGCTAAAAGAATTTCTTTTAAAACAAAAGAGTAGCTAAGCCCCAAACGGCGGTCGTTTAAATCAAAAGATTCCGCATTACATAGTAATGTGTATGCATTCCTTTACGTAACAATTACACATACATAAAGGACGCGATGCCAAAATATCATTTGTTTCAACGTAGCACAACAGGTAGTTAATACTTCTGGCCGGTCCGATGAGTCTCACGTGTTCATGTTCATTGTGTACAAATGTGTAGTGTCTAACAACAAACGTGTATGTCATTAGCTAGAATCTTCGTCGATGTTAAGAGTGTTTTCGAGAATGTACTTTTGCATTCATCTGGAGGAATGGACGCTTCCACACGTGCAATTTAAGTTTAGCGGGTGTTAAAATAAAAGTGTTATGTACACAGAGAAAAAAAATTAGAATGGTTATCTAAAGAAATAGTCGAATTCATCTAAAGTTCGCGTTGATTTTCAGCTTATGATTCTATGTAGTTGAAACAGTTACGAAGATATGGATAATTTTTCTATTCGTCATTAGTTGAAACATCTACTATATTTGCAAATTCAATTAATTCATTTGTAAAGACAGCTATTCATTATCTATAAATTGTTAAATTTTGGATAGCTAAATTGTGTTGAAGAAAAAAGAACGATTGTTTGTAGATAAATTTTATATTTGAATAGTACAATCAACAACTTTTGTGGAAGAATTGACTAAACTTTTTCTTCTAATCTTGCGTGGTTAAATGAACGAATCTAATAGTATTTTCAGCTACGAACATTAGAGAAATCAGCTATTTCTTTGGTAAAACTATCTAAATTTAAGTCAACTACTTCACTTTAGATAAAAAGTCTAAATCATTTTTTTCAGTGTATTAATCATATTAAAATTAGACATAAAAAAAATAAAGTGTTTCCTGAAGTTTTCATAAGTTTTATTATTTATTGATTTGTCAACCCAGGTAACAGTGAGTATCTAATCGAATGGAGAATGGACAATCAAACGGAATGTATTATTTTATTTCAGCAGAGTTGGCTTTTAATTCCATGTAAAACTCAATTACTTTGAATGGGGTAATTTCTATTAAATGAAAACGGAATATGTTACTTTCGAAATACATATCGTTTCATTAAAAAGAATGCTTCGTTTAATTTAAATAACAAAAATGTTCAATATAAAAACGAAGACGTTTGATACAATTGCCTTTCATTTATTCAAAATGCGTTACCCGTTTACAATCAAAGAATAAGTGTTTATTTCAATGAAGAATACGTTTAAATCGACTGGCTCCTTCTTTTCAGGTAAACGCAAATTCTTTTAATTCAAACGCCTTTTTAAAACTCATTATGGAGCAAATCTACCACCACCAATTTGGTTGAGTTAGTAGACTTCATTGCTAAAGCGTTCAACAAACATCAAGACGTACATGTGTTGTATACAGATTTTTCAAAAGCTTTTGATACTGTAGACCACAGAATATTATTGGAGAAACTAGTCAGATTGAACTTTCCTCATTATCTGACTACCTGGCTTTCTTCATACCTTTCCGAAAGAACCTCTTATCTCATTTTTAATAACATTCTTTCTCCTGGTTTTTGCCCTTCATCTGGGGTTCCTCAGGGATCCATATTAGGTCCTCTTCTATTCGTCTTCTTCGTGAACGATCTTCCTGAGCGCCTTAAATGCAAATCTTTGCTGTATGCTGACGATTGCAAAGTATTCAGCGCCATTTCTGACATCAATGACTGCATCTTGCTCCAATCGGATATTGATGTGTTATACAATTGGTGTGTGTCCAACGACCTACCTCTCAATATATCCAAATGCTTTGTGATGCAATATTCCCTTAAATTCTTCCCGATTTCCTTCACCTATCTCCTAAATGGACATCCAACTGACTCCGTTTCAACTATCAAAGATCTTGGTGTCACCTTTGACACAAAACTCAACTTCTCTGAGCACGTTTCGTCAACGGTTAAAAAAGCTTCAAAACTCTCTGGTTTTGTATTGCGATCAAGCCATGACTTTAAATCAGTTTCTACATCGGTGAACCTCTTCATTTCGCTCGTTCGTAGCATCCTGGAGTATGCTTCCATAGCTTGGAATCCGTATACTTCCTGCTCGTCAGATGCAATTGAATCAGTCCAAAGAAAATTCACTCGTGGTGTCTTCTTTAAATTCAGGTTAGATTACTTACCCTATCCCGAACGACTTAGCTTTCTTAAACTTATGTCATTAAAGAAACGTCGAGCTTATCTAGATGAGTGCTTTTTGTATAAATTGTGTTGCAATCAGATCAAATCTTCCCTTACCGAGAACATTGTTATTAGAAATCATCATAGTCACTTTACACGTAGTAGTGCAATTTTTTATCCACCAGCTGCCGAACTCTCGATTTATCAGAATTCTCCAATGCCTCGCATGCTAAGCAACTATGACAAACTACAGCTTGGTCCTTTACCTCCTTCGCTTACAATTTTCAAAAGAAAACTTCTTCGTCAAATTGAAACGATGGAGTTGTAATCATTAATCATTATTTTCTTTCACTTTTGTATCCTTGATCCTATTAATTTTTCATTTTTCTTTTTATTTAATTTTTAATTTTTTACCTAAACTTAGATTTTTAATTTTCTTTATTATTCAAATTCATTACTTTATACTTTTTATTCCATGATACTTCATGATACTGGTCATTGTATATTATTGTACTATGGGATTCATTCCCGTTCAATAACTTCTTTAAATAAATAAATAAATAAATAAATAAATATGCTTTTGAAAGAAACGCCACTCGTTAGAATTAAACGCATTTGCTTGTGGAGCCAAATCAAAAGCGCAAATCGTTTGAATTAAATATATTTCGTTCAATATGAGTGAATATTTCTCTGAGTGTATCAAGTAGTTAATATTTTAGAAAAGGTTGACAACATTCCACATCTGGTCTCATGGCAATGTGAACGGACTGGCACGCAGGTGGACCGGGTTCAAATCCAAGTTTCAGCATTAGGTTTTTTATGAATAAAAAAATATGAAAATTTGAAATGAAATTAAATCACAATAAAAAAAAGTAAAAAAATATTCTTTTGTTTTTTTTTTTTTTTCAATTAAAATTCATTTAAATTTTTACATAGAATCGATGAACAATCTCATTGTTATAATCGAATATTCACTTCATATTTTCAATGATATTTCTATCATTGTCCCACACAGAGAAAAATCGACCACATAAAATAGAAGAAAAACATTAAGATATCTCTATGGGTTTCATCCAAGAAGACTATCTTATTGAAATCATAGAGAAAATCTTATTAAATTCTTGCCAGACAAATTATAAGAAATCCTTATAAAAGTAATAGGAATCTTATTATTATAATAAGGGAATTCTTATTGAAACAATCGGTAAAACTGGTAGAAATTAGCTGAACGTCACATTGATTTAATAAGTCGAGCTATTTAAAACAATCGGACTACTGTTTCACTTAATAAGATTTCATATCAAATATTCTGCAATTGAGTATACAATTTTCCAGTCATAATTACAACTTTGGACCATCAAATTTTTCATTCTTAATAATTACAAGTTTGATGTTCCGAAGTTATAAATTTGACTGTCGAAAATGCATACCAATATATCAAACAAAAAGTCTTAGTTTTGCAAAAAATATGTTTTATTGATAATCATTTATGTAATTATTTAAGCTAATATCTAGGTATATTTATGAAACATATCATATGAAGGAATTATTATTCAACATAATTAACGAAACATCTTAAAATATTCTTGCCTACTGGGTAAGTTTTGACTTAAATTCTAACACAAACTTTCGATTTTTTCTAAGAAAAGAGCAATGAATACCTTGATAACGCTTGAAATCTGACGTTCAACGACGATAACCCGGTTAAGGAATTAGAACTCCTTCCACAGCCGTCGCTAGCTTGATGACAGGCGCTCAAAAAAAATATCGTCGGTTTTCCTTCCATTGGCAAAAGTATTATAAAATCTGAAAAACATTCAAATCCTTAACAATTTTCATATAGGTAATAAAATGCTACAAACTTACGTTTTGAAATGCGATTAGGATCACTGGGCGGAAACAAGATGAGCTCTATCGAAACCATTCTGGATTTCGAAAGTGAAGGGGTCTTCGATCCATAAATATTGTTGGTAAACTGAGATCAATAAATTGTTAAGAGCAGAAATATCACGAAAAAAACACGAAAAAGTAAGCTTACCCTCTTTCTTCGGTTGCTGAAAGGAGAAACTCAAATGGATCTTCCTCTTTCGATACATATGCACTTTATAGGGAACTGAAACACTCACGAAACTATTCACAAATGACACGTGTCATTATTACTGTTTATGAGATGACATTAAAAAGGTATTCTTATTGATATAAAAAGTTGTTCTTATTGATTTTAAATACATAGAAGCAAATTTTTATGAGAAAATGTATAAGATGTTCTCATCGAAATTGCTAATGTGGAATGTGGAAGTCATATCAAATGCTAGGTTTAATATAAAAAAAACATATGGAAATAATACGAAAATCTGTTAAAAATAATAATAAGATTTTTCTTTTCGATTCAATAAGATTTCTCTATGGAAAAAGCATATTGTTTACCGCATTTAATCGGAATTCATAATAAAATTACTCAATAAGGCATTCTTATTAATTTTACTTAGAACATTTTCTCTCTGTGCAAAGGCTATTTCATCAGCTCCAAATCATAGCCAAAATTTCATACGTCCTATGCAATTTTGTTTGATAAAAGTAATTTTTTCTGGGTGTAGTTATTCGGTTCATAGCGTCGCGTCGCTCGGCCTGGGGTGTAGGCACATCGCCCGTTATGTTATGGCGTTAATGTATCAGCCTATTTCTACAAGACCGGATGTCATCGCCGAGACCAATGCGCTGTTGTTGTGTTCAGCACTGACGCAGGAAAACCAAAACTAATATCGTTTTACCCGTTTATTGCATTACAACAGATCATATGGGCAAACAAGCACGACAAAGCCCGTGAAAATGGCTTGAGGCCATACACCCAGAAAAAAATTACTTTTATTAAACAAAAACGAGACCGAGGCTAATTTCGGTCGCAGCCGAAATTTGAATACCCGTCACATTTGAATGCAACTTAAGCTTCTTTTGCATTAACAATTTCTACCGCAGCCCTATAACGTGTTCCGATTCCATCTGTTCCTGGCTGCAGTAAGGCTAATCCAGGACAACACTTGGATGAATTTTGGTTAAGATTAAGATTCAAAAAGAAAAAAAGTTGTTCTTACAAGAACGTAATATTTGGGGGTTTGTTTGTATGACAGCCCTATGACGTAATGTTCCGATTCCATCCATTCCTAGATATGTTTTGAGGCTTTATTAGGCACGCACGTGGGTGAAGTTTGGTTAAGGTTGGTATTGTTAAGTTTTTCTTAGAAGAACCTAACTTTCAGGGGCAGCCCCATGACCCCATGGTCCGATTCCATTAGTTCCGAAATATATACAGCGTACACTAAAAAGAAACTCGTATACAAAATTTCAGCCCGATAGCTTCAAAACTGAGGGACTATTTTGCGTTGCAGCAGACGGACAGACAGACGGACGGACGATTTCTCTCGTCACACTGATCAATAATGTATATACTTTACGTAGTCGGAGGTGCTTCCTTCTGTGCGTTGCAAACTTCATGACAAAGTTAATACATATACCCTTTCACATAGTGACGGGTATATGTAATTACATAGGACGTATGAAATTTTGGCTAATGATAAAAATATCATTGAAAATATCAAGTGAAAATTCGATTATAACAATGAGATTGTTCATCGATTCTATGTAAAAATTTCATTGACTTTTATTTAAAAAAAATAGAATAGAATATTTTTTAATTTTTTTTATTGTGACTTAATTTTATTTCAAATTTTTATATTTTTTTATTCATAAAAAACCTTATGCCGAAACTTGGATTCGAACCCGGTCCGCCTGCATGCCAGTCCGTTCACATTGCCATGAGACCAGATGTGAAATGTTGTCAACGTTTCTAAAATCTTAGAGGGGACTCACACTTACGACAGGATTTACTAAATCCTCGATTTGATTAGCAATTGTACCATATTGTACTGCAATTTAAATAATGCATGTACATTATGCGATGCATTTTGAATTTAGTGACATATGATTCGATCTAGTATCCAGGGTTTTTACTGGATTAATTTTAATCTACACCAGGATTTGTTCGTAGTCTGTATTGGCTATTAAATACTTGATACCTACGCGGTGCAATACAAAATTAAAATGTTCATACATAGAGGCTATACAAAATAATCATAGTTCCCATGAATTTGATTTACTTCATTCTAAGTCATTTGTTGCATTAGTTGTATGTGGGCATGTTATAATTCTATTACTACTGAAATCATAAATTCTATGAAAATGTATTTGACCCAATGGCATTTTTAATTACATATGTAATTATATTCAAACTTAATATGTTCAAAGAAATTTTCTGTTTAATAATAGTAAAAACTTAATTGGTTTTAATACACGTTTTTTTGCTGGGTGTATGATTTTTGAATTATAACTCTTTGATGAATAGTTTTATAATAATTATGATTTATGGTTTATGAATTGTTACTCTTGGATCAATAATTCGCACGTACTACATATTATTTTTTTTTATCATAAATAAGAATAATAATAAACGCGAACAAAAACGAAAAATATTGAAATTTCCTATCACTATCGCCTTCATTTTGAAAAACAGAAAACAACATAGACACTTCCCCTTGAAGGCGTGGCCATTGCGTACTAACACCTCGAAGGCGTGTCTATTTGTTTCGCGCTCTCCACACTATTATCTTATATTCTCCAATTCAGAAATGCGTTTGTGTGAAAACACGTAAATAAGTATTCGGCTTTTCGCCGAAGTCTAAACTCTCTCTTGCTCTCAATGCTATGTGCCGCGTGCCGGTGTTGTATACTGAAATATCTCAGAGTAGATGAGCGAGACATTTAATTCACTCAATTGGGTTTTTGGTTTTAGTGCACGAGAATGCACGCACATTCTCAATCAGTTGAGAATTCGGTATTGATGACACATGTATATATCTTTTGTTGGATTGAAATAAGTATAGGTAGATACATACTTAACATGAGTGAATTGTTGTTTTAGATAAATTCAGCAAAATTTAATTGCAATAGGAAATCTCATCAAACCGATCATTTTCTCATATTTCTTACGACAATTGTTAAAAATCGGATCACTTTAAATATATATAATCGTAGAGAAACCATTACTTCTACGACCAAATGAATAGGTACCTGTTTGTTCCAGTAGTTGAAACATTTAAAAGCAAACATATTATACTATTCTCCAATAGGATATACAGGGTGCGCCAGAGAAACTTACGTATTTTAAATGTCAATAACAACAAAAGAATACATACAATATCCCAAGTGGCGTCGCGAACAACTCAATAAAAAAATGCATGGAGTCAGCTGCATGGTGCATGTTTGCGACCCGAACACCAGGGAGAACGCAGAATTGACTGCCTCACTCTTTCGACATTTTCCAGAGTTCTGGTGGTCGACCGTTCGAAAATAAGCTCTCGACAGCGAAAGCCCGCTGCTCTCTAGAGCAAAGCATGATGCAACTGACTAGAATGGGAAACAAAAATCTTCATTTTTCAAAGATACTATATCCCCAAAAATTTAAAACACGATGGAAATGTATGTAGAGATTGGCAACATAGTGTACTATACTAACCACCAGTGGCGTAGATAAGGGGGGGATTAAGGGGATCAATCCCCCCCCCCCCTTCGGTCACACATTTTTTATTATTACTTAAGGTATGTAAAACAAAGCAAAAGTAAAGTTTTTGGTGGAATTATTCAATGTGTATAGTGTTTAGTAAAAACGTGGAAGCATTTCCAGAACTGGAATAGAAAATTTAGCCCTTCCTCAAATTTTAATTGTATAATAGAAGCGTATGGATACAATAGAAACACTATAGCACAGCCTTACGTTAATATACTTTTTCGTATTGGATCTGGAATTGGCACAGGCAAGTACTACTGAAGTAATGTAGAAGTGCTAAAAAAATTAAATGCAAGCACTGATTGAAAATTTGGTGCCGGAAAGTCTTAATATTAGTTTTAAAAATTTGAAAATATTGTGGAACACGGAGTGCTTTTCCACAGAAGCGCAATTTCCAATGGGGTACAGTACTTAAGATTATAAAGATTTCGTCAGGAGAATGGAAAGATAATGAAGTTTATCGCAACCTTTTATCAAAAGATAAGGCTGAATATAGTTTTGTAGGGGATGCAGGGGTAGGGGTAGTCACACATATTTCACTCTCTGTTAACTTCAAAGATATTCCACAAATGGGCATTGATCAAAATTTCAGATCGCTGGCGATATTCTGTCAAAAGTTACATAGTCAAATTAAAATTTGGTTATTTGTGTGGGAGGAAGGGGAACCCTTGGTCCGATTTGGCCCATTTTCAATAACGTCCAAGGTTTTGTCAAAACAAGCATCTCAGCAAAATTTCAAAACGCTATCTACATTATTTCGGGACACACACGGACGGACAGACAGACGGACATGGCTGATTGGAATCAGGGGCCGACCCTGATCATTTATATACTTTGCCATACCTCCGGTGGCTCCTTAGAGGTATTGCATAATATCAGCGTAACAAAAACAATATACCCTATACCATCTTATGGGTAGGTATAGGGTTGGGATGTCAAAAACCGGACGGTTAATCCGAAAACCGGTACTTTCAGAACGGTTAACCGGTTTTTTTGTCGGTTTTCTCCTCCTCCCGGTTTTAGCCCGAACGGTTGTTTGTCCATCCGGTTAAAACCGGCACAAAAATTCTTTCGAAATTTATAAAATTTTTTTATATTTTCTTGTTTTTTCCGTATGCAATTCTATTACTTGTCTCCTATGAAAAATTTCGTTTCCAAATTCCAGCCCTTAAACATAATTTTGAACACTCTCCTTATTGCTATTACTCGTAGAACCATCGCTTCGTTAAATTACTTCTGCTTGTATCTTTGATTTGATTTTGCATTTGCATACGATGCGAACCATAGCAATACGAGTGTATGTATGTTTTTACTAGAATTCTAAGTAAATCAATGAAAAGACTCGGTTAACCGGAAAACCGGTACTTTCAAACCGGTTAAAACCGGTACTTTCAGACCGGTGAAAACCGGTACTTTCAGACCGGTTAAAACCGGACGGTCTAATCGGCTTTGCGAAAAAAACCGAAAAAACCGAAAAAACGAAAACCGGGTGGTTTTTTGACATCCCTAGTATAGGGTATAATAAAGATTATAAAATGTCCCGTAAATGATTTACCATACTCAAATTTCTATTGGTGAAACAATCCGCTCAACGTTCAACACTCCTAAAGGAAACGCTTGTCTAGGGCCGTCTTTAAGACAATCGCAAGCATAGTGGTCCTCCTCGGCTCCAGTTTCCAGGGACTTCGAACCTAGGATATTCTCAATATCAGGACATTTTGGTATATTTTGCTTCAAATTTGCAGCGTGGTGGAACACTTTTCCCATGTAATTGCAAATAATATTATAATATGTTATATTATAACTTTGGAAGAGAACTTATAAGCGAACACAACCAAAAAGCATCTTTAGTGCTTAAATTGGTTATTCTGAATATGTTTCGGTGAATATGAAAAAAGAAGAATAAAAACAAAGTTAATATACCCTTTCACTCTATGGGCCAAGGGTATAAAAAAAAACAGTATGGAAATTCTACGAAATATGCCGAGAATCTTTGTTCAATACTTTTATTTTGAAGTATCTCAGGAGCGAGTTTTTCAGCAAAGTAACTCCAGTCCGGTCCAATTCTTCTTGCAAACAAAAAACGATCCGATATTTCAAGGTCAACCAATAGTCAAACGTTCCTACCTAGGACAACTTAATGTTGATATTGGTAGGTACATAATTATGTCCATAACCGATAGAAAATAGCGCGTGCTCCATCAATAAAATGGTCTGATAACTATTTAAGACAACGGTGTAAATATGCATAATGAATGCGTTAGCGCCTTAAAACACCACGTCCAAACGCATTTTACACTCGACCTAAGACGCACCCACCTACCTGCTACCAGTTCAAAAGCATCGCCATATTAATTAATTTTAGATAACGGATCAGGTGGTCTTATGAGTCCGCGTGAGCCGATGAAATGCAAACGAACTAAAATGGCCTTCGCGATGAGATGCGATACCCATACAAAAAAATAAAAGGAGATGAGGCGCGGGAGTGTTGTGCAATATGTGTTAATGCGAACCACATGCTTATAAATACTTGATTTTAAGTCTAGTCAAGTGGAAACAATCTAGGGTCGGGGGGAATAAGTGGATAAATTGAAAAGTATAACTTTCCAGGACAGCATTGTTAATGTTTGCCGTACTATATTGGCCGAATGCGTCAACTCGAAAAAACTTTTCTTATTGTTAGATGTCCTCTGCAGTGTCAGGATTTAATCTGCGGAGTTTCATTTAAATACTTTTACCCAAACCGGAAAAATGGACATTTAACCATTCAATACTCGATCGGGATCTTAAACAATAAAAGTCGTGCGGAGTATATTTTTGTTATCCACCATACAAGTATTTCTGATTAAATTTTTTTTAATAGTGATTTAGATACCGGCTAGTACCTTACGTCTATGGTTTTATTATATTAGCGTCACAATTAAGGGTAATTAAATTAAGTGGGAGTGGTTAAGAAAAATTAATGCATAAATTCCATGTATAAAAAAATAAAAATAGAGAAATCATAAATGATATTAACTTACAAATTAGGTCTAGGAAGTACGATAAACTATATTATATTTATTATATGCATTATAAGTTATTGTACGATGATGATCTAAATAAGAATATAGTTATTATTTACGGTTAAGCAGTTTGCTAAAAATTTGGAATTCCTTTTATGTCATTTAATTCTTTAATTTTAGTTGCATCGTGTAATCTATTTGTGGAATAAAAGAACGGTTTATACATGATGTGTTTCACCAGTGGCGGATCCAGGATTTTGTCAAGGGGGGGGTTCGCATTTAAAATCTCATGATCGATGGTAGAACGAAATTTGTTTACTTTTCGTCACTACTACTGACACCACTTATATGTGGAATGCTTGCTTTCTAAGGTGATATCTTGCTCTTTTTTACTGTTTGCTTGTTTGTAATTCAATTTTTGTCCATATAGAAACATGTTACCTTATAAAAATAAGTAAGTAGTAACCTTGTGATTGTGCTCGTTGCACCGTGGTACAATAGTTCCACTGGGATATCGTCAGCGCCTGGGTGTTTAGTAGGTTGAAGTTATTGAATGGCAAGATTAACGTCCTCTTATGTTGGGGGTTAAACGGTAGGGTCTGGCTAAGTCAACTACTCAGCTCTTGTGTGGGGGAGTTTGAACTTATGTTGAGAAGCCGCTCAAAATGCAATTCCAATCGCTTATTAATAATGCCAATGCCGCTGGTAATGTTACCATCCTTGTACTTACAGAGACTTGTCTTGGATTGATATCCACTCTTAATTGCATTTTTTAGCTTGTACGCATGTCTAATGTTCTTATTAGCTAATCTTTGGTTAATTTGCTGCATAGGTTCTTGTCATGATTTTTACATCTACTTACATCTAATTAAATTCTTTGATACTTACCGAAGCTCGTTATATATTTTCTTTTCTGAGCTCCTATAAACTCATTTGATGGTGTATTTGAGCTCTTGCGAACTCTTGGACGTCCAGAGTACTGATGTTGTTTAACATTGAATGGTCGATGCGTCGTTTTCGCTCGCAAAGTCGATATGTCGCTGACCAATGTAAAGGTTTGTCTTCGTAGAGACGACTCATGAGATTATTGCTTAGCGTATATTTTCCACACAGACATGTTCCTTTAATTCTATGTCAATACTAGCAAAGTAACATCATTCAAAAAATATGCAAACATGGATCAAAATTACGATCTCTAAGCGATCATCACATGAATCGTCTCTACGAACATGCACCATAATTGACTCCATCATGGAGGCTATAACCCCCAATAGTTCCTCTATGCTAGCTTTCGTTTCCGACTTTGGTATTAAAATGTCCCAGCAGCAATTTGTCGTCATTTGATAGAAGTGAGTCGAAAAGCGTTTCTAGGCGGTAATAGAACTCAACTGCTTATTCTTTCACTTCGGTAGAGGAATGCACATTAATAGGCCGGAGATTACCGAAACGAGACTAAATGCGGATCGCGCACATATGCGTATCCGATGGCGTGCCCCTTGAGCTGATTATTTCTATAAAGGCTACTCGAAACTGTCTGTTACTCTATTCTTTACCACTCCAAGTCGCAATTATTGTCGATAATCTCGCTATGTTTGTATTTTTTTTGCCTGATCCAGGAAAGTCCTAAGGACACCTGGCTTAATCAGGCAGCGTACATTCCAGGATCCAGTAGTTGGTTGTTCGTTTGCGGGGTCGTTTTCTTCCGTCCAATCCAAGGCTTCGTTTCAGGTTTTTTGACTTGATATTTTATAAGAATGTGTTTGATAAGGTTATCCGCGGAGGAAGGCCATCATCGGGATGCGTCGAAAAGCGGCTTCAGTTTTTGATTCTATAGGTTTTCTGTCACCATATTACGTGAAGTAACCTGAGACGCTGAAGTTGCTTATACTAATTGTCGTAGCCCTCGACAGTTACATCGAGGGAGACAATAAGAGAAGGCCTTCGCCCCCTACTGATTAATTAATTGAAATTTGTAAAAAATAAAGTTTTGTGCTATCAAAATCTAGGGCAGAATACATAGTCCCCACTTAAGTAATAAGGAATTCCTTTAAGGAATAAGGGTTTTCTCTATATAAGTGAGCCCTTAAGAGCGCTTCGTATTCAGACAGCACTTATTAGGGCATTGCCTCATTTAAAAAACGATTACTTATTGGGCATATCTGTTGAAAGTGACAAATAAAATATAAAAAAATATCAAGTAGTTAAAAATTCAAAATTAAAAAATTTCAAAGTGTTTGAATAAGGATATGTCAACAAATATATGAATTGATATGAATAATTATACTAGATATGTACATTAACGAATAAGGGAACCCTTTAGGAAACCCTGAAAGATTTGCTTATTGAGTGACTATGAATAGCGTCAGTCCCTTAAGGGTTCCCTTAAGTACAAGTGGGGACTATGAATTCCGCCCTCTAGTGTTTTATTTTATTTTTGATAATTTAAAAAATAACCTTATTCATAAAATCGTGAAAATAGAGTCAAAAACTTTAAATCGCGAGACCTCATAACTCAATTATAAGACACACTTACGAAATAGCAAAAAAGCATATCTGTACATAAACTGCACGCAGTTCAGTTGTAGGATTTGGAAGAACAACTTATGTGTTAATATCATAGTTGTGGCCTGACATTATGCAATGGAATAATGACATATAACGAATAACGTTTTAAAATATTTTTTCACTCAACAAGGAATAACAACATAGGTCGATTTTTTCGCTATAACTACAAAACTATTAAAGCAATCAACAAAATTATTATCCTATAAAAATTTATATTTTTTCACTCTATATATTGGTAAAACACGTCTTAAAATATTTATAAACTTTAATCACAGAATTTTTCAAAACTTTAAAATGCTCTCCTGAAAAATCAACAAATCGGACTTATGCTGTTTTACCTTTTGACCACAGAATTTGCACCATGGGTTAAGGGGAGGAGGTGGCAAAGGGGTGAAAATTCAGTGTTTTTTTTTTAAATATCTGGAAAATTATGAGTCTGATCGCAAATTAATTGTAATCTTCTAAATGTATATTCAAAAGTTTAAGTTTATAAATGCGCGAAACTTTGAAGTTTAGAAAAATTTTCCAACATATCGTATGGGGGGGGGGGGGTTCTGACCCCTAAACCCCCCCCCCCCCCCCCGTGGATCCGCCAGTGTGTTTCACAATTTTGTTCTTGGTGACTTGTAAATTGTCCCTAGTAGATTTCGCATAATTTCTCCAAACAGGTGAGGCGTACGTGGCGATTGGCTGGGTCACCATTTTATATATGAGCAACTGATAATTTAGACTTATTATTTAAAAGGGGATACAGTGAACAGAAGGATTTCATCATTTTTTCTAAGGTGTGCTCAATGTGTTGATGTCCTGTCAGTTTATTATCAAACGTCAGACGTAAGTAGCTTATACTTTTTTTCCATTTAATAATGTCGCCGAGAAAATTTAGTGAGGCACTTGGTTTAATAGATGATTTTCTTTTTCTTGTGAAAAATAACGCTTGAGTTTTCTTAGTATTCAGTTTTATTTTCCACCTAAAATAAAACTGATAGAGAGTCTCTAACTGATGCTCCAGATTAGATGTAATGATTGTGGGATCGCCGACTTTACAAAAAATGCCAACGTCATCAGCAAAGCCGCCAATTTGGCAATCGTTGGTGATAGGTATGTCTGCAGTGTAAATATTAAAAAGCGTAGGGCTAAGACTTGACCCTTGAGGGACATCAGCAGGAATATATTTAATTCTTGACCGTGCTTGCCCAACCTGGACGCTGAACGTTCTATTGGTAAGGAAATATTGTGTCAGCTTAACTAAGTACGTGAAAATGCCGAATTAGATCATTTTGTAAATAAGACCATTATGCCATACCGGGTTAAAGTTAAATGCTTTCAGGATGTCAAGCATTACCAGACCTACGGATTGTTTAGCTTCGAAGGAATTCTTAACATATTTGAGCAGCCGGTAGCCCTAGTGAGTGGTGGAGAGATCTTTCCTAAACCCAAATTGAAAATTAAGATGAGCAGAAGTCGTATGCGTATGCGCACTTTCAAATACTTCTGAAATTAATTCAGCCTTATCCTTGTTGTCAAAGATCAAATATTTGTCTTTCGCCTCCAGTGGTGGCATTAGTTTGCACCTTTGGAAAACTTTGTTTCATTTCCAAATTTCCATGCTCTTGGTAGAAGGATTTCGATGTTGTTACCACCTCCGCCTAAGCGTATTCCAGACATGGAAAAGCGCTTTAGTGTCATTGTATATGATGTTTTTTGACTGGAGGTTATTATTTATAGTGAATTTACAATGTAGTATGGTCGAAAGCTGCGTTAATTAGATTATAAAAGTCGCTGGGGAGAAGATCTATCTGACTATCAATAGGTCTTGAGATCTTAGGTTTATATTGTCATTTAAGTACATATTTTTTAAATGTTTTCCAGCTTACGTATTGTTTCCTTGAATTAGCTGATGTGTCGTTATTCAGTTTCCTTCTATCATAATAGTGAAATTACTCTGCAATCTAAATTTGCAAATCAAGCGTAATTTTACATAAAAAATGTTTAAAAAAGTACTCCAATAAATTAGCAAATTTACACCGCGCTATGTGTAAAACACTCCGTAATAATAGGAATATAATGCGGTTTTACTCTTTTTTCGTTGTAAAGATTTAAGTGGCGAACCTTTACAAATAATATAGTTATCAATAAAACTATTTAAGGATATATAAAATATAAACAAGTATCGGTAGAGTTTTGCTGATCAGTTTTTCGTCTACATGGGAGGTTGCAATATGGTATTTTTTGTGCGATCTGTACACTTGTTCTTCTTCTCAGTTCCGTAACTCAGCTGTTTATAGGCAATTTCGAATCAACGTTAAATTGCATATCATTTCGGAGTGTAATGTTGCAAGCACTAAGTACTGACTCAACCAAGTGAGCCACAGAGCGTGTACACATGAGTTCTAAATGCAGAGAATTTTTGGAAAAATGTGTTACAAGTACAGCCGATTGAAGTATGACAACTGAAGCGCACGCTACAAAAAATGAGTAAAATTTCAACTGCACGTTGTAAAAATACACCACAAATCCGAATTAAACACATAAACGTTGTAAAAATGCACCAGAAAATCTGAATTATACAGAAGTGTAGCGTCAAAATACATTTCACACCGATTTTGGTGTAATTTTCTTATTTTACACAGAAATTGTTGAAAAATGCACTATGTATGTGATTATAAGCGGGAAAAAGTGTAAAATTACCGCATTTTCAGCGGAAATTTAAATTCACTTTTTAGAGTGTACATTTTTGAGGAAGTAACAATCTAAACACGTACAGCTGCCATTTATCGCTAAAATAAGTCGAGAATTATCCTTTCAACTGTCCTTATTCTTAGAATTTTGCCTTAAAATTAGCTTAACAATATTTTTTGCGATCGATAATTTAAACCGACAGGAGGTGGTAGATTTTAATTACATATGTACCCCCACCTTCTAAGAAAATCATGAACTTGAAAAAACTTTAGGCCTGCCCCCTCTCTAACCGAAATTCTGGCTGACCCCATGGCTATGACTGCGGACCACGGGCCTTAATCTAAGCTCCAAGACTTGGATTTGACACATTCGAAGGAAAAGGCCTACATTTTCAACTGTTGACTGAATGATTCAGGCAACCATTAACCGCGCTAGATATCAATATAAACAAAATCAAAATATAATTAACTAGACCGAGTTCTAATCGTGTGAATAGCACGATAAGTGTATAACCTATACCCATGTACAGATCTAGAATCCGGGTAAAACCGAAAATATTTAATTTCATTTTTTGTATGGAGGGAAGGGGTGGATGAGTCGAATCTCGCACATGTTTAATATCTTATAACGGCATCTAGCAGCTATCATTTGCCATAAATTTGAAGTTTTTCGCGACATTTTATCAAAAGATATGGCGGAATATTGCTTTGTAGGGGGCCTTCTCCACTTTCTACCAACTTCAAGCATATGTCACCATTAGGCATTGATGAAAACTTCAGGTCGCTAACGATCTTCTGGCGAAAAATATGGCCGAATAAAACTATTACGGAGGGGTCATTTGTATGGGAGGTAGGGGAACCCTTAGTCCGATTTGCCCCATTTTCAATACCATCCAAGCTTTTATCAAAACAATCATTTGACCAACATTTCAAATCGCTGGCTTCATTATTTCGGGAGTTATCGTGCGAACTGACAGACACACAGACGGACAGACAGACAGACAGAAGCTTATTAGAATCAGGGACCGACCCTGATCGTTTATATATATACTTTCCCATACCTCCGGTGGCTCCTTTGGGGTGTTACATAAATCGTCGTAACAAAAACAATATACCCTATAATATCTTATGGGTCTCTCTCGATTACCGTAACTCCTAGTGGAGCATGGTGCGTTGATGACTACCGTGTGTAGTCCATCAACGTTACAAAGACAATTGAATTCGGAGTGTGATACGGTTGTCAGCCATACCACTTCCTAGTCGCATTGTTAGTTTATTATTCTACGATCATCATCTTCTTCTGAATAATAAACTTGCGACGAGTCGAGCCGAGTTTGGAAACTCGTTTCTCTATGAGTGTCTATTTCACAGAGTGGCGACCGAACGATCACGGCCACAGAGCACGACAATATCTTATGGGCAGGGACGTAGCCAGGATTTTGTTTCGGGAGGGGTCCAAATATTGCCCCCGTACTATTTTTTTGTTTTCTATAAATTTGATGAAAACGATTTCAACCTTTAAATTGAAATTATGGTGTGTGTTATTAGGTTAATTTTAACAGGGTAGTACACTAAGAATTACTACAAGATTCCATGTGTCCCGAAAGAAATTAAGGGGGAAGTCCTCTTCGAAATGAACAGTGTGATTTTGTGAAATATGTGTTACTGGAGATCTTTTGCTAGAACGGTACAGTATTTAATAGCAAAGATTCTAAATTAAAAAGAAGGGAAAGGCTTTTTCGGGGTTTGTTAGGAGCACCGAAAGGAAGATTTAAATTTATGGTTATTTCACTAGGGTCCATCGTTAGAAAAAATATATATTAGAGCTTCAACCAGTGGCACAACTTGGATCTTATCCCTGGAAATGGCTAAGGCCACCCATGTTACTGGACATTTGAAGCTGCTGTCGCAAGTTGATGATGGTGCTATTTTCCAGTAATGATGCTATACGGTGGTGTTTCTATATAGTTCCCGTTGCATTCATAATAATTTTCGATGCAAATTTTTGCGTATTTTAGCGTCGTAAGAACACGAGTCGAGAATCACTCTTTTCAGCATTGTGGTTGACGAGGGAGGGTTTAAATGTATGTCACAACGGTCTACAAGTTAGATCAAGGCGCGCAGCCGGATTTTAGAAAAAAGGCATGGAAAATGCAAAAAGGGAATTTATGCACTGGTGTTGCGCTAATATCTTCCCAGGTAAAAAAAAAACATTGGGATCACTGGTAGGCAGAACTCAAACTTGTATAGTTCTTTTCACAATTTCTCGGTCTACCCCTCCCGTTGTTGCGCCTCTGTTTCCAACTAATAATAGGGCAAATTATTGATTTTGGCTTCATGTTTCACAATCTTGGTCATCAGCATGATTTAAATGCCCAGTTTCCCTGACACCAATAAAGTTATAAAGTTGTATTTGGAATATTTCGGAATGTGGCGAGGCTACAACGGATGTTTTTTTGCGTGCGTGGAAAGAAATCTGGGATTCGAACTTAAGTTCGTGGCATTTGGGCTGGAATGGGGAGCACAGAGAGTAAAAGCAGGACATATCCACCTAAAGAGAGGTCTGGCCACCCTATGCCATGCACATTTTCAAATGACTAATATATTAATTTAGCCATAGGTGTAAGCTGGAAATATCGACTATGTTGCATTCTGGATTTTCTAGCAATGCTCAGGCTAAACTATTGTTCATCGCGTTCTGAAATTATTTCTTAACAACATTTAGGACCTCAGCAGCGGAAAGTTCAAAACACCAAACTCTTAGGCAAATTAGGATAAATAATAACGAGAATTCTGTACCGAATGCGAATAGTAATTTTCTACACATAATTAGTAGTGTTCAGCCGCATCACTGCTAGCGGCACTTTCAACTAAGCTAACAGTTTGAAAATATTGATTAAATTCTGAAATCGACTGCTATTTAAGTGAATGAGTAATGATGTCTAAATAAATAGCGGAGCTAAGAAGACGTCAATCTTTTTCAAAATTATGTTATCAAAACGCTGACCCCGATTATTTCTGGAAACATTTCGGGAGGGGTCCGGACCCCATGGACCCCTCCCCTGGCTACGTGCCTGCTTATGGGTATAGGGTATAAAAATAAAAATTGTTGTAGCAACGTTTATTTTGGTGTTAGTAGGGGCCACCATCATCGATTTGGCGCAGGGCCCCCAGAATGCTAAGGTCGGCCCGGACCTGTTGTTTAGACTAGCGCATATAGACCATTGCAGAAATACGACTCAACGCGAATTCAAAAGGGACAAAGTTATCTAAACGGAGTCATTGTTGAGTTCACCAAACACATACGTATTGTAATTGATTGGATTATTTTATTGAAAGAAGATCGTGTGTGTCCTGAAAGTATATTCTAGTATTCATTTATCATTGGATTCGCAAGAAATCAAAAGATTTGTCTACCGCGGAAATACCATTCATTTCCTCTACCACTGTAATCAAATTGAGTAAAAATGAGATACCAGATTTTTTTTTATAAATTCCATCAGACACTCGTGTCGGGTCTAGTCCACATACTACCGGAAAGTCTGCCTCAAATATTTATACTGTTAGTCTCACCTATTCCCCTGTAACTTGAGGAGATAGCGAAAAAATGGACATTTTGATGAGGACCCCGACGCCCCCCATTGTTAGGTCCGCCATTAGTTCCTAAGTATACGAACCGATAAAGATGAGGTTAAGCCGCCACCTTCATACAAGGCGAATTGCGAATTTGGAACCGCAAGCATACAAAAGTGTATAAGTTTGCCCAAAAATCGGGATGATGAAAAGAAAGACGTGAAATATTAAGATGATCACCTACTATATTGTCTTGCCTGCGGTTAGCTGATCAGTTTACCGACATTTGTGGTGTGTGGCCGCTTTGATAATAATTTTATTAATTTTACAGCTTTTGTGAGTTGAGGTTTTATAAAGTGTCTGATATGGACTCAAAGGATGAACTGAATGTATGAATTTTTAATCAGTTTACAAGGTGGTAAACATGTTGTGGTAATTTGTGTTATTGGACCTCACACGTGTGGGCAACTTTTAATAATAAGGACGTCTGTGTATACATACATAAAAGGAAGGCAGTTTTGTGAGTTGTTGCACTTCACATAAATAAAATAAATTTAAATGAATTCACAAGAACAATCAACTTAAAAGAGTTTAACTATATTTTGCTGATAAATTGATGTTCTTTCAAAGTTGGTCACTCTTCCACGCTTTTTTTAAATATTATGCAGCAAACATTACACTCCGCATCTTGTTCGTAATATTATTTCGGTGCTCCTTTTTTATGATCGATTTACGCTTGAGGCTAAACCGAAAAAAGGTACGAACGTTAAGGTATTTAAAAAAAGGCGCAGTGCATTTTTACTTCTCAAGATCGTTGAGTTTCACAATTCACAATTGATGCGGCTAACCTGAACCTCCTTCGACTTCGTTCTCATCCTACACTCTCGGACACGAAAGATATATCTTTTCAAGGAGTGTGTGAATAATGGCAGCAAGCAAAGTGGCCCATTCAAAAAGAATTCTATGACGGCGCCAATTGGTCGTCTGATCGACGGTGATCAATTGATCGTTTGTTCGATTCTTTTGTCATCGTTTTTCAATGGGTGCTTTTCGGGCTCGATATATACCAAATCCTGATCCCAAGTCTATTTTTTTTCGTTTGTCTTATACGAATGTTTCGATTGACGAAATGCCGAAATTGGGATTTTTAGAATAAAAGAAACACTCTTTGACCACCATACGTTACAATTGTGATAGATTCCAAAGTCATAATTTACCTACATGTTGCGGTATGAATGGACTGTGCTAAGAATTTCAGACAGTGGGAACGCATTTATAAAAAGCAATGAACCGACAGTCAATTTATTCAATGAAGTCATTTACAAAAATTGTCGGTTCAGTAAAGTTTATGTTTGGCAATATTAATTTATTTGTTAAAAAAGCTTTCCCAATGCCCTCTGTAGGAATTTTTATTGTCGTTACAGAAAACAACTAATAATGTAAAAAATACCGGCGTACAGAGGACTGCGCCCGCAATACGAGGTTTTTTTTTTTAGAATTTTAATGCATAGTGAATATTTTTTGTACATATATTTTATAAGCAATATATAGGAATTGTGCACAACATTAATGAAATGCTTCCTGTAAATCTATTTTTGGATTGGTCTAAATAAACGCGTTTCAGAGTGAAAGGCGCTAGTCTTCCATTCTGTTCACCTTTAATTAGACCAATCCAAAAATAGATTTACTATTTAACCAGTTTGTATAAAAGTACTCCAAGGCAGGCATTTCTCGATTTAAGATTTCTGATGGCCTTTGAGCAAAAAGAAACTCAGGCAAACGTAAGGATGGCTTGGCTTTATATATGAACTGAATTATTAGCTGTAAATCTACTGTTACTGTTTAATCAAGGAAAAGCAACTTAAATGAAATGATTGCATTGTGGCCCCCGACATAAGAGCCCACGCAAGATTTCCTATGAGAATTAAACAAGTATACTTTTGCAGCTATTCAGGGACCTCTGTTAACTTGGTCCTACAAACTTCAAAAATATTTGTGGCAAACACTATTACCATTCTATGCATTTTCAACAAATTTCATGTTCATTGTTTCATCAAGTTAAAAGATATGCATTGAAGAAATGCTTAAGAGGCTTCCCTTGCATTGTGAAAGCCCTTACTACAAATTGAAATTTTACAAATTTACTGTTATTTACTTTTCGTTAGCAAAAGTCAACAGTCTTAATATTTAACGTATATAAGGCCCTACTGACCAATCTTTGTGCAAAGTTTCATATCGATCCCTATAACGGTTTAGAAAAACGGTGGTCGAAAAAGAAGTTTAACTTTAAATGCCAATAACGTCTTTACCGTTACTCCAAACTAGAAAATTTGAACTGATATGAGATGCACCCGTTGAGATCTTTGATTTAAATACCCATACGTCAATCTCCGATAAAAACTAAAAATTTTCGGGACAACCTGTTATCTTCTGCCTACTAACTTCTAAGGTATTTGGGCCAAAGACTGTAACTATTCTACATATTCTCACCAAATTTGACAATCGGTTGAGCCGTTCGCGAGTTATTTAGTTAACAGACGGACGGACGGACAAAATCGATTTCATAAGGGTTTTTTGAAAAAAACAAATTTCCAAAAACCTATAAAAATGTTCTCAGAGCAAAAGGTTTCTTTACAATTTGGATACCCTTCGCTCTCCTTAGGTTAAAAGTTTTTTTTCGGGAGTACCTATGACTTGTATTTAATCCCCCTCCTCATTTTTGACATTTTTATGTCTTGACTCTGGCACATAAATCGAAAATCGTCACGAAAATTGCAACGAAAAAGCGTTACGTTTTTGGCATTACAGGTAGTACCCTGTGAGTTTTGGGTGCCATTCAAGGTTCAACGGAAGTTGGGCTAGGTGGTACCCTGTGAGTGTTGGCTGCCATTCAAGGTTCAACAGAGGTTGGGCTTGGGTTCAATTTACGTTCAACTTGAGTTCAACTTGGGCTCATCTTGGGTTCAACTTGGGTTCAACTTGAATTCAACTCGAGTTCAACACGAATTCGACTCGAATTCAACTTGAATTTAACTTTCAACTTAGGTTCAAATCACGTTCAACTTTCGTTCAACTTTCGTTGAACAACCCAAAAAGTGTAACTTTTAACTTAGGTTCAACTCATGTTCAACTTTCGTTCAACTTTTGTTGAACGACCCAAAAAGTGTTACTTTCAACTAAGGTTCAACTCACGTTCAACTTTTGTTGAACGACCTAAAAAGTGTTACTTTCAACTTAGGTTCAACTTTTGTTGAACGACCCAAAAAGTGTAACTTTTAACTTAGGTTCAACTCATGTTCAACTTTCGTTCAACTTTTGTTGATCGACCCAAAAAGTGTTACTTTCAACTAAGGTTCAACTCACGTTCAACTTTCGTTCAACTTTTGTTGAACGACGTAAAAAGTTCAACTTTCGTTCAACTTTTGTTGAACGACCCAAAAAGTGTTACTTTCAACTTGGGTTCAACTTGGGTTCAACTTGAATTCAACTCGAATTCAACTTTCAACTTAGGTTCAACTCACGTTCAACTTTTGTTGAACGACCCAAAAAGTGTTATTGTCAACTTAGGTTCAACTCACGTTCAACTTTCGTTCAACTTTTGTTGAACGACCCAAAAAGTGTTACTTTCAACTTAGGTTCAACTCACGTTCAACTTTCGTTCAACTTTTGTTGAACGACCCAAAAAGTGTTACTTTCAACTTACGTTCAACTCATGTTCAACTTTTATTCAACTTTTGTTGAACGACCCAAAAAGTGTTACTTTCAACTTGGGTTCAACTTGGGTTCAAGTTGAATTCAACTCGAATTCAACTTTCAACTTAGGTTCAACTTTTGTTGAACGACCCAAAAAGTGTACTTAGGTTCAACTCATGTTCAACTTTTGTTGAACGATCCAAAAGGTGTTACTTTCAACTTATTTTCAACTCACGTCCAACTTCTGTTGAACGACCCAAAAAGTGTTACTTTCAACTTGGGTTCAACTTGAGTTCAACTTGAATTCAACTCGAATTCAACTCGAATTCAACTTGCATTCAACTTGAACTCAACTTTCAACTTAGGTTCAACTCACGTTCAACTTTCGTTCAACTTTCGTTCAACTTTCGTTCAACGTTTGTTGAACGACCCAAAAAGTGTTACTTTCAACTTAGGTTCAAGTCACGTTCAACTTTCGTTCAACTTTTGTTGAACGACCCAAAAAGTGTTACTTTCAACTTAGGTTCAACTTTCGTTCAACTTTTGTTGAACGACCCAAAAAGTGTAACTTTCAACTTAGGTTCAACTCAGGTTCAACTTTTGTTGAACGACCCGAAAAGTGTTACTTTCAACTTGGGTTCAACTTGAGTTCAACTTTCGTTCAACTTTTGATGAACGACCCAAAAAGTGTTACTTTCAACTCACGTTCAACTTTCGTTCAACTTTTGTTGAACAACCCAAAAAGTGTAACTTTCAACTTAGGTTCAACTCACGTTCAACTTCCGTTCAATTTTTGTTGAACGACCCAAAAAGAGTCAAATTCGAAAAGCAAAACGTCACGAAAAACATGAAAATGTCCCACTGAGTTGCGGACTTGTACGCAAGCTGATGAAAAATGAAAAATGCAAAATGAAAAATTTCTTAGGAGAATGCTGGAAGACATTGATTTGCAGGATAACACTTTAAAAAAAAACACTCATTTTAATACATTCTCTCACAGTCTTGACTCGGTATTTTTTAATAAATGTTAATCAATATCCTAATATTGTTACTTTCAATATATCGTCTGTTGAAATTTGGAATTAATAAGAACGCTTTTAGCAAAGTTAGGAGAAAATTTGATTGACACGAATTTATAACTTTCTTTAATTAAATTTGGAGCTCACGGAGTATCACATTTCGGCCTAAAAATGTTCTTCCGTCTTGACAAAAGTTTTGGGCTTGGTTGAAATAAGTGGGCAAATAAAAATATTTAAAATGTTATTGGGTTGCGGGAGCATGACCCCACAGTAAGATTTCATTCGTTTTGAACTTTTTTGTTCCTTTGGTAAAGACAGATTAATTCAAGGTTTTGTGAAATTGGCGAAAAAAATATTTTTTAGAAGAACCAAATGGGGGCTGTGTTTGTATGGCCACCCCATGACCCCATGGTCACATTTGATCAATTTGTTGATATGTTTTGTGTCATCAAAAAAAAAACACGTTTGTGTGTAATTTGGTTGAAATTGGTGCACAAATAAAAAAGTGTTTCTTAGTAGAAGCTAATTTGGGGGGTTAGGTTTGTACGGCAGCCCCATGACCCTATTATCCGATTTGATCCAATCTTAGATATGTTTTGTGTCATCCACAGAAACACATTTGTGTGAAATTTGGTTGAAATTGGTGCACAAATAAAAAAGTTTTTCTCAGAGGAACTCAAATTTGGGGGGCTAGGTTTGTATGGCAGCCCCGTGACACAGTGATTAAATTTCGGTGATTCAAACATACAAACAGCCTGCAACAATAATAAGCACGTGTGCAAAATTTCAGCTCCATAGCTTTTATAGTGGCCGAGAAAAACGCGCTGCAACAGACGGACAGACGGACATCGTCCAATCGACTCATCTCGTCATGCTGATCATAGATGCTTCCTTCAATGCGTTACAAACTTCATGACAAAGTTAATATACCCTTTCACTCTATGAGCGAAGGGTATAAAAAATGCACGCTTTCTTGTGATTTTTATTTGCACTACTACAATCACAACAAAATTCTTTATCTGCCCAGGGTGGCCCGCATTAAGGTAAGTACTATGCTCACCGAGCGAAAAACTTACATTTAAGTCTCCTGAGAAAAATGTGCCATGGAAATTTACCTTTTATTCAGTTAAGCGCAGTATAGACCTCGGGCGGAATGAAAATGAAATTTTTGTCCGCTGCGATTTTTTCAATGAAAATGCATGCTTACTGTCGTGGAACATGTCGGAAATGATGGGGAATTCCATAAGCTACAATCCGAATATGGTTCCAAAATTTTTCTCGGCCATTTTATGTATTATTTTTCGATTCCCCGGTCATTTCACCGTGGAAAATATCTAATGACGGGGGAATCGAAAAATAATACATAAAATGGCCGAGAAAAATTTTGGAACCATATTCGGATTGTAGCTTATGGAATTCCCCATCATTACCGACATGTTCCACGACAGTAAGCGTGCATTTTCATTGAGAAAATCGCAGCGGACAAAAATTTCATTTACATTCCGCCCGAGGTCTATTCAGGCCTTTAATTCGTAATGAAAATGATAAATATGCACTCGCGCTTTGATTGATTTCCTATGACTCCATTTCCGTGTGAAATAAAGTGCAACCGCATTATTTTCACTGGCGAAATATCAAAAACCGGTGTGAAGAGACTTTCGCGTGAAGTTAGTATCGTCAAGAGAATACTGAAAAGTTTGATGCTTGATGCTTGTTAAAAAAAACGAGACCGAGGCTTGTATTTAATCCCCACCCCCATTATTTTCTTTCTGTCTTCACAAAAGTTCCGTTGCGTCGACAAAACAATATTTGTGTGTGGTTTGGTTGAAATAAGTGGGAAAATAGTACGATTCCATTTGTTTTTACCTTCTTAGTTGCTTTGATAAAGACACATTAATTCAAGGTTTTGTGAAATTGGTGTAAAAAATCTTCCTTAGAAAAACCAAAATAGGGGGCTTAATTTGTATGGCAGCCCCATGATCCCATGGTCTGATTTTATCCATTCTTGCATATGTTTTGTGTCATCAATAGAAATACATTTGTGTAAAATTTGGTTGAAATTGGTGAACAAATAAAAAAGGTTTTCTGTGAAGAACCTAATTTGGGGGGTTAGGTTTGTATGGCACTCCCATGACCCCATTGTCCGATTTTACCGATTCAAACATACAAACTGCCTGCAGCAAAAAGAAGCATTTGTGCAAAATTTCAGCTTCATAGCTTTTAAATTGGCCAAGTAAAACGCGTCGCGTCGGAGATGCTTCCTTCAATGCGTAACAAACTTCATGACAAAATTAATATACCCTTTCACTCTATGAGCGAAGTGTATAAAAATCAACCATGAAAGTTGACCACTCGCCTAATCCATACATGGAAATTTTGACGCGGTTTCAAATGTTATCATCAGCTAAGATGGGATTCACACTATGGACAGGATTTACTGAAACCGCTAAAATAATCGAGTCGAAACCCGCCTACTAGATTAAATGCTAAGATACATATGTCAAAATTGATTTTTTACATTAAAATTAAAAAAAAAAAAATCAAAACGATACTTTGAACTGTCAAATATGTTTATTGTTTCAAATTTCAATGAAATATCAATATCCAAATTTCCCTTAAGTTTGGATATCTGTATCTTAAAGTCAACATACACTGTCCAATCGATTGGACAATAAAGCTCATTTTCGTCATTTGTACGAGTCTATATCGCAACTCTTAGCAACAACGTAGACATTTCAAACCAGTTTATATTTATAAAATTTTGCTTTAGAAATTTCAATTTTTTTATGCAACGGCACAATATTTTTTTCGTCGACTTTCACAATAATCACTATAGCATAATAACGGTAAAAGTTTTACCGATTCAATTGATGAGGTTTTTGTCCAAACAAGTTGTCCTATCAATCCTTTCAGCATTTACCACCTAATGCGGGAAACCCTCATGCATATGCTATATTTTTTTAACAGCTGCTTTGGCAGCGGAGATACAAGTCGGTGCTGGAAATGCGGTGGACAAGGGCACGTGCGAAGTAACTGTGAGTTGCTGAGAAAGGCAGGTACTACATTCGCATTCGGCAAGAAGGTTGTCATCGGAGATTCGATTCGGTGCAGGAATTGCGGTCAAAATGGTCATCTGCGAAGGAACTGTCGTCTGCCGAGAAAGGGAGGAACATCCTGCTAGAGATGTGTGCAGCGAACCAGAAGAACGAGTTGGCGAAGTGCGAAGCAACCTGCTCGCGTTGTCTATATGTTGGAAAACATGGAAACGCCAATGTGGCGGGGAGGGCAGAGGTTGGCTTCTGGAAGTCATGCCCCCAAAACTGATATCAACGTTTCTCAGGTTCATCGTGGAAATCACTGTCCATCTTATTTTGGTCGAAAGCACTGCGCTCGATCGGAAGAGAAGGAAGCAGTGGACATACGAAGGCTGACAATGTTGCCTACGGAAGGCTGGAATTCGGAGGAGGTTCGGAAAGCCCAGCTGAATGACGAGGATGGACTGACATGTGGATCGACTGACACCCTATCGAGGAAACGATACGGAGGAGATTGAAGCGAGTTCTGTTCGGTACGAGCAGGTTTAAGGAGGGGTTAATGTAATGCGCCTAGTCTATACGTCAACCCCAATGGTATTTCCTTACTTGGCACCAGATGGCGCTAGTGCCACTAGCGAGACATATTAGGCAACAGCATAACGACTTTCTTGCCGTTGCTGGAAATGGGTATTTACGGGCGTCAACTAGAGTCAGTCAGCCAGTCTATTTTTACCCGTGGATTATGTCGTATCGGTAATTAGTAAAGTGATTAGTGAAACTGTAAGCCGTGTGTATACCCTGTGTGTTGTAATAAATAGTGTTACAGTAAAGCGAGTGTGTGAATGGTTTTATTGCTTGGTGTAGTTTATTTATTGAAAAGAATGAGTGGCAGAATTTTAAAAAATCGCCAGATTCAGGGCTGTTGAGAACAAATTAAAAATTGCTAATATTTTGAAGTGTTAGTTTACTTCTTTGATTGAATAATCGTTAAAATGGGTATAGGCTATTATTCTAATCAAAGAAAAAGCGTCGTCGTGTCACAAATTTTGTGTAATTTAGCAAGTTTTGTAATGTCCCTTATAAGGGACATTGTGCACGCAGGTCAGTTGGTGAAATATTTTTATAGACTAACGGCTGCGGAAATTTTGGAGATATTAGAAGGGGTGGACCGTCTTTTTGAAGACATAAGCATTTCTGATATACTCCTATTAATAGCAATGAAACAGGGGATCTTGAAAGGGGAATTTTACTGTTGATGTAAGATGCATTTACAGTCTAGACCAGTGGTTCTTAACCTTTTGCACATGAGGGACCACTTCATCAAACTCGTTAGTTGTTGCGGACCACCAAATTGCAATTGTGATAAGAACGAATCAAATCATGAAATCTTGTACCGAACTACCTTTGGAACACAACTTATTGCTGTTTTGTCAGTAGAGGTTTTCGATTAGAAAAATGTGGAAATAACGCCAAACGGATATTGCTGCTTTTAAGACCATCATCCAGAAAAAGTTGACAGAGATCGTCTTGCAAAGGACTCTGGGTGTGATTTTGCTAAGTCTGAACAAATTTCAAAACTCTCATTAAATTGCGTCAAGGGTGTTGACCAATATTTCGGTTTGTTTCATCCAGAGATGGCTCATAATATTGAAATCCAGTTTTGTTTATCAGATTATAAAGCCCTTCCTTATACAGTTCTTACTGGAAGAACAACACTTTTTACATAAGCTCCTATATGGCATTGCTGGTTCATGTTGTACCAACAGAAACCTGTCGGAACCCTATTTAGAAGTACCACCGAAGATCAATAATAACTTAATTATCTTAATTCAGCAATGTAAATTACCATTATGGTCTGGCTGGAAAAGAATATTCATGACCTTAAATACCTGAACTGTTTACCTACAATTATGACAACCCTCAAGTCTATAAGGACACGCACCTACTCCACATAAAATGAACATTCATATCAAGCTCTCGGCCATCCTCGATGATTACAGATCGCAATCATTTTGCGTTCGTCACCTAAAAAAAAGCATTTAAAACAAATTTTGACGATATTTCATTTCATCGTAACGGTCAAAATCTCAATGAAAACAGTCTGTTCTGCTCAGTCAAAACGGGCTCCCATCCCAGAAAGTTATGATTGAGCTGCGTGAAATTGGAGAATTGTTGTATCGGAATATGAGGGAACCACATCAAAGGCTTCGCGGACCACCTAGGGTCGCCTCAGGGACCACCAGTGGTCCGCGGACCACCGGTTAAGAACCGTTGGTCTAGACGATCTAGCGATTGCTTTCCAAATTACCAAATAATTGTTTGTAATGGTCAAAGACTCCTCAGTGGGGTATGTGTCTATGTCATGGGATAGAGAAATTTTGTGAGTGGTTACACCATCAACACAAGCTCCACAGAGGAGGGAGACAAAGCCCTTCCGGCGTTTTCCGGTGCAGGTTGGCTACGGCTGACTCACCTTCCGTATTGGCTTCAATCCTCAGAAGGGCTGAAATGAAAAAGTGCTAATTCCTAGAAGCTGGAGGTATGCCTGTGGTAGTAATACCTGATGTGAACCGCCATAAAGCGGGAAATCAGCGGAATGTTCTTCGAACTATGTGGTGATTCCATATTACCGTAAAACCAGCTAACAATATATGTATTTATCTGCGGAAAGATGATTAGATTTTGGTTTTGGGCACTAAATTCTAGCGGATAATATTATGTATTTATTTCATATATATGGGAAAATATGCTGATGTCGTTTCCAAAAGTTTGGGGATTGGGGAGGATAACGTTGTCGATCTGCTCATAAAAAAATACAGGATTTATTGCAAGTAATGCGATAAGTTGTAAATATTTTACATGCCACTTATAAGTTTCATTGATTTCTATTCCATATCCGTCAAATTACTTCTCTAATTATCTGGTGTGGGTATTTTCACCGGATACAATACAAGTTGGTCGTATCAATTTCTTCATTCGCCAACTGACCGCTGTGCCTTATAGGGGACGGCTTGTAAATCTACTATTACTTATTTTTATTCGAAAAAATGTTTCAAAAAGTACTTCCTTGTAGCTACTTTAATTCATAATAATTGAAAAAGGTAGAAAAAATTGGTCAGGGAGCTTCATGCACTAATGGATTAAGTCTGGTTTCAATATGTCTTGTCGTGGAGCCATAATATGCCATTTCTTTTTTGTTATCTTGGCATGTTTTGCACGGTATTTTGTGAATGATGTTACTCTGTTTGTTGTTATTTATTTTTTGTTTAGTATCAGTGAATATTAGGCTCTGAAGTTTATTTCTTGGTTTGTTTGTTAGATTATTCTGTTGGTTATTTATGTCGAATTTTATGCAATCATGTTTTGTGTTAATATATATGTTATATACTTTATTAATTAGGTTTTGTAAGAAAATGTCTTATATTCCCACCCATGGTTAGTCCTTTGTTCTTATAGATGGTATTATTATATGTGAAGAACGAGTTGTTAAGGCAAATGTCGACCATTTTTAGGAGTGTATTTTTAGGTATCATGGTGTTAAAATTATCACAATTATGTATTATTAATTTAGTGACCTCTTCTGTGGGGATATTAGAAATCATGTCCACTATGTCTAGGAAAAATTAAATGCAATGTCTAGCATGACCAAGTCAGGAGGTTGAAAAGTCGATTTTCTAAAAGGAAGTATGCTCAAATCTACTAATTTAGCAAATAATAGTTTGACTGGTTCAAAACTTACTTCTGTAGAGTTGGGAATTTGATTGGTTTTTGCAATATTTGTGAAAATTTTCTACTCTTTCGTGTTAAGCTTTAGATCAAAATATAAAATCAATACGAGTGAAAAATGTGTGTTTGGACGCAGCCTCCGCATCATCGTCAGTTACGATGGATGGGCCACTCGCTGCCGTCCGATTGTCCATGATGTGGACAACACGATTCAAATGTATGTACCTAAAAAATCAATAGTCAATTAAAAATGCATGACCCTATGTTTTGTACCTCATACTCAATTTCACATTTCCTTAGATCCTTTCATATCGGTATATTGCGCGGCAATAATATGTAGATTGAGTGCAATTTCCCATAACACCAACACTGTAAATGTTATCACTCAACAATAATCCCCTCATAAAACGAAGGTAACTTCATTACACCTAGATTCAGAGTTCATCATTTATCATCCTCTTATGATCATTGAAACTATTGAAAATTCAAAAACCTTTTGCTTTTTGTACGCCTGGCCCAAAACTAATCCGACTACAAAAGGACCCCTCATTCTGGTCAATAGAGCACAAATCATCGAAAAAGTGGCCATTGTGATACGGCTGAGGTATTTTGGTCTCAAGACAATAGGTCAGACTTGTTGTCGCCAAATTCCGGCCCATATAGCCCTCGACGAATATTGTGCTGAGCGAAAATTATTATCGTCAAAGGATCATTGTCGGTAATCTCAAAAGGGCTACACATGTATGATTAGTGTAAATGTGATGTAGGTGTGCAGAGTTATGATTTTTATCTTTTCGCAAATCGGATCACGGATCTCAAAAGGAGCATAAGAGAGTATGTCACCTAAGGAAATTTGAAATTTAGTTCTTATAGCTGTTGACAATGACAGTTTTTTTTCTCTTATCGATAGAATCCTGTAGCAACATGGATGGTCAGCTGTGTTTATACCTTGTTGCCGCCGAGACAATTGTTAAAGCGTTGACACAAGACGCCTTCAATACCAACTGTAATCTGCCTGCTGGGTGAATGTAACGTAGATGACAACAAAGATCAGGAAATGTATTTTGCTGAATGAAATTCAACGTTGGTTATGTATATTGTTGGTGTTTTTGCACAGACTGTTCTTTTTTTAATGAACCATTCATGATAGTGTCGTTTGATCTCGACGCCAATTTCTAGGATTTTGTGAAGGTGTGACAGCATACGATGCATGCATCTGTCGGTAATCAATTTATAAGAAGTTATATATGTATAGTTTTTTACACTCATATGATACTAGATTTGTGTCATTTTTACAACCGCGTAAATAGTTTGTTCCACCCGTTTACAGGATTGTCCTGAAAGCGTAAATTTGTACAACACCAACCAAAATTTCGATTGGTGCAATTTTGAAAGGTACGTTAACGACCAATGACTTTTAAACCGTTTACACGATAGACTCTTAATTGTGACTATAAATCGGCTACAACTAGGCTTCAACTGGTGGCGGAATTATTAGCTTAGGCTTCCGTTTTCGTCTATTGCGATTTCAATTATTGAATCGCCATTCATTTTATTCCTCTACAAATTATGAATTTAGAAGATAACATACCTATTAAAATTCCATTGGAACGAGACCGGGGCTAATTTCGGAAGCGGCCGAAATTTTGATAACCCTTCCTTCCCTCGGGCCAAAAGTTTTTTCGGGCCCTCCCCATTCTTTTCCTTCTGTCTTCACAAAGGTTCCGTTGCGTCGACAAAACTATATTTGTGTGGTGTTTTGTTGGAATAAGTGGGCAAATAAAAATATTTACTCAGAAAATGTTATTGGGGGATGCGGGAGCATGACCCCTTAGTACGATTGCATTTGTTATACCCTTCGCTCATAGAGTGAAAGGGTATATTAACTTTGTCATGATGTTTGTAACGCATTGAAGGAAGCTTCTCCGACCATACAAAAAGTATACATATATGATCAGCATGACTTGGAGAGTCGATTGGGCGATGTCCGTCTGTCCGTCTGTCTGTCTGTTGCGACGCGTTTTACTCGGCCAATTTAAAAGCTATGAAGCTGAAATTTTGCACAAATCCTTCTTTTTGCTGCAGGCAGTTTGTATGTTTCAATCGGTAAAATCGGACAATGGGGTCATAGGGCTGCCATACAAATCAGGGTTGCCGTTTTCACATTTCTAACTGTAACATTTATCTCATAAAATTGTAACATTTTTAGGTTGAGTGTAACAAATTTGAAGGTATTGGTGTTAATGAACAAATTAAGCAATAAATGTGCGTAAGTCCGAAATGAATGAGTGCTCGCACAAATAGGAGAGTTATAAATTAAAACAAACGATTTTGAAAATCGCTAACTTTTTTTCCGAAAATGTTATCCATTTTGTTCCATAAATTCTGTATATTATGGCGAGTCCATGGATTTAACAAAAAATTCACGTGATAGTTGGACCCAGTATTTGAAAGGTATTATGAAACAAATTTTTTTTTAAGGTTATATTGATAGCCAGCATTTCAGGGCACTTCGCACAATAAAACTTTAATAAATGTAAATGGAAATCTCGCAATTAATCGTGGTGTCATAATACTACAGGCATGCACTGCAGTTTAGGAGAAACGATATGTCAAAATTTTCACAATTAGTTTAAATTCCAACCCTCGATTTGAGAACAGATTCAATACGAAAACAATTGTTTAGAAATATCGCAATTAATATTGACACTGCTCTGCACAGAAGCGTAGTTTCCGAATGATTGAAGAAGCATCTAAGCCTTTATGTTGTCGCAAAACGAGATGCTCCTTCCATAGTACCTGAGACAATGCTTGAGCTTTCAAAGTGAGTGTGATAAAAGGTTCAGTACCCGTAAGTGAAGATGTCGAACGTTGTCTGGCATGTTAGCTCATCTCCTCTTTCCTGTCCATCAAAATACTATCAAACTACTCCGCAAATCAATTTTACTTAAGCTATCACGTTCCTTCTTAAATGTTCTTTTGATTTAAAATGAAATTTGGTGCCCATATAAAGCTTCTATTCCAAATTTTACTGAATGACGAGAAAAAATATTGGCAATCATAAATGTTTCGTTTGAATCTGCGGCAAGGTAAAATTCAGTTCATTTGCTGAACTGACTCGAAGGCTTGGGGCAATTTAGCTGGTATAGTTGAATGAACACTGATCTTGAATCAAAGAAGGACCAGTAGAAACGGGTACTCAATCCAGGGGTGTCTAAATCAAAACCTGACCTGGACCAACAAATATCAGCGTCTTCAGGATTGACCGGACGCAGGATAAAAATTATGAAAGCACTAATAGACTTGAAAAAAGCGCCGAAATTTGGTGGATTGATCAACAACCTCTATTTGCTAAGTAATTAACTCAAATTTTGGACAGCTTATCAAAATCCGTCATACAGAAATAACTTTGGGAGCCAAAATCATTCGGCGGACAATAATAAAGCACGAACAAAAGGATCGAGTACCTGAAAAATGTAAACATAAGTTATAACGCCACTGTGGCAAAGCCAAATACTGCTTTCTTAAATAAATTTCGAGAGAAAACAATTTGACGATGGGCATTATATTTTCTTGCACAAAAGTACTTTGAAAAACCGCTAGCTTCCTAAAACAGAGAGTAACTGTGTTTATCCGATCTGGCCGTGAGCCACACAAAACTCCGATATGAGCCGCATGTGGCCCGCGGGCCACAATTTTGACATGCCTGACTGAATGGATGGGTGATCATGCACAAATCATAAAAACTCCGAGAAGTTTTCCCTTAGGGGAAAAATCTTAGATCATGTATATGTCTACGTTATTGCTTACAAAATAATCCACATTGCATCAGCCGTTATCTTGTCATTCCAGAAGCCCAAAAATTCTTTCAAATCGATTACACAGTACCCCAAATGTCGACTTTCGAACAACAACCATAATTCCCATTCTCAGTTTCCTTAGAAAAGTGTACTTTTTGGTGGTACATATGTACATAATATCCTTTGAAAACCCAAAATGAGCTTGTGGTGATTTTAAAGGGCTCAACTCACCGAATACTGTATTTTGATATGCATATCGACTATAATGCATTCCTAAAGAAAAAGGGACCAAGGACATCTTTCTCATAACAAGTGCCGACACCAAAATAATAAGGATCGCACCACTTAACTTCCATCCGAGTTTCATCCAAATCGCTCCACAGAGGGAGCCAAGATAACCAATTGAAAGATAACTTTTCATTCGCTTCAACGGCGAATTTATCGCTACTCCCGCAACTCATCAGTGATTGTCGATTCCTTGTAAGGGCGGTCAAAGGAAAATGTATACCAAATTTAGCAATGATCAAACCACTGAAGGGTTGACTTAAAGCTTCGTTAGGGTTTCGCTATGTTTTACAATGTCACATTTTGTCACGGAACAACCCAACGTACATGATGATCGCTAGATTTACTTGCCACTTGTGTGGTCAAGGCGGTTTGTTGGTCGTTGTTGACTTTTTGGAAGGTATTGACGACGGTTTGGACCATGGTTCGAACCCCCTGGGACATCAGAATTTTTTATTTTTTTTAATTTGTTTGAAACCGATCACATACAGTGCCCCAAATATCACCTTTCAAACGACACCCATAATGCCTATACTCTGTTTCATATGCTAGAAAAATGTCCTTTTTGGTGGAAATATCCTTTAACAAAACACAAAATCAACTTGTCGTGATTTTACAAGACTCGTCAGTATTTTGATATCCATATCCTTATACATAGCGTCTTAAATGCATTCCCACAGAAAAAGGGCATTTTGTGTCCAGGGACATCTTCTTCATAAGAAGTGCTGGCATCAAAATAGTAAGAATAGCACCACTTTACTTCCATCCGAGTTTCGTCGACATCGGTTCACGGGGAGAACCATTAGAACCAATTAAAGGATGAATTTTCGTTCGTTTCGATGGCGAACGCAACTTATCGAAATCGTCATTGCCGATTCTGAGTCAGAGCGATCAAAGGATAATGTATACCCAATTTGGTGAAGATCGAACTACGGGAAGGTCTATTTTAGGCGTTAAACGTTTTCGTTACAGTTTTTCGTGACGCTTTTTCACGAAACGACACCCAGTATTTCTCAGGTAGCCTCCGCAAAGACATATACCTGTCAAAATAGAAAACTTGTTTTTCGGAATATCTCCTTATGTCACTTCTCAATTCTCCACTCTCGCCAGATTGTAACAAAATTGGTCGGGGTGTAACATTGTAACACGAAATTGGAGTTTGTAACAAAATGTTACAATTGTAACACGAGTGGCAACGCTGCAAATCCAACTCCCCAAATTAGGTTTTGCTAAGAAAAACTGTTTTATTTGTGTACCAATTTCAACCAAATTTCACACAAATGTATTTCTATTGACAAGACGAAACATATGGCAGAATGGATCAAATCAGACCGTGGGGTCATGGGGCTGCCATACAAACCTAACCCCCCAAATTAGGTTCTTTAAGAAAAACTTTTTTATTTGTGCACCAATTTCAACCAAATTACACACAAACGTGTTTCTCTTGATGACACAAAACATATCTAAGAATTGATCAAATCTGACCATGGGGTAATGGGGTGGCCATACAAACCCAACTCCCATTTTGGTTCTTCTAAGAAAAAATGTTTGCACCAATTTCACAAAACCTTGAATTAATGTGTCTTTACCAAAGCATAAAAAAAGGTCAAAACGAATGGAATCGTACTGTGGGGTATATAATAAAATATATAATAAAATTTTCCGAGTAAATATTTTTATTTACCCTCTTATTTCAACCAAGCACAAAACTTTTGTCAAGACTGAAGAAAAAGAATGTGGAGGGGGATTAAATACAAGTCATACGCCCGAAAAAGCTTTTAGCCCAAGGAGAGCGAAGGGTATCCGAATTTCTTCCGCGCCCTAAATTAGCCCCGTCCCCGGGGTTTGGCGAGCGTAGCGAGCAAGGAGCGAAGCCCCCTAGGTTTTTCCTTTTAGTTGCTTTGATAAAGACACATTAATTCAAGGTTTTGTGAAATTGGTGTAAAATATGGTTGTTAGAAGAACCAAAATCGGGGGTTGGGTTTGTATGGCAGCCCCATGACCCCATTGTCCGATTTTAGCGAGTCAAAGGTAGAAACTGCGGGTTCTATACAAAATCCAAAAAGACAAAATCCAAAAAAAAATTAAAAATCCACAAAGTCAAAATCCAGAAAGACAAAATTCACCCACTTTTTATATGGTCGGAGATGCTTAAATGCGTTAGAACCTTTATGACAAAGTTAATATGCCTTTCACTCTACGAGCGAAGGGTATAAAAATATTAGATAAAACTTATTTGATTTTAAGCAAACGCTTTTTCGTCTATTTTACGAATTTATTCTGATTATCGACAACTGCGTGGTTGTTACTTCAGTCATAAACAAACATTTTACGCAATTATATATCGATTGTTGCTTATATTACCAAATTGCTCGTGTGCACGATTGGTGCAATTGTGCAAATATAAATTTACGAAAATTGGGAAAATCTCCGGGGTAAATCAAAATGAACAATATATTTGTGCAAACAAATTGTGTCTTTACACGACTGATGTCGATTGACCCTAAAAAAAGCGTAAAATTTTACGCAAAACGTCAATCGTGTATTCATAGCATTAGCATAAAGAGTAAAGTAATAAAGCAATGTATAAACAATCAGCCTGACTGAGATAGAGATACATAGTGTCAAATTAAAACAATTTGATTGAATTTTGGAGGTGAACTGAAAAAAATATCCTGAAAAATGTTTTCTGTCAATGGCCGTGTTTTTTTAATAGCTAACCTGCACTATACGGGGTAATTTTCATACAAACGCTAACCTGTGACTTTATTCAGGTTAGAAATTATAAAACTATCCAGATTTAATGAGCTTTCCAAAACTCGCCTAAATGTATGCAATCCCAATTGTTTTCTAGTACGTTTTCCAATGACTAGCAAAATTAATTTTGAAATGAAAAGCTCTAAGGTATAGTTTACATGCAACACACAAGTGTGTGCAAAAAAATAGTTTTTGTTTGTAAATTCATGTTAAAAATGTTGTTTGTCGAATTCTTATTCTAACAAAATTATGATTCGTACATAAAATATGTTTTCATTAAGAAAAGTTACATTTGAACTTTTGCGTTTGTATAGTGGCATGGGTCGCGAATAATGCCACCGCCTTTCCCGGCGTGTCGTAGAAGGCGACTAAAAAGGGACCTAATCCAAGGTGGATCAGCATGCGCCGAGGGATGCATGGTCAAGAGGGTGCTTGGCCGCTAGTATGCGAAGGTTGCAGGCAACCATGACATCTGAAGCCTGAGGCACGTTTTAACATCAACAAGACCTCCCATAGGTTAGTGTGTGTGTGTGTGTATGGGTTGCCGCGTCTGGAGATAGCCGGCGGACGTAAAAGGAAAGTCCATAAATTTACTTATTTCCACACACTAGTGCCAAAAACACAACCTTTCTCCAAAAGGTGTAAAAGAATGGAAGGCCTTATGGAAATTCACGCAAATACAAGCACTACCCCGCCGGAGCGAGGAGATTGAGGATATCATGAAGCGGAGAGGGATAGACATTATGTGCGTGCAAGAGACGAAGTGGCGAAATACCCATATCGACAGAGCCCGGTTTCTTACGAATTCCATGAAGTACAAATTGTACTACTATGGAATTACAAACCAAAGAAACGGAGTTGGCATTATTCTGGCGTCGTCTTTACTTGGCAGTATAATAAGTGTCGCGAAGAGAAGTGACCGCTTGATCAGCATCAAATTGGTTATCTGCGGAAGGGTGTGGAACGTAATAAGTGCCTACGCTCCCCAAGTGGGACTGCCACCAGAAGAAAAAGAGGCATTTTGGAACGACGTTGACACCCTAATTCAGACCATTCCAGATACCGAATTGGTGTTCTTGGGAGGAGATTTAAATGGCCATGTGGGTGAATCAAATTATGATTACGAGGATTGCCATGGTGGAAAGGGTAGCCCTTCAACGGTCAGAAATGACGAAGGTGAAGCTATTCTGACCATGTGCAGATCGCATGGTTTGGTCATCCTAAATACATGGTTTGTGAAAAACGAGAGACACCTAATCACCTACAGTAGTGGACACGGAGATAGGAAACACGAAACGCAGATCGATTACCACCTCTGTTTCGATTTTATGAGAAGGTGGGTAAGAGACTGCAAGGTGATCTTGGGTGAATCTGTCGTCAGCCAACATCGTTTGCTCCTGTCAGAATTTATTTTGAAAGCAGGAGGAGCAAGAAATAGAAGAACTCCCAAGCCTGTCGAAAAAATCAAGTGGCACAATCTCACAAACGACAACTTTGAACCTGTAGTAACTCCATTCATTGATAAAATGACGGAGTGGTTTCAAAACAACATAAACTGCACCGAGCACAGTCCAACACAAACGTGGAATAGTTTCGCTGAAATGTCAGTAGGTGAGGCGGAAAAGGCACTTGGAGTTTCGAAAGGTCCACTCCACACGAAGAAAGAAACATGGTGGTGGAACACCGAAACTAAGGAAGCAGTGCAAGCCAAATCGAACGCATTTAAGGCATGGACGAAATGTGTGTCAAGCAGTGAAGCCGAACGGGTTCAACTTCGCGAAAATTATATGCAATGCCGGAAGAAAGTAAAGCGCTTGGTAGCTCAAGCAAAGGCGAAGGCAAGAATTAGAAACTCAGACTGCGACCGAAGGACCGTCTTTGCGCGAGAGACCTAAGCACGACGCCGGGATATTTAGGGTCGCAGCCCAAAGGAGAAGGAACGCTCGGGAAATACAGGCGCCAAAGTACGTGGAGGACTCGCAAGGAATGTTGCTGATTGACGATACGGCAATTTGTAGCAGGATGCGAGAGTATTTTGACGAACTTCTAAATGAAGAATTTCCTCGAGCAGCTTTTCAAGATGTTGAGCCGAATACCACAAATATTGAAGATATCTCAGAGGAAGAGGTGATGGAGGCAATGCATCAGATGAAACGCGGAAAGGCAGTCGGCCCGGACAAAATCCCCGCGGAATTTTGGTTGGAAATGGAAAATGTCGGGCTTAGTTGGCTCACAGTTCTCTTCAACAAAATCAAAGGTGGGCAACCGATGCCTGATGCTTTCAGGGAAAGTTTTCTTCTTCCTTTCTATAAGAACAAGGGAGACTCACGCAAACTCAACAACTATAGGGCTATAAAGTTAACACCTCATACACTGAAGATCTACGAGCGAGTTGTCTGCAACCGATTGAGAAAGATTGTGCGGTTTAATGACAATCAATGCGGCTTTGTTGAAGGTCGATCTACAGTCGATGCGATTCAGTGCATTCGTATTGCGATGGAAAAGTATAGAGCAGCACGAAAGGACTTGTACTTTGTGTTCATCGATTTGGAGAAGGCATTCGATAGAGTACCTCGTGATCTGATATGGTTGGCCTTGAGAGCACTTAATGTCCCCGAGGCATACGTCAGGATGATACGAGACATGTATGATGGAGCTACGACTAAGGTTAGATGCACAGCCGGTGAATCAGAAGAATTTCCGGTGAATGTCGGAGTACACCAGGGCAATGTATTGAGTCCGTTGCTCTTCAACATCATCATGTGCTACTTATTAACACGTGTCTCCGACGGCCTAGAAATATCTCTTCTTTTTGCTGATGATATAGTCCTCAGTAGCCCAAACATCGTTGCCTTGCAAGCTGCGCTTACAAAATGGTGTGACATTCTGGAGGAGCATGGACTGAGGGTAAGTATAACAAAGACTGAGTTCTTATGCTGCCAATTCTCAGACCCAAATGCACCGATACCAGAAATGTACGTCAAAGGAGAGCAGCTTAAGTCTTGTACTAAGTTCAAGTACCTTGGCTCGATGGTGAACAGCGGAGCTGCATGCGATGATGACATCAAACATCGCACAAAGGTTGGGTGGATGAGGTGGCGAGAAAACTCTGGAGTTTTCTGCGATAAGAAAATGCCACTGAAGCTAAAGGGCAAGTTGTACAAAACGGTTGTACGTCCCGCACTCATGTATGGATCAGAATGCTGGACCATGTATGAAGGTTACGCGAAAGAAATGACAGCGACTGAAATGAAAATGTTACGCATGTCAGTTGGTGTAACCAAAAGGGACCACATCAAGAGTAGCTACATCCGAGGCAGCTTGTCTATAGACCAACCAATCACCGAAAAGCTCGAAGACCGACGAATGGATTGGTATTGCCATGTTCAAAGGCGTCCGCCTGAGAACCCCGCAAAGAGAGCGATATCAATGGAAGTTCCACTTGATGGACCCAAGGCCAGAGGCAGACCGAAGAACACCTGGATGTGTCAAATGAAAAAGCAACAACAACGCATTGGTCTCGGCGATGACACGATCCAAGATAGAGCTGCCTGTAGAAATATGCTGAGAAATTATCGCCAAAACGGGCGATGTGCCTACACCGCAGGTCGAGCAACGCGGAACCATGGAGCGGTATAAAGAACGAGGCAAGGAAGAAGAAGAAGCGTTTGTATAGTGAAAACGGGGCTTTAAAATTTATGAGCAATGTTTTGAAATTAATGGCAATGCCTACGTGACAATTTTAAATTTAACCTGAATGCTACCCTCGATAGTTTTTTTTTTGCGCGTCTGGGTCAGCAAACCTGCACCCGATGTAAAAAAACACGGCCAATGTAATTTAGCTGGACTGGATTTAATTCAAAAAAAAAAAAATAAAGTTCAGAATACAGGAAATAATTTCCAATTATTTGAAATGATAATTAAGTATATGTTTAGTTAATAGTTAATAGGCTTTAAAACATCGAAAATCGATGCTACATGTTTTTGCTACTAAAAACACTCAGCATACTGATGATTTTAGAAAATTTATTTCATTTAAAAAAATAAATTTAATGAATTTTTTTATTACTTAACTTTTGCAGTTGTTTTCGCTTATTCCGTTTTCCTCTACATATTACATTACATATTACATATTCAATGCGTGGTTTGGATAAATTGATGACTCAACTGAAACGTCTCCAAATCGCCATATCACCCTAGCAGCAAGCAATTTGCCAAAGGTTGCTTGTCAAATCGTTAATTTAACTTGTTAAAAAGTTGATTCCATTCGCGAAATCGTTGATTTGACTTTTTAAAGCGTGGTCTCATAGTACATAGTAGTTTTTACATTTATTATTGCTTAGATAAAGACACATTCATACAAGGTTTTGCGAAATTGGTGTAAAAAAATGTTTCTTAGAAAAACAAAAATTAGGAGTTGAATTTGTACGGCCCATGACCCCATGGCCTTTTCCATTCACTTTTACATATGTGTTGTGGCATCAAAAGGAGCACATTTCTGTGAGGTTTGGTTGGAATCGGTGGAATAAGAAAAAATATTCTTAGAAGAACCTAATTGGAGGGTTAGGTTTGTATGACAGCTTGCTATAGCTTCAATACCCGCCGAGACAGACAGACGGACATGGCCCAATCGACATTCCCCGTCATACTGATCTTACGTATACATACGGAAAGCTTCCTTTAATGCGTTACAAACTTCATGACAAAGTTAATCTACTCTTTTACTCTACGAATGGAATGGAAGGCCTGTTTTTTATATTTTTCATATTAGTTATTAACAAATATAATTTGATAAGCTTTGGTATAAAATGCATTAACTATAAAAGGAAGCTCCAGTAGTTTTAAAAATGGGGAAAGCGAAAACAACATAATTGCATATAGCGTTGGGTGGAACATTGATCAAAGTGGACGCATGTAAAAAAATCAATTAATTAAATAAAACTATTTCTTTACCGTGTCGTATCTTTTATTTCAATACGAATGTGATTATGACTGTCTAATCAACACCAACGATATTAAATTTACCGACAGTTCCTTAAGTATAAGCGAAGCTTATGAATTTTGCCCTTAATTTATGATTATAAATTATATCCGTACATCTGAGAGCCGAACATTATTGCATCTATAGATACACAATGATCGAATGTCGATTAAAGACAGTGAGCTTAAGCAAGAAGTTTCGATCCTAATTTTTCTCAACCAAACTGATTTAATAAACTTCAAAAGTACCCACCTCCCGAAGCCAAATAACATCCATACATGTGCTCAATCAACTAACTGGCTAACGAACATTTTATAAACCTCAGAAACAATATACAATATCGATATGTATGTATATAGTTTCACCTAATTTGCATGATGTACAACCTTCAACCACTGAACTATGCCCACGGGTCAAATTGCATGGCACCATCAACGATTTCGTGGTGGCCGACCGATAAGTTAAAAAAAAGAGGTAACAAAGAAACAAGACTAAAGGAGCTGTTGAGAACCTTACCATTTAATACCATGTCCGCACATAAAAAAACCACCAAAAAGCAATGATCTCAAGTTAACAAGATTACGAACAAGAATCCGGGCAACAAACATACTTTGACGAAACTTTGTGAATGTTCTTTTGCCCTTGTCCGCAGTCCCAATTTTGCTGTTGACCAGCCATTGAGGATATATTGTTACCTTGTGTACGATGTACCTTTGCGCAACAATCTTCACAAATTCAGACGGTGACGCGGCGGCAAATCGCCAAACAAGTTCGCATGTGCGATAACATAAGAATCAACTCTGGATGGTGTCTAATATGAATCTTTTGCATCGCCGGCGACTTGCAATGGTCCCAAAAAGGTTTCCGCCATGTTATTAACTTATTTATAACCAAACAAGCGCGGTTTCTCACAGCTATTAATGCTGAGCTACTCATTCCTTCTGAGGTTCTGGACATGCTTTTCTTGTTGTGTTTTATTTTTGTGTTATCCTACCAATGACCGTAACCAGAATCCTCGCAAATATCGCCCAATCCGTCGTGCATGCACAAGATCCAATTGAGTTTTGGGTTTTATTCGTTGGGCTGTTCTTGTACCTGCAGGGCTCAACTTTCAACAGTGGGTTTGGATTTGGAGTATCTATTGTTTTCAGAAGGTGAATATTTTTGGGTTTCTAAATGTAAAGATATATGGAGGCATGTCGACATTATTATACTGTGGTGAGTTTCATATTTCTTCTCTGCGTGCAATTTGCACTTTACGTATAGTTAAGCAGGTTGCAAAATAAGTTACTGAAGCGAGAAACGTTATTACCTGAAATTGGCTTATGATGTATTTTGTATTTAAAAAATTTACGTGCAACAAAGATACTGGTTGCATAGACTGGTTTGGCAATTAAATTGAAAAACTTCTTTAGCAGTACTGACCTGGCCCACTTCGTACAGCTTTGTTAGAGTAGGAGGGAGTCCTAGATAAGGCGTGCGTAAGTCTATATGGCGGACCCCAGCGGATTTTTTCCAAAGTTAAAGGACGCTATTGAGTAGAATGTTTTTCCAGAAGAAAAAAACACAGTATTTTCAATTAAAATATACATATAGAAACATTACCAAGAAGATACAATATTAAATTTAGTAAGCATGGACGATAAATATAAAGCGGCATAGGCGGAACCAAATCGAACTTTCAACCCGTCAAAAGGAAAGGGATACGTTTCCTTGCCGAACTGCGACTAAGCATTTGGACGCAAAGCGTGTTTATATTTCACCTGACAACGTACTGTGGGCATCTTCTTTTTGCATCCCACGTATTTACATCAGACAGTTTATGTCCGTTGTGCTGTGTAACGACCGGGCAACAAAAAATGCAAAACCCAATGGACCAAGCCCTTGGGCTTACCTAATGGAAGGAAAAAAGGTACACAGTAAACTACCGTTAAGAACCATGAACAAGTCACCAAAGGACGACTTTAGACCAGATTGGCGCAAACTCAACAATGACCAGCGAGACAACAACACACAAACTCCCACTGGCGGCATCCAGACAATCATAAGCAGCTTCGGCAACTCGATGATACTCGAGCCCGATAATTGACTTTAACTCGATTGAGTGATTACAAGGGAAGCTATCAACATGGATACCGACAGCTTTAAGATGGCAACAGGCAAACTATAGTTTCTACGAAAATTTGTAGTAAATCATGAGAGAGACGTTCAGGGACCCCCCAAAACGGTTTGGTGTCCTCCCATATTTATCAACAACTTACACGCAAAAACCATAATGGGCATGATGAGCAAGTTCCTGGAGACCAAATACCGTATTAAGCACTTCTCTGAGGGACGATGCAAACTTCTTATAAATGACTAAAACGTCCACCTCAAAGTTTTCAACACACTGAAAAATATATCGGCTGAGGGCTACTCCTTCGAAAACTTAACAAAGTTTCCATTCATCCTTAGAGGGTCTAGCGCGCACTTGTTGCCAGAAGAAATTAAAGTTGCCATCCTTGCAGAACGACCAGAGATCGAGCCGGGGAATCTCGCGGTATTGCCTTTCTCGACGAGTAGTCTAAAAACTACAATGTCTCACTGCTGTTCTTCAGTCATTCTAAATAAAGAAGATGACATCAAACCCCTCATATCCATCCTAAGCCAATGCGTATCGTGGAAGAAGCCTCGAAGAAACGACACAACACAATGCTTTCGTTGTGAACGCTTCGAGCATGTTGCCTCAAACTGAGCTTAAGGTTTGTGTTCGTACAGACGACTCATGGGATCATCGCTCAGCGATCGTAGTTTTGCATCCAATTTGGAGCCGTGTTTAAATATTTTTTGAATGGTTCTACTTTCCTAGTATCGACTATGGACTAAAGGAACATGTTTGTATAGAAAATATACCCCTATAGTGCTCAAAACCGGTGGTTTCACTTCGATCGCTGAGCGATGATCCCATGAGTCGTCTCTACGAACCTTTATACGCCTAGATGCGTCGCCTGCGGACTGGGCCACCTAGGCATTGAATGTCCGAGACGCAACGACCCTGAACTAAAAGCGAACATTCCTCCCCAATGTGTCCTATGTCATGGGGAACACCCAGCCAACTTCTCACGGTGCCCTACTAGGCTTCAACATCTAGAGAGACTAGCCGTAGCTCATAATAAACGGCAAGAGGCCAAAAATCAAACATTCGCGTACTTACGTTAACAAACACGACCTGAAACTCCACATCTCCCCAACTATGCCAGTATACTAAAAAGTAATAATACCGAACTATCCTCTATCCTAAGTGATTGCTAAAACTTACTAGGCATAAGTTTCATATCACTTATTAAAAAAGCAAAGACGTTTTGGGAATCCTACAAAACTCTCCCACAAATAGATAAGGCAGAGGTGCTCGTCAAGCTCATTTTTACCATTATGTCCGATGTTTAAAACACTAAACTTAACCCTCGGATGGTTCAGGTAAAGATTACATACGTAAATGGTTCAGTGGGGTCTGACAGACCCCAAGGCAAAAATCTCTCAAAAACTTAAATTTTTGCTTTTTTGGCACATTTGTTTGAACTAGAAGTAACTGTGAAGCCTTTTGATTAATGGTATATAAAAAAGTCGAATTTGGATAGTTGGCAAGTTGAACAATGCACGAAATGTCTTCAATATTTTGCACTGTGCTTCGGCGAATATTGCACGTTGATTTCGTCCTTCTTAGAAGAGGTTCGACAAGTGTATAGCCAAGTTCGCTGAGGAAGCTTTATGTATGTATTATGTAAAATACCCACCTAATTCTTACGCTCATAAAAGTCATTAATCTATGTCTTGACTTAAAAACATAAAGTAATGACACAATAGTGAAAGGAGATCCTCATAAATTAAAACCAGGTAAAGAAAACAGCATAATTTTGAATAAATTGAGTAAAAAATTAAAAAACCCCTGATTCGAAACACCCTAAATTTCCCATTTCTTTCAAAATTAACATATCGTATTTCCCAAATGTACTCTAATTACAAGTTTCAACACTTCCCGACTTTCAATATTACATTTTATCGTTTTCCAAATAACATACTTTGAAAAATTTCCCACAAAACGAAACGTACTTTTGTAAAAAAAAAATACGGAAATGGTTCGTGGGGTCTGATCTATCAAACCCCACTGAACCATCCGAGGGTTTAAACATAAATTCCCTTGTATTACACAATAAAAGGTCCGCGTTAGAAGACCTACTCCACCTTCACCAACCAGATATAGTTCTCTTAACTGAAACCAGGCTACACCAGCGGCACAGATTACAGTCTAAAAGCTATCTTGTCTTGTGTCAAGATATCGGCAGAGGGACAGCCATTTTGTATGAAAATAACTACCAAGTAGAAACCAATAACGTTAACGTTACAACCCCAAATACGTCAAGCACTTTTGCATCACACGCGATACATCTGCCATTTGGAGCAACAACAAAAATCCTCCTAGGTATGCCATTGATTGTCTGTCAATGCTCGTATCTGACAGTCGTGCTTGAACAGTGAAAACTTTTTAAATCCTTAAAAGTAACTTTTATTGAGTCACAATTTTCACGAAAACGAAAAGGAACAGGGAGGACTGTTCCTCCGACACCAGTAGTAAGGTGAAGTTACACAAAAAGTGGACGAAATGCCTTCGAATCGCTTCCAACTGCTAGCCACTTTGCCCGAACAGGAATCTGACGGATCATCGACAACTCCACGAACCTCCACCAAAAAGGTAAAATGCCCGCCAATAGTACTACCTTCTACCCACCGATCAAACATTGACGTTATGATGTCTGAGCTAAACATTATGGATTAGAATATCCAATATACATCCACTGGGCTAAAACTTCTAATTGGCCAAATAGAAGAATACGAAAAAACCACCAAATTCTTCAGTGAGAAAAAAGTGAATTATTTTACATACAGAAGGGCTGATAAAAAACCATATAAATTCGTCGTGTCTGGCTATAGCGATGTTGACAGCAAAGTATTTGCCGATACAGTAAAACCTGTGTATGTTGACCACAGCCGGTTCCCGCTTTAGATGGTCAGCATAGACAGGTGGCCAACTTATGAAGGGGTACAACAAAATACGATTAAAATATTAGCTGGTATTGAATATATGGATGAGAAATATTTGACACCTCTTGAATACTTGATTTTTGAGGTGTATAGCGAATCAAACAAAATTTTTCGTTTGGTTTCTTCCCTTGGATATGTACCTATATCGCGTACAGTTTAGGGTAAGTACATAATGTACTTGCAAAACAACAATTAACTCGACTACTGGGCCACTGAGTATGTACATGAGCCTATTGCGATGCATTAGCTCACTAAAAGTTATGCAATAAACTTAAAGCTGTATCTAAACTGGCTGCTAAATGGCAGCTACTTACCCTAGCTACCAAATGGAGGCTAAAATGGCATAACCAAAAATTCATTTTGGAGTTTTTTTGATTTAATTATTAAACTCGGACTCTGCGCGTTTAAATTATTTTTCGGTCGTTAAAAAATTATTCAATTTCACACAAAATACCAACAAAAGCTGCAAAATTGTCGCTTTGAATTCGACAAGCGGTTGTCAAAGCGTCAGCTGACATATGATTCAGTTGCCATATTGAATATTAAAAGTGGACGGTCAACCAAATGGTTGTCAGTTTGGATGCAATGACAACTGTCAGTTGGCAGTGCGTGCTACCATCTGGCAGTCAGTCTGGATGGACCTTAATAAAAAGCATTTTGCCCTACTCCAGGTCAGCAAAACTCACCCATTGTTTTTGAAAAATCAATTTAATTAAAAAAAATAGAACCGCACATATACAGTGAAAGCTCTCATGTGCGGACAGTCACGTTCCCCGTATTTTTGTCCGCTTAAGAGAGATGTCCGGTTATTGGATAGATTGAAAAAAAAATTTGCCGGATAAAAAAAATTAAATTATTCTTATTGATTCATTTGCTAACATGTTAACATTTTTGCATACATATACATATGAGGCACTTATTTCCAAAACTCGCTTCTTGCATTTTGGAAAATTTTAAGATAGTTTTGGTTTTTTGCAAATACATAATTAAAGTCTAAATTAGCTTTTTCCCTAAAAATTTTACATATTAAACTTTTTACTGTTTGTGGAATATATTGAAAGACAAAACGATTTCAAACATTTTTTATTGACTTTACAATCAAACTTGAAACTTGGGCATTGATATTTTTTTAGAAATGCAAGAAGCGAGTTTTGGAACTCAGTGCCAGATATGTATTCGTTAATTTTTGAAATATTAATCATGTATGTTATTTGAAAAAATCGAGGACAGTAGTTTGGCGCAATTTTGCCCTTTTTTGCTCTATTAGACAAATTTTTCAAATGGTCAAATGCAATGTAATGGTTTTTTTATGTTCCGTATTTGACGTAAAGCTGCTTCAAAACAAATTATTCCATGAGCATCCGAAGCTTCTTCTCAAGCAGCTTCTTCACTATTGTCACATTCTTCGCCTAATTCCAATTCAACACTGCTATTATCCGTTTGCAAATTACTTCCGGTATTTATAAATGACTTAATATTTTGGTCGCAATCGGAAACTTTCTGTTGTTTGGTGTTATGTTGAATGATTTTCAAAACATATGCAGTCTTATGAAACCAATCCTAAACTTACAATTTAGCAGAAAATGCAATGGTTTAGCCTTCTTTCAATCGAAAACCTCTGCCAGTAGAACAATTTCTTCAACAAGCGGATGCGGAGCTCGCATTACGGACATTTCTGAGAATATCAACGTCCGTATGAAAAAAAATTTTCCGGATATGAGAGCGTCGCGTCCGTTTATTGGAGATGTGTCGACGAAATGTTCCACAAACTACTGTCCGTGTCCTTTCTTTGGAGTGTCCGCTTATTAGAAAGAAAGTTACACACAAATCACTGGAAAAACATATGTTCCAAATAATTTGTCCGTTTATAAGAGATGTCCGCTTATCGGAGCTGTCCGCAAAGAGAGCTTTCACTGTATATGACGAATCCATGAATTCAAAATGGATTTAGTTGGATCAATATCCTAATCCGCCTGTGGTTTCATTTGACTGAACTCTTTGACTGAAATCCATTTTATAACAATGAAATCCATAAATTGCCTTGTAAGTGCGGCCTTATACATTTCCAAAAAAGTGCATTAACATCCGTTGACCATACTTTTCCAATCCCTAAAATGTCCTTTTTTCGTTTCATTAAATATTTGTTCACCCTATTTTATTTTAACGTCAATAGAACAACAACAAAATCGCAACAAAATACATAACACGAAATAAACACAACAACCGAATTGCAGCTTTTATCTGTGAATTCTCAGAGAACTTCTTCGACGGAAATTAGTGGCCATGTTCTGCTATTGGGCGGTCAAGTTACAAGTTAGCCAGGTGGCCGAGTTATGAGGGTGAAGAATTTCTATGGGAGACGTAATGATCCAGCCAAAATCGGTCAAATTAGGCAGTTGGCCAACTTGTAGAGGTGGTCAAGTTGACAGGTTTTACTGTATTTTGAAAGCCGACCACAGCATTAACTGTCTCGATGTTAAGAAATTTACCCCAACTAGGCGCAAATTTGATACAGAGACCTATTACATAGTTTATATTGCACGGGGCACGATTAAGCTAAGCGATCTCCGCAAAATAAAGTCTATCCGCCATACAATAGTTAGATGGAACTCCTACTCTGGAAACAAGAGCGGCCCGACACAGTGTCGGAATTGTCAGTTGTTCGGCCATGGGTCGTCAAATTGCTTTTTGCCAGCTAAATGTATGATGTGCAGTGGATCTCATCACCATTCAAAATGTCCGTCAGCCCAAACTGACACACTAAAATGTGCCAACTGCAATGGCAAGCACAAGTCAAACGATATTGATTGTCCAAAACGGAAAGAGTTTGTAGCACTTCGCGAAAAACTTAGCCAACCGAAACGTACCTCACGACCAGCACCATCCGCAACTCACCATAATGTACCACCAACCGAAAACAATCTACCAAAATTCGCCTCAAACTTTCCAACACTGCCATCTTATCAGGAAAATATCACTAAAAGAAGCGTACAAGATGCAAATCGCACGATGTCGTATAGTCAAGCCGCCCAGCAAGGAGTACGCACAACTAGTTCTACTGACAATATATACCGAAAGGACAGATGCAGAGAAAAAGGTGGAGGAGTAGCCATTTTTATAAGAAAAAACTTAAAACATTATGTGCTGCAAGATCTTGCATTAAGTACAGTGGAATGTGTATCAATTAAACTGGAAGATATTAAGTTAACGATATTTGGTATTTATTTCTCGTGTTCAAACGTGAACAAGCAAAAGCTGCAATGCTTCGAGCGCGATATTAAACAAATTATAAAAACTAGCGATAAATTCTTACTTTGTGGAGATTTTAACGCTAGACACAGACATTGGGACTGCATTAAAGCTAATGCCCCAGGGATCTTCTCAACAAAGAGGGCCTCTATATGCACACACCCACAAGCCCAACATACTATCCTCCGAAAGGATATCCATCTTTCTTAGATCTCGTAATAAGTAATGGCACCTGTGCTATCGATCAACCAATCACAGTAAATGATTTATCGTCACCTCACCTACCAGTATCATTCGACATTTCTTATGGCTCTAATCACAATACTATCCCCATGCAGCTTTCACTTAAAAAGACCAACTTGAGAAAATTCCGCTTAGCTTTAAATGATCTTATTAACCTAAATTTTCTAGATCTGGCAGCTATTACTGACACAAACCAGATAGATGACCTGCTTGATAAACTAAACACTTCACTGTCAATTTCAATAGCGAGAGCAACCGTTGAAAAACGCCGTCGACCACAGAGTGAATCAAACGTCGACCCAAGAACAAAATAAATCATAACCGTTCGCAATCTATACAGGAGACAATGGCAGCGACTCCGACTACCTCACCTAAAAACATGCTAAATAAGAGACCGTTCATGCCCCCTCTTAGCCATAATGGTACCCTAGTATATGACCATCGCGATAAGGCTCAATTAATAGCTAAAAATTTTCTATCGGCACATAGTGCAAGCGCTCACTTGGGCAATACAATAACGAAAGCTATGGTACACGATTCAGTACGTAAGCTATCTACCATCAGTTCAGAACCCCTTGAGTCCATCTTATGCACAACAAGTGAGCTAAAGAAAAGTATCAAAAAGTTGAAACGCAATAAAGCTCCTGGTTATGATAAAATAACTAATGAGCTGATCAAAAATTTCCCACAGAAGTGTTTGGTATTTCTAAACTTTATATTCAATTCCTGCTTGCAACTACATTATTTTCCACAGTGTTGGAAGCACGCTGTAGTTCTCCCTATCGCAAAATCTGGTAAGAATTCTAAAATGGCCACAAGTTACTGGCCGATAAGCCAGTTGCCTGCCCTTGGAAAGCTGCTCGAAAAGATACTAGTATCGAGAATAAATAAAGCTGCCGTTTCGTTGAAAATTATTCCAGACCACCAATTTGGATTTCGCCCAAAACACTCCACTACCCAGCAAGTGTTCAGGGTAACTAAGAATATTAAAGTAGGCCTAGTAACTTTGGACATTGAGAAGGCCTTCGACACTATCTGGCATGAGGGACTAGTTCACAAGCTGTTGTTGTTTCGTTTCCCAACTTACTTTCGCTGTGAAAATTGAAGACAAAATGTCGGATAACCATTTACTGAAAGCTGGAGTGCCCCAAGGATCGACTCTGAGTCCGATTCTGTTTAACATCTACACGGCCGACATCCCTAATTCCACCAACTGCGACATAGCTTTGTTTGCGGATGACATGTACATCTACTCTAGTTCGGATGAACCTTCCCTTGTAGTGAATTGTCTAGAACGCCACCTAGAAACACTTTACCAGTATTATGACCGTTGGAAAATAAAAATCAATCACTCCAAAACTAAGGGAGTGTATTTCAGCCGAAAGTGGAGTAGGAACAAACTACCCTCCCGAAGTCTGGACTTTTTAGGACAAGAAATTACTTGGTATGATGATATAATTTACCTTGGAGTCAACCTGGATAAGAAAATGACATTTAGTAAGCACGTAGATCTGATTCTATCAAAAGTGTCAAAAGCATCACACTCGCTACACTCCTTGCTGAATAAAAGATCCCAACTCTCGCAGTTTAATAAAACCCTGATTTACAAAATGGCAATACAACCACTTGTATCTTATGCAATGCCTGTCTGGAGTCAATGTGCTAATACTCACAAGTCATAAATTCAAATCGCTCAGAACCGTATGTTAAAATCAATTTTGAATAAACCTCGTTATTATCCGACGCGCCTCATACACGACTCCACTGGAACACTTACAATTTCAGAACTTTCCAGGAAATGCTCCTCCAGCTTTGAAGAAAATTGTGTTATTAGCACCAATCCGCTCATCAGACAAATTAACAACGCCAATTAATAATACTAAAGGTCAATTTATACTATTCCTCATAGCCCAGATGCATGCATAAGTTAGAAATTAGGTTATTGTTAAGATTAGTTGTAAGTTAGAAGTAAGATAGAGACCTGAATGCTAGGCACTCCTCCAGAGCGGGGGGACTCTAGAAAACTATAGAAAGCATTAAGCCTTCTCCCATGATCTTCTATCAAACCGATAAGGTATGTGGACGAAAACGTAATATGTAGTTACAATATAATGAATAAGATGAGCCTTTAATATCGAATGGAACTAAACACTATACAATGGACAACAAGCTTAGCCTACTTTCAGACTATAAAGTGTCTCCCCAACGCCCGCGTAAACAATCTAGTAAATAACATCGTACATGAATTCGCTCGAGGCATGGAAGGTTCCTTTTTAACAATTTGTCCGATTCTGACAACATAATAGTTTTCAAAATGGCAACGGATTTTTGTATACTACAGTTTAGTGATACATTTACATGTTTCAATTATAAAATCAACGGGAGCTTGCGTCAAAACTAAGTTGAAATCGAAAAATGACAACTACGCATTTTATGACTTGTGCTACAAAACGCACGTTTAAGCACGCTCTTAAAGTCAAAATGATCTATGTCTTCTTCATTGTTGGCAACAAGGAATTGGCGAATATAACGGTACTCATAACTAAGCGAACATTTAAGATAGTTTTGACGAAGAAAGTCATGCCCATCTGTCTGAGTGTCAAACGCATTCTCCTATATTGGCATAAAAACTATTGAGCTAAGATTTAGCGCACATGCAGGTTCGCCAAAATTTGATCATGGGGTCATGGGTTCTATCATATAAAACAAACCCGATCTTCAAAAGTAGGTATTACTTGTGAGAATTTACACAATACATCCTAAATACAAGGGTCGCCCGAGCAAGTATGAACCCGAAAGTAGGTACTAAAATTTGACCACAAGGAGAGTCGATCTCTAGATTATTATTGGGACATATTCTGTACTATTGCAGTTGTATCAATTATATCCTAGTTTTCCCTCGATGAAATTTGTTAACATTATGTATTAATTTAAAATGAATATACATATGTAAATATTTAAGCAGCCGACAGCATCACAGCAATAGACGGATTTTTTATTATATCGCTATATGGAACTGAAACTGAAGACATGTTACCTTGATTATAAGCACACTAAAAGACAATGCATTGAAAACAAATTCACCCGCCCGAAAAAACATAACAAACAATCCAAACCAACACTTGAATCGAATTCAAACTTATTAAATTTGAAACAGACCCGACACAAAGCCAGACGATCGTCTTATCGAAAGTAATGCCGATTCAGTAAAATATTAGCATAGAATCACGTTTCGAATGTAAAACATATAACGAACAGAATCGACTAAAGGGATCTCTCTATACCTGACAGACACGATTGCACTGCATCACGCCATGGACCATCGCGTATCGTATCGCGGTTTTCTTCTAAGGTGATATAATCCAAAAACAACTATTCACGCCATTTACATTCATCGCATGCCACTTTAAGGGCCCAAACGGACATGGGTTTTAATATGTCGTACATGGCTCCTAGTCCGCCTTATAATTCCTTTATCTTGCAAGACATGTGTTAACTGCTTTTGAAAAGAGATTCGTTTTTTGGCGCGGCATTCATGGTCAATTCATTCATGAATCTCTCTGAAACCCTAAATTCCTTTCGAACTATAAACAATACAACAAGAATGGCCCAAAACAAAAGTATTATAGTCGAGCCCACATTCAATGTCTATACCGTGTCCATCCATAGAAGAATGAAAATTCATTTTTTTGGGTAGCCGAAGAAGATTTTGTTGGCTGTGCGCGAAGAAGATGCTTAATAGGACCCCGAAGGAGATGATTTGAATCAGAAGGCACCGGAAACGGGGCGAATTCCAAATCGAATTAGATCAAATGCCGATAGCGCCAGCGAGCGCCTCAATGATACCTTTAGCGCGATTGATCGCGTCTCGTTAACGAAAAGCCTCCGGGTCATTTTTGAATGGTTGGAGGTGTCCATCTTTTAGACTCGTTCTCTGATGCTGTGAGAGAGTTACTCGTACCGTAAAAGATGCCATCTCAAAATCATGTCTGTCTGCAGCTAAGTGTGGATGCCTTAATGGCTGAAGGATCAATTAATATGCTTGTCGCGTTGTCCCATGAATCGAGAAGAGTCCATGTTCTAATAGGAAAGTTGAGTCAATATTTGAGTTGACAACGCGTTGAGGAGAATTATGTACATATACTACCCATCTTGTACATTGAAAATTTCTAGCATGTTAGATCAGATTCAAAAGACTATGGAATGATAAATTTTATTTGATTTATTGAAACATCTTATTCGTGATCCAGGCATAAACAAATTATGTACTTTACAAAGTATACTGTAATTGTCGATATCATTATCTTGGTCATTTATCTCACTCCGTTCTGTGGTATCGTACGTATAAATGAAGATAAATACGACAAATTGAATCCTGGCTTTACTGCGGAAAAGTGCATATCACATACGAGTATTATTTTCATGATTAGTGTTTGATATTTCTCGGCATAATAAATGCCGAGCACATAGTCCCAAATATGTTAACGTTCTGAAAGTAGGTTAGGTACAGGGGCCGCCAGGTCTATACCCAGCACACTTAGACCAGAATTTGGTCCATTGTGATACCACCGAGAGAATCCTGTCCCTACTAACCGCTTATGCTAGGAAACCAGCCCGTGCTAACAATATATCTATTGAGCAGTATTGGGCTCAGATCCCGAAGGTCATCGGTATCGTAAAAATACCTTGAGCCCAGAAAACGCCTCCGTTTCTCGGATAGGGCGGGACAGTGACAAAGTAAATGGTGCACACTCTCTTCCTCTTCTTCGTCATCACAACTTCTGCAAAAGTCGTTGTGAGGAATTCGGAGTCTTCTTGCGTGCTCCTCAATAGGGCAATGCCCCGTTATTACCCATACCACGAGCCAATGAGCGGCAATTCTCAATAGTTCTCAATCACATCAAACTTTTTTCACACCATACTAAAAATTGCAGTACCAAATGTTCCCTTTTTATTTTGAGCGTTTCTATTACTAAACTTTGTAAATCTTTTTCGAAACATTATCATCACATCATCTTCTCAATTCGCCAGATCTCCTCGTTGATGGACCCTTTCCGTTTTTCGAACGGGTTGAGTTTATTTTCATAGGCGCATGGTTTCAAGAACAAGAACTCTCAGAGAATAAGTACAAGCTATGATTATGTCGAGGCAACGAGGTGGTCATGAAACATTGCCCAATCTCGACATGAATCTGTTCGGAAACAAGGACTGCTATTGAAAGTCTCCTCATGTGTGAAGTGACCCCATCTTATGTTGATATAAGTTGAGGAGATGTTCTTGCGGTATCGATGTCTTGGAAGCCGCTGAATTGATAAATATTTGAAACAATCGGTCTGATTTTTCGATCAGGCTTGTGTATTTTAATTTGGCCGTAAATTCGTGCTAAGCTGCTGTAAAGGTCTTTAAACCAGATGCTTCTCTTTCTGTTAAAATGCTAAAAATTGAAGTGTTTTGGTGGGAAAGTATTTTTAGCTTACATTAGGTGTGTTTTTTGGTTATCCCGTGCAAACCTACACGGGATAACCAAAAAACGCACCTATTTTCGAATTCCTAGGGTGTCTGTTGTGCCCTGCCTGGGGTACTTTCTCCAATGCTTCAATTTTCACGAAGTAAACATCGTAGCCATTCCTTCTCATTTCTATTTCGCAATTGATTTGTTAAAGCATGTTGCTTCAGCTTACCATCTAGGACTCGTTTTAAAAGGTATTGCAGATACTATAGATTTGAAGCTAGTGTAGTACATATGGAAATAACAAACAATCATACCTTCCTGCTTACTTTTGTTGCTTCATTTTAATTAATCGATTGATCACTTCCCAGCTCTATGCCGCGGATAGTTCCTACACGGCTGAACATTTTGGTGTAATTTTTATAAAAAAATATATTCATACATTTCCATATAAAAACTTTACCAAAAGTATATTTGAACTATATTAAAAGTATAAGTATTCTTGATAACAATTTTACTCTTCAATAGTATGAAATTGATAAGGAAATTTATACAAACCGCTCGAAAAAATTAAAATTATAATACGAGTGCAGTCGGCTTTGAGTCCACAATTCTGTGATTTGTAGGCAAGCGCGCTGTTCACTGTACCAAACAGACTACAAATCAATAGGTTTCTAGGTTGAATGGGTTTCTTGCGTTGATAGTGTAGATTTGATAACATAGTAGGATTGATTCTACCCTTTTATGTTATATCAACATTCAATGCAATTTATTCTATCCCGAGCGGTGTAAAATGTATAATATTAAAAGGGTATTCGGATAGTTTTATTATTCTGTAGCGGTTATAATTAATATAATTTTTGAATAAACTAACATTATAAGTTGAAAAGGGTCAAATTTGAATCAAGTTTTGGAATAGATAGGAGTTATACTATTTTATTTATAAAATTTACTCCCGGTTTACACCAAAATTTACAACCGTGTAGTATTCTGTATTGTACTTGTAAAATATTATTCGGCACTTGTTACGATTTTACGGAATCTGTTACTAGATTTTTGACAAAACATACAAAGGCCTCTTTTTCAGTAAATCCTAATTTTGCATTCAAATTCGCTTAAACTTGCCATGGAATGGAATTCAAGAACACAATGTCAGCCAAAATTTGTTGTATCAGCTTCTCATCTGTGTTTCTATCAAAAGTAAGCAGAACCACTTTTTGGCGGAATTTGGCTTAAATTTGGCAGAATTTCGGACGAAGTATGAAATTTCTCTTCCAAAGAAAAGTGTTCCGTCTGGAATCCGTTTTGTCATATGGAAACAATCTCTTTGGTCATTGCATTAATTCCACAACCAATTAAGTACATAATCGTAAAATTCCTTTTCGGCTTCAGGCTCCCTCGCACTACACTACGCAAACATTTTTAAGGCCCTCCGTATTTTGGCTCAGGAAAAGCCAAAAGCAGTTAATGAGTGTTATTCTAAAATCTGTCAGAAAAACTAAACTTTTGGTGTAATAAACCTGAAATGCAAAGGACTCTCAAGCCCGTATTTATAATCATACCTTAACTCAAGGAGACCCTGAGTCAAGGATGCCGAAATTAAAATAAATGTCATTTTTCATACTTTTTCATAGAAATCACTTATATTCACGAGTCAATGCATCCTTACTTTAAGGAGAAACTCAAGGAGACCTTGAAATTTTCTATAGTCAACTTCACTTGAAGTCAAGGTAGCTCCACCTACCTTGAAATATTATATTTCAAGTCTATTGAAAACTTGAGGTCTCCTTGAGTTTCGCCTTAAATCAAGGATCAAGGATCAACGATCCCTCAGTCTTGCTAATGTTTTTCCTATAGAGCTGCTCTCGGATATTCCCACACCAAAACTTTATGTAACAAATTAGCCCCGTACTCTGTGCCCCCCCCTTTGAGAATTTTCTAAATACGCCACTGTGTGGAACATTAATTGTACCCAAATGAGTTGTAATATCATCCAGTATTGTATGTGCCATGAGTCGTGAGACACCCTGTATAGTCGGAGTTGCTTCCTTCTGTGCACGGCCGGATTTAGCCTCTATGGCGCCCCTGGGCAGTAACGAATTTGCCGCCCTCTGCCACCAGATAAGCTTGAAGGTAGCAGTTGTCAGCTCAAAAAGGAAATGTAGGCAATCGTTAGCGGGCGTATGTGAAAAATTGAAATTTTAATATTTTTTACCAGTAAGCGTATTTTGTTTCCTTAAGAATTTTTTATGTTGCTTCCCAGGGGAGGCATCCAGGTGCTCCGTGCACCTCCCAAAATTGTTTTAGGAATGATTGAAACTCCAATGGTAACATAGAAAACTGTACAATTCTTATTATATTCGGGTTTTCACCTTTTAAGAAATGCGTTCATGTTTTCTAAATTTTTTCTTTCGATCGTTTTGGAAATAATTTGCGAATTACCCCAACAAATAAAATTTCCTATATTAGCATAATATTTAACCAGAAAACGTCTCACCAAAAACAGCCAAAATTAAGAAAGCTTACGGTAAATTTTGAACACACCTTGACCTACAGCCTCGATGTCGTTTGTGTGTGTTATTTGGTTGTAAGGAGACCAGACTACACTTGCGTACTCAAGAATGCACCGAACCAAAGAGCAAAATAGACGGACAGCAGATTGAATGCAGTGGAATTGGGAAGAACTGCGGAGCACAAAACCGGCAAGTTTGGATGCCCGATTCACGATGTTCTCGTAGTGGCCACTAAAATTCAATCTGCTGTCGAATGTCACCCCTAAATCGTTAAACGAATCTACCCTCTTGATAGGCACATTATTAATAGTGTAGAGGAAAGACAAGGGAGAAGGTTTAAGCGAAAATATCATAAAAAAGCATTTAGCCAAATTTAACCGGAGGCCATTTACGTGGCAATGGAAGTAACAGGAAGGTAACACTTAAGATCATCAGCGAAAAGCAGGTTCCTGCATTTTAGGATTGGGGGTAAGTCATTTATAAAAAAAGTGAAGAGCAGAGGGCCTAAAATGGATCCTTGAGGGATGCCGGATGTAGGAGAGAAGGGAGCGGATAAGCAATTGTGAAAACTTACTTGTCCGGTGCGGTCTGTAAGGTATGAATCAATCCATTTAACTAAAGAAATTGGAATGTCTAAAGCGATGAGTTTAGTCAGAAGTCTGTGAAAACAAATCGTATCAAATGCCTTCGAGAAATCTGTATAAACTACGTGAACATCTTGGTGACGATCAAACATTTCAGCAACAAATTGTGTGATCTCGAGTAAGTTCGTCGTGGTCGAGCGGTGTTTTTGGAAACCATGCTGGCAAGAGGATATTAAATGGCCAAAATTAATAAGTAGGAATTCATTGACGATTTTTTCTAAGATTTTAGCGGATGGAAGCAATGAAATTGGTCTATAATTTGTTGCTGATGAAAGGTCGACAGTGCCTTTAGGGATAGGCAGAATTAGAGCCTTTTTCCAGACCGATGGAAAGGTACCCGCCTGTAGGCTTTTATTAAATAAGATAGAGAGTGGCAACGATAAGCTTTGGCAGGTCTTTTTTAGAAAAATATTCGGTAGACCGTCCGCTCCCGCTCCGCCTTCGGGTTTTAGTTCATAGAGGAGTAAGTTAACACAGTCAGGAGTAATGGGAGGAAATGAAAAGTGTGAAGGATCGTTGGGAAATAAGAAGGGTTCGGAAGGAGAAGGTGAATATACAGAGGAAAAGTAGGTAGCAAACAGCTCGCAGATTGGTTGAGGGTCTGTTGCTGTTGTATTAAGGTAGGAGATCTTGGAGGGCAGGGACACGGATGAGCGAAGATTCCGAACATATGACCAAAACCGCTTGCTTTCATTGCGATTGATGGACTCTTCAACACTGATCAAGTACGCAGTTCTAGCCTCAGCGATAAGCTTTTTGGCGTCTGTTCGAAATTTCCGAAACAGGATAAGGTCACAAGGTTTTCGATAACGTTTGTAGCGTATACGACAACGGTTCTTTTTACGGAGAACATTGAAGATCTCGGACGTTAACCAGACTGGGCCTTTGCGGGACCTAGGAACGCTAAAGGGAACATATGCAGCGATGATGTCGGATAAAATATTATAAAAAGTGATCACAGCTGCGTCACATTCCAGATGATCTAGTAAATAAGACCAGTTAATTGAAGAAAGCTCAGAGTTAAGAGTGCTATAGTCCGCTCTATAGAAGTTGAACCTACCATGCTTGCGAGGTTGGATACGAGGGTTCGAGGTTGTGATGGATAGTTCAAGAAGTAACGGAGGATGATGGCAGTCAATTCGCACATAAGGAGGAGGTTCGGACAGAAGAAACGAGGATTTTTCAATATTAGTAAAAATTAGATCTAAAAGACGATTGGAAGCGTTGCGAATTGTGTTGATCTGTGCTACGGAGCAAAGATGCATAAATGAAGTTAAACCTAAGAGATGTGATGTAGAGACGGAAGAGACCGGGAAATCAGAGTCGGGACACCATTGAATGTGAGGGAGATTGAGGTCACCACAAATGACAATGGATGAACATTTATGACTATTCAATATACGACCAACAGTTGAATACCACGATTGATAGGTAGATAAGCTGCAGTTAGTAGGCATGTAAACACAAGTTACAAGGAGTGTGGTTGACGAGGAAAGACAAATGCTCACAATAACACAGTCAAACGTGTCATGAGATGAGGTGAACAACAAAGAACTTTTGTGTTTATCGCTAACTGCTATTAATGCCCCCCCACCGTCTGCTTTGCCAGTGAGAAGACGATTACGATCACAGCGATAAATATTGTAATATTGAAGAACTTCAGAATCACCTATGGAAGAATCAAGCCACGTCTCGGAAATGCATATAACATCATGACCAGAGGTAATTGACGAAAGATAGAATTCCTCCAATTTGGTTCTAAGACCTCTAGTGTTTTGATAGTAGATAGAAATATTTAATTTTCGCGTCTTGGATGGCGCCGCCGAGGTGCCGTGCGCTTTATAAAATCCTTAACGAACAACTCTGGTGGCCAGAATGAAGAATCTAAAGGAATGTCGACGTCCTGTGACACAGAAATTTTGAAAGACGAGATTTGTCGATCCGGTAAGTTCTCTTTGGTTAACTTTCTACAGTTGAACACTGCAGGTCGAAAGCCAAGTCGATTGATTACATATGAGGAAAGCTCGTCCTCTGTCGTGTCGTATGCCAGCCTCGATACGAAAATTTGCCGTGGCCGAGCGCACACTCGCAAAGTAGGAGCAATAGCACCCGTAGACATTTGCGCTGGCATATCGTCCCTTTCCCTACGATGATTAGCACTATTACTCACGGTTGATTGCTGTGGCAAATGCGATTCAAACGATATTATATGATGTTGAGAGGGATGCGATGTGTAGGATAGCTGTTGGCCTGTCGACGAGGGAAGCGGAGATAATACGACAGGAGTTTGTAAAGCATTTGACGTAGACGCTGTTAGTTGATATTCATGCGATTGATGTTGATCCTGGCGAAAATTCGGTGAATAAACAGGCGATGGTATCGAAGCAAGTAAAGGCGATTGCAAACCAGTCGATACTGATTTCTGAAGTGGAAGCGATCGCGAGCAGTGAGGAAGTTGTAGCACGCTAGCTGATGGCACTGGTAGTTGTTGAAAAGCTGTTAGATGTGGTGGCTGAAGAGACGGATGAATAGATTCACTAGATGGAATCAGCAAATGAAGCGTCGATTGCGGTATTGGTGAGTTAGAGACGCTAGTTGAAAGTGGTTGAGAAGGTTTAGTACGATTGTTGTCCTTTTTCTTTTCCTTTTCCTTCTGAGCCTTCTGACGAGTAGTAACGCCCACAGTTGTAGAAGGAATGGTGTTACCCTTACACATAGTGACGAGTATAAAAATTGTACTCCGCCACCACATTTTGCAATTTTTAATCACGTAATGACTATACTACTACTATACTACATATATCATATTTCAGCACATTACAATACATTAAATAATATTTTTTACATTTTTGAAATAAATATTTAAGTTATGCCAGCTTTTATTTAGACCAATCCACAAGTAGCTTTATTGCAGCATTCATATCAATCATATGACTTTATTTTGTTGTTAAAAGAGGTAATGTTAAAAAATCATTTACTACGCATCACAGTCTACACAACCCTCGCGCAGATTTCTGTAAGCTGGGCTTGTTTCTTTATTGTTTTTTTTACTTATATACTAACCCACCAAACAAAATGATTCGCCGGCGATCTGAAGACGATTTGCCAAGACATGAAATTTGTTCGCCGGCGAACTCGTGTTCAGATCGCAAACAGATTGCCTGAGAAGAATATGGTACTTCTATGGCGAATTGCCCCGGTGAACCGAAAGCAATACGCCAATATAATTCGAAAGCGATACGTGTCGCGGCGAACTAAATACGATACGCATTTACGACTCGTAGAAGTTTTGTCATTACGAAACGTAAATTTTGCATTTGGGATTCGTAGAAGTTTTTCCATTAACAATTTGCATTGATGATTCGTAGAAGATGACTTTTGCCCGACCAGATTCGAATTGGTGTTTATTTTATTACATGTGAACAGTAGATAACTCGATAACTCGAAGCTGAAGGGAACTTTTATTTCGACTTATGGAAATTTTGAGGTATCGAGTTGAGTCATTGAGTCCAAATCAAAGAAAATTCGACATATAGAGTCCAGTCTTTTATAATTTAACTTCGAATTATAGAATTGCTTTTTTTTTTTCATCATAATGAAGAAAAGTCTGATTCGAATTTTCATCGCCGCCGTGAATTATGCTCGAAAGATACGCAAATTGTTCGCCATGATGAAGAAAGTTCGTACTGACTTACAATATTCTTCATCATGGCGTACTATTTACGTAAAATCTGACGATAGTTCGTCTAGTCGAAGAAAACTCGAATCAGACTTTTGTTCATTGTGGTGAAAGTTCGCCAAATTGTTTGGTGGGAAGATGTTAATGCGTAGAGCGTCGATTATCCAAACAAATGTCGACAAGGGGTGGTTCGGATAACCGAAAGTTCGGTTAAACGAGTTTCCATAGAAGAATTGGAGGATTGTCTAATCTAAAGGTTAATATAACCCACCAAACAAAATGATTCGCCGGCGATATGAAGACGATTTGCCAAGACGAGAAATTTGTTCACCGGCACACTCGTTTTCAGATCGCAAACAGATTGCCTGAGAAGAATATGGTACCTCTATGGCGAATTACTCCGGCTAACCGAAAGCGATACGCCAATATGATCCGAAAAAGATGTGTCGCGGCGAACTGAATACGATAAGTATTTACGACTCGTAGAAGTTTTGCCATTACGAAGCGCAAGCGATTTGCATTGACGATTCGTAGAAGATGACTTTTGCCCGACCAGATTCGAATTGATGTTTATTATTTTAGATGTGAAGTAAGTTACAGTAGATAACTCGATAACTCGAAGCTGAAGGGAACTATTATTTCGACTTATGGAAATTTTAAGGTATCGAGTCCAAATCAAAGAAAAATCGACATATGTCCAGTCTTTTATAATTTAACCTTCCGGCGGGCGCAATACTAATCCCAACACGATCGGGCGCAATGCATCTGGCAGATTAAGTGCAGAAAAACGGATGAAACTAAGTTTCTGTATATTTTAGACTATTATTTATTGTTGCATTGTCTTTTTGAAACAGTTCTACCAAATTTTAGAAACGAAAACTGGCTCACAAAGTTTGATACCCTTCACATTTTCAATTTTCTAAGAAAATTCCGCTTTCAATCGCTTCCATATTTTAAAAACCTCCAACAACTCGACCGCTTAAAAAATGTGAGCTTATTTTACTGAAAACACACTATTGAACGATTTGTTGAGTCTAAAAGTCAACACAACGTTGTTGCGCAATGTGAAGAGTATAGCAAGTGGAAATTTTCATAGAAAAGGAGAAAATAACACAATCGGGCGCAATACATCTGAGAGATTATTTCATCCCCTTCCGCCCCTCAGACAAGTGGTAGATAGAAACTGAAAACTGCTTTAGGTAGTTGATCGATAAAGATTAGGCTACTGTGAGTTTCAGATCTCTCCCTTTTCATATCGCTAATTGGCGCAACAAAAACTGGTCACTTAATCTGTCAGATGCATTGCGCCCGCCCGAAGGTTAACTTCGAGTTTTTTCATCATAATGAAGAAAAGTCTGATTCGAATTTTCATCGCCGCCTTGAATTATGTTCGAAAGATACGCAAATTATTCGCCATGATGAAGTAAGTTCGTACTGACTTAGAATATTCTTCATCATGGCGTACTATTTACGTAAAATCTTACGATAGTTTGTCTAGTCGAAGAAAACTCGAATCAGACTTTTGTTCATTGTGGTGAAAGTTCGCCAAATTGTTTGGTGGGAAGCGACAACCTGCAAATGTGCCAAACGACTAGCACTGAACAGAAATAATAAATTCGAAGCAATTAAGTGCTGCTGATGAGAGGTTACTTCTTTCAGACACTTGATTTTTTCATTTGATTCGATTTTCCATTGAAAAAGCTGAGTCCCCGATTAATCGATGTTTGTATAATCGGCGATAATCGACGCCGATTATACGAATTTATATTATATACAATACACAGAATATAGTTGCAGTATCATCCTCCCAGGATAATTATTATACATATGACCCAGTGTATTAAAATTCTAGTTTACGGTTTTCTTTCTAAAATAGTTTAATATAAGAATTTTTAATAATCCCAAAAATTCAATATGATGCCGTGTCGTTATAAAAGGGGCCTTCTTGAAGCTACGGTATGGATATGGATATCATTTATTCGAGAAACATAAATCTCAATCATCACCCAAAGAACAAGCGGTATAAATGGCTACCATATCAAAGTGTTTGGAGGCAAACGAAGGCTTACAATCTTCACCAATCATCCATATCTCAAGCATATTATAAAGTTCTGTAGTAAAACTTTGCGTATTCGTCAAAATAATGAAAGCAGAATCCAACGACTTTTGGCTTTGGTTTTTTTCCACTTTAATTTCGTTTTCGTTGCTCTTTTGAATGGAAGCGCTAAAAGACCTCCCTGAGACCTCTTTGCTAAAGACCACAACATGATCGTGCGGTGATCTCAAGACGCGGTTCCAACCGCGTGGTACTGCGATGACATCAAATTCATGGAATTTTGCTGGAAATCGCGCGAATATCTGACAAAATTCTCTGAACTAGAGCCGGTAAACCTCGCGCTGTTTGATTCACAGATTCTTTGCGCTGAAGTCAACAGCAAGAGGCATACACGAGGAGCAAGCCTGCGCTGCGCAGACGGCTGAACCTGCCTGAATGGCTTGCAGCCACTGTTTCAATATATCTACTGGACGTCAACAGGTAAATGGAAGGAAAATTGTAAGTATTGGCTCATGACACAGCTTGGGACACATCTAAATGATGGGAATGCAGTGACGATGATATGAAAAAGGTGAAGAAGATGAGGAATAAGAAGCAATGGACCGATGATGGCAAGAATGACGATAAGCTTGTGTACATTCACCAAGGTATAAAAAAATATCTTTACGGAGCGCAATTTAAACTTTATTATGGATACCTCATTTTCTAGCTATTATAATAATTCCATGTTTCGTATACTATCCGCATTTATGATGGTTCGATGCAGTGACGTTTTTTGTGGGGTCTATTATAGTTATCAATTAGAGCATAAGTGACACGAAGAGTCAGTTAAATGACGATGAGATGATGATGATGGTATGGTGATAATGGTGGTCATCTTCGCGGCAGGTCGCTGAACAGCCAACAACCGAAAAAATGATGGATAAACAAAGAAAAAATCCCCAAGACCTAAATCAAGTCAACTTCAGCACTGGATTTGTACCTTTGTTTGATCGAACTGTACCTTTGTTTGACCGACGACGCGACAAATAAAACGAATGCACCGCACGCGGTTCCATGATACGTATGCGCGGGATACCGTCATGTACTTGACGTTACTTGTTTTTGGTTAATGACTTAAGCCAATATTTTCTTCCTGTGACATTTATTTATGTGATGACGAACAAGAGCTATGAAGTGTGTGAAGAATGACTGGTAACATGGCAGTCGTTGACTGTGCTAACAAGTAGCGGACTGATACCCAAACTCGGTAAGCTTGAGATTTTGTTTTTTTGTTGCTATTCGTATAAATCATTTTTAATTTTTTGAATGCTTTACGATTATCAGGCGAGGGTGCAATTAAATTTCAGAGATCTGGACAGCGCAGTTATACCATTCAGTTGAATTTATAGTTATTTGGGATTTTCGGGTATCATCGATGGAAGAATTTAACTGTTAAATGTAATGCCCATGATATATGCGATAGCTGTGCGATATAGCCCAATCTTATTTGGTGTGCAATTCCGATGACACAGCGAAACGGTAGGTGGTGGAGTTGATGCCGATATATTGTCTCGTATAAATAAGGATCAGACGGTCTTTTTTTCAGTGTGACTCCTTCCTCCTTTAGTGTAGGTACCTAATATTCAACGACGACCTACTCGAACCTCGAAGTCACTGGTGAAAATAGGATATAACAATATACACTTCATAAAGGACCGACAAGTATGATAACAAGGCGAAAAGCTCGGTAATGAGCCATATTTAGTTTTGACTATAGTTTTCAAACAGATTCTACAATTTGTTATCGGAAGCCGAGAAAGCATGACCTTCTACGGAGAAATGTAATTTTCCAGCTACCGTTTAAATTCAATAAGTACCAACATCTTTTAGAAATATATACATTAAATTTCCAATAATAAACACCTTGGACGTGTTCAAGTTTTTCATATCTTCCTACTTCCTAGGTACACCCGTTTGAATGTTTCTAAAGTTTGAAAATAATTTCCTACTGTCAAAATTAAACCCAAAACTGTAACGGTATTATGAACTGATATATGTACCTACGTATCTACAAAATTGAAAATGTAGGTATTCAGTCATGCAAGCTTTTGAATAAAACGTATGATAAATGAAAAAGTAGGGAGTAAATACTACCCAGAAGTCATTTTAAAACTAAAACAAGTTAACATTAGGCTAATTTGGCAATTTTTTAAACCGTAGAGCTACAAAGATTTAAAAAATAGTGCAAAAGTAAAAAAGGGACATAAAAGGATTATAATCAAGCCTTGGCCGAACATTGCCATGGTGGGTTCATATCAAAGGGGACGTCAAATTTCATTAAAAATGTTTACCACTTCGAGGCACCGTATATATAATTCATGACAGAATTAATATACCCTTTTAATGACAACATAAAGGGTATATCTGCGTGCGGCGCTCTTTGTCGAGTAAGATAGGTACTCAATTTTCTTGTTGTGTCTAAATTCAAATTATTACAACTATAAAAAATCGCACCGGGACCTTACGGCAAGAAAATAAAAAATTGGCACATTTTGTCCAGATTACATAATAATGGAGAGATTTGCTCCATTATCACTGTTTAAATTGAGAGAAAGTAATTTTGTTAAGGGTCTGATCCAGTGGCGTAACGTACGGTGTTTCATGTGTGTAGTGAAACACGGGCCCCTAAGACAAAGGGGCCGCCAAATCCGAAATGAAAACGAAATTTTGTTTGATAGATCCTTGGGCAACTGTTCTTTCAAAAGACATGCATTTTTACTAAAATGCCAGAAAAATGCGTAAGTGAGCTATAGAATCTAGGATAGTAGCAAAAGCAAAACATTCAATTTTGGATATGGTCAAGCTTGGATCTCTAAGTATTATACTCTGTTTGCACCGGAGAGGTGCAACTTAACTCAGAAATCATCAGAACAATACATAAATTATAAAGGTTTTTGCTCATAATAATATTGAAAATTAATAAAGGTTCAACTTCAGGCGAAGTACACCTCTCTTTACGCAAGAACGCGTAAAATTGGGCTCTCTTTTGGGAGGGGCGGTATTTTGGGTAGTACTTCATAGACGGAAACTACATGAAAGCTGAAACTTATTTCCGGTAAAAAAGACTAAAACACTAGTAAATTAATGGTAATTAGCTCGAAGGCGTTACTGACACAGGACCGCAACTCTATAAATTGCAGGAATAAAACCGTTAATCAATTTTATATTAGATTTCATTATAATAAAATTGCTCTTTAATCGGTGTTTTTTGCTTTCGCGACAAAATTGTTAATTGCACAGCTTTTTTTAAAGTTGTGTTCAATGGCCTTCGAAAAATTTACCAAAATCAAGAATCAGCACCACAAGTTTCTATTAAAGCAAACAAAGCACACGAAGAAGTAACTGTGTTATTGTATCGTAACCTCAACTAGTCGTAGGAAACAGATAAAATTTCAAGAAGCTACAGTCTGAAGTAAGCAATTGTCCAGGATTTCTCAAGAAGATTATTTGACTTAGAGTCTACTCCTTGACATACCCTGGTTTCTCGTCTTAGTTCATTTCACTCAGTAGTATTCCGTGGGACTCCCAATATTGAGGCACTATAGGGGGATTGAATTGGCATTACTGAAACCTTAGGGACGCAATCTGTCCTTAGATTACCTTTTGGATTTGTCAGTAATATAGTTTTTTATCGGCAGAATACTTTCCACTAACGATTTAGTAGTACAAACGTCTGGGTTGTGGAGTCCTATATGATCTGATCTAAAATTTGAATAACGTGTTTCGTCTAGTAAAGCTACCTGACAAAAACGGCAGCGATATGCGCATTTTTTTTTTGTTAACTCTTTTTTAGGCGCATTTCTTAACGACTACTGCATCACCAATACGTCTTCCTCCGGAAATTGCAGTCTAGATTGACATTCTAAAGCTCATAATGATAGCAAAGGCTACATTCAGCACTCGATGAGCATAAAGGTTGAGTTGGATAAGAACGACTCTTCTTTTCCGGTTTCTCTTCTGTTTTCGTATGGAATCTTAGGAATGGAAAACTTATTTTTAGGTGGGATTCAAACAACTCAAAATGTGTCAGAAAAGCATCCTTCCTGGTAAAATGAAGTCGACACATCCCATGAACATTTTCAAAAAAAAAAAAAATCTTAGGTGCGGCATTTTGTCGTTTTGACCGGGGCGGCGTAAGTGCTAGAGCGGGCGGTGCCAATTATTGGAGAGTATTTAAATATCGAATTGATTGCTTAGCTAAGGAAAATATGTTCACAATGTTGAAAAAAGGATATAGGATGACCTACAGTTACTAAGAACATTCAAAAAGGTTTAGGTGAGAAAACCTTTCCTTTTTTAACTGGGAGTCAAGAAATCAAGAAACAGATGTCTGTCGGCAAACTAGTGAGTCCAGATACGTAAATTATTTGCCTTTGAAGCATCTCTACCATGCATTTTATCTCAGCCGATTTAGTTTTCTTTGGTTATGGATGTGATCCACAGATCTATAGTAATCAGTTTTAGTCTAGGATCAATAGACTCTTACGCGGTAGAAGGGCACTCCTAAATGTTGTCTTTCGCCGCGACTCTTGGATTTTGTGATAAATAGATGATACTATTTAATTATTATAAATTCAATTTGGTTTCAAAAAAAGAAAAAACATGTTCCATCAATGTTTTTCTGGTGAAAAAACATTCGATCTCGAACACAAGAAAATTGGGAAACGTTACGCCACTGCTCTCATCCGATACTTCTAGACCAGGTTCATGTTGTCAACGGCATTTTATTAATATTGAAAGAGAAAAATACAAACGCCGATATGTATTACCATCGGTTGCCAAAATCTAAGGAACACCGCCCTAAACACTTTTCAAAGCGATCATTTTCATCTAAATAGAAAAACTATAAAAAATATTTTTTATAACAGCATTTTGTCGAAAATTTGTCGAGGACTTTACATTTTGAACTCTTGTGCATTGACGTTGTAATACTCGCATTTGAATTAAATGCGCCGCATGGGGTTTATGCTGGTTTCATTGTCTAGACGCAAGAGATAAACAAGTTAGAAGCTTCCTATATTTTGCTACAACAAATCTTTTAGACTCGCAAGAGAGACATTTTTAAAAACATACAAAACCTTGCCGTATGGTATCTCGCATGGCTGTTTCCTATTAGTGTTCTAACCTTTTCGAAACCCATTTTTTTTAGAAAAATTAGTTTTAGACGCCCACTGTACTGATTTCAAGATAATAAAATATAAGATTTGTGATTCCTATAATATAATACTCGTATAATTAATATAAAATTGTGAAATAAAATCAAACATTATTTTATAAAGAAAATTATAGATATAGATTATAGATAAAGAGAAGTCTGGCTGGTGTAGTGGTTAGTGCGCGCACCTTCGGTGGGTCATGGGTTCGATCGATACTCACCGTAAACGAATTCAGTTTATGATGTTTTTCGACCCTTCATGTAGGGCTGTTCGGTACCGAGATTTCAGTACCGGGTTTCGGTTTTTTTTCAATACCCGGTACCACAAGCGGTTTCCCTGACTCAGGTTTTTTTTTCAGTACCGACGGTTTTTTTTTAACCATAAGCCGGTTTTTTTGAGTACCGGGTTAAAACCGGTACCAAAAAACCTGAAAAAACCGGCTCATGGTTGAAATGAATCGTTCTTTTTAACTGGGTACCAAAAAACCGACTCGTCGGTGACTCGTCGGTCGGTTTTTTTAACTCGGTACCAAAAAAACGGGATATCGGTACTTTAGAATATCGGGTCCGTACCAAGTGAACACCAGTTTTGTACCGGGATCCCGGTTTTTGGAACAGGCCTACCTTCATGAACTAGTCAGTTAGCTCGAAAAGTTCTTGTCTTAGAAAGAGTTTGCTTTGGGTGCATTCGTCGACATCCAAAGGGCGTTCGATAACGCCTCATTTACCAGCATCTACGATGCGGCAAACGAACATGGAATCGACCTTGTACTGATATTGTGGATGGGTAACATGCTCCCTTCAAGGAATATCCTTATAATACTTGGATAAATAACCATCAAAACGGGGTGTACCACATGGTGCCCTCAGGGCCTTGTTCTCTCTCCTTTCAAGTGGCTGCTTGTGATGGACTTTAAATAATAAAAAAGTGTCTACGGAAGCTTATGCAGACGACCTTGCTGTAACAGTCAGACAAATTTGTGGACATAATCTGTTGCCGAATGCAATCGACACTACAGCTAATCGACAGATGGAGTAAGCAAAATGGGCTATTAGTAAATGCCGAGAAGAATGTCTTGGTTATGTTTACCAGAAACCGAAATTGGACAAACCTCACCTTACCCGGGCTACACGGTGTCGAACTTCATCTATCTCCTACTGTCGGCTATTTATGCTGTGAGCTCACGCGATAGTAGCACCATTTGTGAATGACGCCGCGACTAAGTTAAAATCCATACGTTCCGTATCATCTGATTCTCGACCATGGACTGATAACGTGATGACGCTCTTGTATGAACTCATTTGAGAGGAGATTAACCGTCGTTTACGTCAAAGTTCCATAGTTGTGATAATATTGCGAGAGACACAAACCAATGTACAGAATACGACGCTAGTGTCGCTTTGGAGAAAATCCACTCGACAACGGGTCTAAGAAAGTTCCCTGATACCCAAGGTGCACTCTTCAGAAATATCAAGCCAGCTGGTATGGAATTGTCATCAAGCGCTTCTTAGGCTGGGGAGAGTAAACGGGCTACAGTTGGGGTGGTTGCCCGGACAAACATCACAGCCTCCATCGCTACACCCACGCGACACTTGGTGTTTTTTCTGCTGAATCTTAGGAAAGGCGACATAACCTGTGAATATACAGATACAGCCAGAACAGGACATCCCTGAAGGGGAAATATTGTCTAGGTTTTTCTAGGATTCATACAGAAACAGGTTTAAATACTCCGCTTGGATCGTCGCACGTTTATTATTCAGAAGAAGATAAGAAATTTTCTTTTCAAAGAATAATAAATAAGAAATGCGACTAGGAAGTGGTATGACTGACAAACGTATCACACTCCGAATTCAATTGTCGTTGAAACGTTGACGACTACACACGTCAATGCACCATGTTCCACTAGGAGTAAGGGCAAATCAAGAAGATTATTGTTAACCAAATAAATAAATAAATTATTATTGTTAACCAAATACATCCAAAAGTGATCATCGGTATCAAAATGTGTCTGCCACAGAGTGCACAAACATGCTACGCCCATGCAAATGACTAACAAAGGGAAAAAGTAATGGTCACTGTCCAGTCGACAGCTCGATGACCAAACTTTTGCTTTGTCTCAGACGGGCAGGACGCATCTTCCAGTCACACACGTACCCTCATGTATGCGGGGTACGGCGTTCTTAGTCTTTATTTCTTTGTTTGAAGGATTTAAGTTCAAAGCTGAATGGAAGTAACTCATTTTGACAATTTATTATTATCTTTGCGGTAGGTTTTTTTTTGCTTCATCAAAATTCAAGTTTTGTAGATTATAAGAATTTTTGCGTCAAAAAAATACAAATAACTTCAATCCATAAGTATATCCAATGTTTGCCGCCTTTACCCTACACATTCATTTTATTCTGTTTATTGACACTTGGTAATTTAAAGTGTTTCTTTCTAATTCTATTTGTGTTTAGATCTCAGCTTACGAATAGATGATATAAGAGAAAATTGAAATTTGTCAATAGAAAACATATTTGGGAACATTGAATATCCATTTTTTTTTCGGGGCGCCATTTGTTCTAGTGAATGTAGGTACAAATAGTTTTAAAGTAGGACTGTAATAAATTTTCGCTCTGTAAAAGAGTGGCGTATTTAGGGCAGATACCTAATCTACTAAGTATGCGGATTCGTTTGAAATAGTTCAAAAGACTTCGATGATGAACTGATGACATTTAGATACATCCACAATTATTTTCTTTTATTGCTCCCGCTACAGAAAAGTTGAAAGAATAGAGACTTCTTCAGCAATTTGGTTGCACCTTGGATTTTACTATAAAGGTTAACCAACTGCTGATCTTATTCGTTTTTGATTCTACTACGTAATTTGATTTTTTCTAATGTTTTTTTTTTTTTTCAAATAGTCGTATGATATAACAGTCTTGATCTTTATAAGTTCGGACACTATTACGTGTAAGTAACTTGAGGTCATTTCCAGTTTACTTAATCAAAACATTAGACTAAGGAAATATCTTCACTAGACTTTGCCTCCGCGGTTTTCTCCATAGCATACCGAATATTTATTGGCTGTCAAAGAGACTTTTTTACATGCCTAAATGTTGTAGTTTATGGTATCCAATTTCTATAAATGGCATGATGCAATATGTTCAACCACTATAAGCATCTCTTAGGAGCTAATAACTGTGTTCAACAAAAAAAGACTCTTAACTGAACCCCAGACACAAAACCCCACATTCAAAACTGGATTTGGTTCAAAGACCATCCGGCGATCATCGCTCCATACCGCCGAGGCTGATGAATGACTATGGCCCCAAGGATCTGTCATTTGCTGATTTATTTTGTAAATGGGCTTAATTAAGTCCGTATAGAAAAAGCCTGATAATTGTTGTGTCGATGATCCAAAGCTTAGCATTTTGCGAGACAACTTGTCGTATCTTTCGAGCGGTCATAATGCATACTGTTGAGGGTAGTGGCTATAATAAATATCAATGGGTCTGAAAAAGGAGCATCCTCCAATCGCTAATTACTAATGAACCAGCAATTCACTTTGTTATTAGCATGCGATAGCCTAAAGCTCGTATATGGGATGCAACAAGACAAGTTGCGCGCACAGAAAATAGATCCAATTTGCATATCGCTGTCGTGCTGTATGTCATCAAAATACGATCGCAGCCGTAGCCGATCAAGTAGACTGAAAAAAAACTTTTAGGTGTCTCTTGTATTACTTGGTGTGATGTATGATGGCAATTTGCGTGATTCGGCTAGTTGCAGTGGAATTACCTGCATATATGGAATTCCGCCATTGAATCATTAATGGTTTATAGTTAGATGTATAATAATAAGTGGCAATATACACACGTCATATGCACAAAACGGGGACTTTTCTTCAAATATGTAAACACTTTTCACTCGTACGAACTATCCGCTGATTAGTATGACGTGTTTTCTTTATCCAACGCAAATATGTAAAATATTTGTCACCAATGCGTTAGTAAACTACATAACAATTAGGTTTGACATAAGTAATTTGATTCACTTTATGAGCGAATAAATCAAACAGTTTATTAATTTAACATTTACTACTTGGTGATCTAAGTCTAAGATCTGGACTTCTCGCGGTAATATGTTCACATAAATCTCAAGTTGTTTTTCAATCTATCTCTCAAATCTTCAAAAGTCGATGTTGCTGTTAGGATGAGTTTGTGATTTTCGCTGGACACATAGACATGGACGACGCGACGCCGGCAAACCTTTGGTTTCAGAAAAAAAAACGATATATTGATTTAAGGATTAATGTCAGATCGTCCATCATTTTGGCAGCAATCAACCAAGGAGGTATAGTCATCATGTCTCATACCCTGTGACTATTATACATATATAGGTTCTCACTCACTGATGTCTAACTGAAATGTTCAATGGCATTCGGGTTTTGTGTTTGTAATTGCTTATCGATCGGTCGAAATGATCGAAGATCTGATGATTGTTTTTGATTTCTTATACTTTATCGATATTTACTTTATACCATTAAATTTCCAAAAATCTTCAAATGTTAATGTAATGTATATGTCGGGGTCAAATCAAAGCTTTAATTTTTTGCATCGGCCAAAGTTTCACCATATCAACCAGAACTCTGATTGCATTTGCTATTTTTTTTTTCAAGAACTCAAAAATGCGCAAATGGGATTAAAAAGGACAACATTTCAGTGCTATCACTTTTTTTTCCAATTACACATGTGTTTCCAGTGCCATAACAGACAGGCTCTGTGGCTCACTTGGTTGAGTCGCACTCTACGATGCTAAAAATATAGAGGTCCGGAGATCGAATCTCGGCGTGGTCCAGGAAACATATAACTAGTGCTTGCAACATTATATACACTCTGAAACTATATGCAATGTAAGTTGACTCGAAGTAGCCTATAAATGAACGCACCATGCCCCACAAGGGGTTACGGTACAGAGAAGAAGAAGAAGAAGTGCCATAATTACCCAAAAATACTATGCTTCAACTTCAACTAAAATTCTGTGGCCTTTTCGGAATCTATAGACTAACTACCATTGGTTATCCTTTTTGTTTATTGTTATACCCTTCGCTCATAGAGTGAAAGGGTATATTAACTTTGTCATGAAATTTGTAACGCATTAAAAGAAGCATCTCCGACCATATAACATACATACATATACATACATATACATACATATATGATCAGCATTACTTGGGGAGTCGATTGGGCGATGTCAGTCTGTCCGTCTGTCTGTCTGTTGCGACGCGTCTTACTCGGCCAATTTAAAAGCTATGAAGCTAAAGTTTTGCACAAATGCTTCTTTTTGCTGCAGGCAGTTTGTATGTTTGAATCGGTAAAATCGGACAATGGGGTCATGGGGCTGCGATGCAAACCTAACTTCCCAAATTAGGTTCTTCTAAGAAAAACTTTCTTATTTGTTTACCAATTTCAACCAAATTTCACACAAATGTGTTTCTAGTGATAAGACAAAACATATGTAAGAATGAATCAAATCGGACCATGGGGTCATGGGCTGTCATACAAACCTAAGCCCCCAAATTAGGTTCTTTTAAAACTTTTTATTTCTACACAAATTTCAACCAAATTTCACACAAATGTACTTCTATTGCCGAGAGAAAACATAATGTTAATAAATCAGACAATGGGGTCATGGGGCTGCCATGCAAAGCCAACCCCCCAAATTAGGTTCTTCGAAGAAAAAATTTTTTATTTGTGCATCAATTTCAACCAAATTTCACACAAATGTATTTCCATTGATGACACAAAACATTTGTAAGATTAGATCATATCGGACCGTGGGGTCATTGGACTGCCATACAAACCCAACCCCCCAAATTAGGTCCTTCTAAGAAAAACTGTTTTATTTGTGCACCTCGTAGAATGACCAAGTCGATAGTTCCATGATATGATATGGCTCCCCATACAATAACGGAACCTATTCGGAAGTGATGGCGTGACAGGTACATAGGGTCCTTCCTATATAATCATGATAGTAGGAGAACCCATCTGGACCGTCCACACAAAACCGTTTTCCATCCGTAAATATTACCTGCCTCCATTGTGATGTCCAGTTCATGAATCTTGAGGCGAATTCCAGGCGCTGTAGGCGATGTTGCGGGGTTAAGGCTATTTTTTTCTTTAATCGCAAACGTTTTAAGCAAGATGAAGATCTAAGAACTCGTTGGATGGTCCTTACACTTGCTGATAACACCAAAATCTCCCCAAGCTTACGCGCAGTAAAGGGCGAGTTCGAGGCTTCTCTTAAGAGACTTCGCCTTGATGCACCGGGAATCGCTTTTTTTCTGCTTCCTGCGTATCGTCGGCCATAATTTCCACTATCTCGTATAAAATTATTAACAAGGTTCAAGCTCCGCTGAATCCGTATTGCAATTTGTCGGTTTGAATATCCTTCTTGCTTTAGTATGGAAATTGTCGCCTTTTCCTCGGCAGAAAATTGATTTCCTTTTGACATTATCCACTATACGACTCACAGAGTATAACGCGAAAAAAAATGTTTCCACAAACACTTCTCACCAGGACGAGATAACTCTTTAAAGTAAGTGAACCTATACAATTGTCGCAGTGGAAATTGCGATTTTCATTTTAAAAAATTCCGTTAGCTATGCGAGTTGCTTAATAGAAATGTAATATTTATTAAAATAACCGTTAGTTGAGAGAGCATTATTTAAAAATTATTTCCGATCAGAGTACATTGAAATTTTATAATTTTAAAGGAAAATATCCATGAACCTAAGCATTTGTCGCGCAGTGTATATAAGAATGTATTAAATCGTATAATGGGGTAATGGGGTTGCCATACAAACCCAAACCCCCATTTTGGTTCTTCTAAGAAATATTTTTACACCAATTTCACAAATCCTTGAATTAATGTGCCTTTATCAAAGCAACTAAAAAGTCAAAACAAATGGAATCGTACTATGGGGCCATACTCACGCATCCTCCAATTAATTACAAGTCATAGGTACGCCCGAAAAAACTTTTAGCCTGAGGGGAGCGAAGGGTATCCAAATTTCGGCCATGCCCGAAATTAGCCTCGTTTTTTTTTATTTATTTAATACTGGACTGTATATCGTCGAAAATACGGCAGTTTCATCATCTCTCGTATTTTATTTTTCTCAATTTATTAGCTGGCCTATTTTAAAGCAGCACACACATGGGAAATCCATGGATTTTAGTTCTCTCAAATAAGACCATACTCGGGCCGATTTGGGTTTTAATGCAATAAAATCCATATGAAGTCCATGGACTGCAATCCATTGATAGACCGTGTGTGTGTGCGGCCTAAGAGAGGAATCTTCTAGAGGGAACGCAATGCCAAAACATTCTAGACGGCACATTCACAAAGAATGTGCGAGGCCGTTTCATCGTCAGAATCAGCAGTTCGCGTCGTTGACAATGCGTATTGTTTTTAGATGGTCACTCAAACGACAGTGCTCTGTGAGAAGCCCGAAAATTATCCTGACCCTGCTCCTACTCAAAGTCATTAAACTTAGAGTACGTTTGAGCGAGTAATAGACCACTCACTTATCTCTGTTTTGCATGTGCAAAGTGGTATACTGCAGGATCTGGGTCAAGGAAGGTGCTAGCAGACGCTATTCCAGCTTGTTCCTCTGCCAGCTCGATGCCGAAGTGTCCAGCTATGCAAAAAGGTGTAAGATTATTACGGATCGAGGATTTCCTGACAAACCCTCACGAGTTTCGATGTAACAGAACAGCTCGTAAGAGCTTTAATTGCAGTTTGGGTGGGAGTGCTCCATTCCTCCCTCGCCCAGATCGCCGCATCAAAAGAAAGTTCGAATCATAAAGTCTTTAGCAGATAGTCCGATGACACACAAAGTTGGTTACTACTATTTATCCTAGATGTGTTGAGTTCAGTCATCGCCATCTTGATAGACAGTTCAGATTATCAGCTGATAAAATGAGCTGTCATGTGGCTATGGAACCGCATTTAAAACAATAGCAATAGCAACAACCACAGGCGCTAAGGTACCAAATTTTCGAAATCGAATTTCGACAGTCCGGCCTGATGGCGGTGGTTCAGTGGAGTAAATACAATTTTTAAAAATTTCTGAAACAACGAAGCGAACACGGGACGATGCTTCCCCGGATAATCTGTTGAGGAACAGAATTAAACAGCTCAAAGACGATAAAATGTCGACGAATCGTTTTGGAATTTTGGCGGACGTATCTGAAGGCACTGATTCATCCGAAACACCCGCACCTGCTGTCAAAAAGGTAAAATGTCCTCGAATTATCTCACTGGAGCCAGTGGCGTAGATAGCTTTTCGGAAAGGAGGGGGATCATTTTCCAAGATTGCTTATACTTTTACGGTTATCAAATATTGAATTTCAATTTCAAATTAGCAGTTTCTTTTATCAAATTTTGGTGCGAATTAGATAGCAATTTTCCCATATGAAGAAAAAACCTGGGTTAGATAAGTTGTTCCCAAACTTTTCGGAGTTACGAAACACCTAGCATCGCCGCTTTTCTGGGCAGCACAACTCAAAACAGGAATTAATATAAATCATTTGTCCAGAAAAGAGAAAAGGAATATGACCAGTAAAAATCGAAATTTTCCGATAGCTCAGAAATTCGTGACTATATTTCTAAAATATATAAAATAAAAATATAGATTTGTAGGACATCATACAGCTGCTATAAATTTTGAAGCTCTAGCTATTAACTCATTGCCGGACACAACGCCAAAATTTGACACAATTTGTATGGTCAAATGCTCAAAATTGGACGTCTATAGACGTTGTGTCCGGGAAAGTGTTAACCAATTGTTTGAAAAAATTACCAAAAATATGAGTAGAACTTAAAATTAGGACTGTTAAAATTTCGTTTAAAAAAATTGTAGAAAAGTATTGATTAACACATATTTAAGCCTCTAATTTATTTGCGCCTTAATGTAAATCCCACAAACACTGTTGACATGCTTTATTTTCTGGTACTCACTACTTCCTTTCCCATTTCATATAGTAGAAAGTTGTAAAAGAAAATCTGTCTAGTCTCTGATGCTGGTCAAATATTTTGCAGTTAAGTTGATTTCTGGTACAGTGTAGTAGACTAAGCTTCGGAATTTTAAAACTTACAAATCTGTTTACGTATAGATTGTTTGCTTTCTGATGTCAAAAGCCCTTTCTGCAGTTTTCCTGTTTTTTGATATATTCGCGAAATTCCTGAGAGATCTTCCCAGAACCCTAGTGTATCGCGGAACTCCGTTTGTTTGTTTGTTAATTTGTTTTTGAATTAGTGCCTGCATAAGACTATATATCTTTCGATTCTGGAAATTTCTACATTTTTTCTATAAAAAATTTAGTTAAAAAAAATAATCCTAGTTATAGCTATATACGATAAAACCTTTCGTCAGATTTTAACTTAAAAGAAAAAGAAAAAAGAATGTTGATAAGTCGTGCATTTTGACAAAAAATGCTATAACATTGTAACGGTTAAAAATAGAGGGGTCCCGTTTTTTTAATTTTTGAACCAAACATTAGGATTTTCCGGCAACCAATATTCAATCAGTGCTTACATTTAATTTTTCTAACAGCACTTCTAGATTTCTTCAGTAGGGCTTGCCTATGCGAAACTCCAGATCCAATGTGAAAAAGTAGATGATCGTAAAGTCCTGTGCTTAGTGTTTCTGTTCTATCGATACGCTTCTATTATACCACAATTAAAATTTAAGGAAGTGCTAAATTTTCTATTGTAGTTCTAAAAATTGTTTGACGTATATTTATGAAACACGACACACGTTGAATAATTCCAGCAAAAAGTTTACTTTTGCTTTGTTTTACACAACTAAGTAATAATAAAAAATATCTACGCCACTGACTGCAGCGCTCCCAACTGGACTTCTTTTTGGCCGATCACAACATTCACAAATAGTCAGTGCAGTACACGTCAACTGGTCTGAAACTAATATTATCCAATATTGATGATCACGAGCGCACGTTATCACAGCTTCAAAAGCGAAACATTCACTTCTTCTCTTATCAGCGAGCCGATAAACGGCCTTTCAAAATAGTAGTATCTGGTTACCACAATATCGATCCGAACGATTTCGCCGAAATCTTAAAAACAGACCACAAAATTAACATACTAGAGGTCAAGAAATTCTCAGCCCGCATGCGAAAATATGACTCTGAGATTTACTTTGACCGTGTTTTTTAATTAGCTAACCTACACTATCCAGCGTAATTTTCATACAAACGCAAACCTGTGACTTTATTCAGGTTAGAAATTATATTGCTATCCAGATTTAATGAGCTTTCCAAAACTCGCCTAAATGTATGCAATCCCAATTATTTTCTAGTACGTTTTCCAATGACTAGCAAAAATTAAATTTTGAAAAGAAAAGCTCTAAGGTATAGTTTACATGCAACATACAAGTGTCTGCAAAAAATATAGTTTCTGTTTGTAAATTCATGTTAAAAATGTTGTTCGTCGAATTTTTATTCTAACAAAATTATGATTCCTACATAAAAATATGTTTTCATTAAAAAAAATTACATGTTAACTTTTGCGTTTGTAAAGTGAAAACGGGTCTTTAATATTTTTTAGCAATGTTTTGAAATTAATGGCAATGCCTACGTGACAATTTGAAATTTAACCTGGATGGTACTCTCGATAGTTTTTTTTTGCGCGTCTGGGTTAGCAAATTGCACCCGATGTAAAAAAAAAACACGGCCTTTATTGTTAACATCGAACGCGGTACGATAAAAGTCAGCGATCTGTCGAAAATTAAAACCATAAAGGCGCGTTTATATGGCATCAAACTTGTTTGCATCCAACTTTTCCCTCAAACTTATCCAAGTTGGAAGGCTGTTTACACGTACGATATTCTCTCCAACAAATCCTATCAAACAAATCCTATCCAACTTGTTGGCCGTGTAAACAGTAGTTGAAAGTTGGAGCGGTCGTAAAACGTTATCAGTTTTTGCAATACGTATTAGTTCAGGAAAAATATATTTGCTTTTTCTTTTATTTTTCCGTGAATATTTTACACATTGAAGGAAACATGCCCGCATGAGTATGCAGCGTGCTCCAAAAGTCAACGGAACGCCAGAATTGGATGATAGCGCACCGATACTGGTAATCAGGCGCATCAATTCTTTATTATTAGAAAGTATATTTATATTTCGATTGGACTATAATCAATGCATCTCAAACAAGTTGTCCAACTTCTGTTTTCACGGTGGATTTGTTTGAATGCTCGTTCCACTTCAAACTTGTCGTCCAACTTCTGTTTACACGATGGATTTGGTGTCCAACTTGTTTGAATGCTCAAAAGTTGGACGACAAATCCATCGTGAAAACAGCGCTTAAGACGAACTATTGTGCACTGGAATTATTACTGAGGCAGCAAAAGCGGACCTGCACAATGTAGAAATTGTCAGATGTTTGGTCACGGCTCATCGAACTGCCACCTACCACCGAGATGCATGATATGTAGCCAGTCACATCACAATTCCACTTACCCTACGAATAATAAAGTGCAAGCAAAATGCGCCAACTGCGGAGGCAATCATTCTTCCAATAACGTAAACTCTCCTAAACGAAAACAATATATTGAACTCAGAGCTCATTTGAATAATAGTACAGTAATCGGGTATATTTTACTTAAAAAAAATACGTAATGGCTGAAATTTGGTGAAGATGTTAAGCAACGTGCCCTAAGCCTAAATCTGAGTTTTCGTATTTGTGGGAGTGGGGGAAGTTATAGTAATTTGCCTACTTAAGGGCGAATTTTGCGTTTTTCCTTAATATCATTCTTACTGGTATTCCTACAGTAAAGTGATGTATAAAAGTTTTGTTTCTAATCAAATTGTCTATTCAACGGTACCAATATTGTAGGCCAAATTGTTCCGTTATAATGACCGGTTAAAGGGCAAAATAGCACTAATAATGAGAATATTTGGCTTAAGTAAAACACGTAATAACTGAAATTTGGTGGAGATGTTAAGAGATACGTCCTAAATCTATATCTGAGTTTTCGTATTTATGGGAGGGGGTTGTCATAGTAAATTGCCTACTTATAGGTTAAATTTGCGTTTTTGCTTAATATCATTCTTAATGTTGACCCTACAGTAAAATGGTATAGGTTTTCTTTCCAATCAAATAATCTATTCACCGATACCTTACCAGTATTAACAGTATTTTCTATACGAATAGTGCATAGGGCTTTGTAGTTTATTGTTATGCAACTCAAAACACATACATATTAAAATATCGTAACTATATAAACTATCATAATTTCCAATTAAAATAAAATTTCAAACCATTGTCAAAGAGGCGAAAATGGTCAAAAAATTATGACATGCATTTTATTGCTCGAGTACTTTTAGGGTGCGATTAATTAGAAAGTTCTCACCATAGCGAGGTAGTTGGGTCAACATTTGAAAGATACGTTTTGTAGGCCTAGGTATGCAGTTTTTTCACAAAAAAAAAACCTACTTTTCTGCGATGTATTAAAAAAAATGCAAAACCTGTTCTTATTGGTCTACTTTATGTATGATATTGATTTAAATACCGTTTGATAGATTATTTGATAAGAAATGAAAACTCTATACACCATTTTAATGTAGGGTCAGCAATAAGAATGATATTAAGCAAAAACGGAAATTTAGCCTATAAGTAGGCAATTTACTATAACTACCTCCCTGATATATACGCAACTTCAGATATAGATTTTTAATGCATCCCTTAACGACTCCACCGAATTTCAGTCATTATATGTTTTATTTAAGCAAAATATTCCCATTATTGGTACTATTTTCACCTTTAACTGGTAACTATAACGGAACTATTTGACCGATGAAATTAATGTAGGTACCGTAAGATAGATAATTTGATTAGAAACAAAACTTATATACATCACTTTACTGTAGGGTCAACAGTAAGAATGATATTAACGAAAAATGCGAAATTCGCCTATAAGTAGGCAATATTCTCCAACTTCCCCCACCCCCACGAATACGAAAACTCAGTTTTAGATAAAAGACATGTCCCCTAACATCTCCAGCAAATTTCAGCCATTACGTATTTTTTTTAAGTAAACGGCCGTTTTGTGTCTTTAAATACTGTACTATAATAAGAAGGTACGACCCCCACAAATCAACAAACAATCGGCAACTGTCAATATAGCCGTCGGCTATCTTCGGTACCTTTCAACACTAATCCAACGCACTTTCCACCTCTTCCTTCGAAAATTATTGGGAACACTGGAAATATCACTACAACTTCGTTAAACCGTCCAATGACTTACAGTCAAACAGCTCAAAGCAATGTATAGTAATGCCAGCATCCACTGCAAACGAAGCTGCGAGTAGCCGCATGTTCACTGCCGAACAGTTGCTACAACTATCGTTGGAGCTATTCGAAAAACTCTCCGAGTGTCGAACTAAAAAGGACCAGTACTACTGTATTGTAAATCTGGCAGTCAAGTTTCTGTTCCACAATATTAACCCTTAAATGCATAGCGTACCATATATGGTACTTGGCTAGATTCCTGTAAAAGTCTAGCGATTATTATATTTTTGATTTGTTTTTTACTTTATTCCAAACTAAAAGCTAATCTTTACAGCTAAATAATTTTGCGAAATTTACCGTTATTCGGAAAATTAAAAATACTGGTGAGTAAATTGGAATATGTTCTTGAGATTCTTTTGAGATTTTGACCAAAAAAAGTCACCAAAGGTTTTGTTTGCACCAATTTTGCAACGTACCATATATGGTACACTGGGGCATATTCAGAAATATATATACAGGGTGTCCCGCGACTCTTGGTACATACGATGATGGGTGATAGTACAGCTCATTTGGGTACAATTAATGTTCTACATAACCCCTCTATCTTTAACCGTTATAAAGTTATAGCATTTTTTGTTAATCGTCTCAGAAACCTCGACCTGCAGAGCAAAATCACTATTTGCCACACTCCCAAATATTTGATCCGAGATTTGACTTTACTTTCTGAAACTCCACAAAATTCTACATAAAATAACTGTTTTGCCAATTAAATAATTTAAAACCCTACCCAGATACAACCATTCAAACTTTTAAGAAATTCGAAAATTGATTTTTCATTGAAAATTTAAATTGTAAAATCGTAACGGTACTTTGAACTGACAAATGTGCAAAGTTGATAAAAGTTTCCTCATAATGTTAGCTTTCGAACGACATATAAAAATTAGGGTCTTAGGATTTAAAAATTTGCATATCTTACGTGTTAAAGAGAAAAAATTGTGGTTCCAAGAAAAAACCAAAGTAAACGTTTCCGCAATTTTTGTACGAGTTTTATTTCGTAAACAAGATTTTTTTTAATAAAAAACGAAAAAACACGATACCAAGGTTAATTTCAGGCGCGGCCGAAATTTTGATACCCTTCACTCTTTTCGGGCTAATATTTTTTTTCCGGCGTACTTATGACTTATTTTAATCCCCCCCATTCTTTCACTTTCGTTTTCACATAGTTTCGTTACCTCGATCAAAGATATTTGCGTTAGGTTTCGTTAGAATAACTGCACAAACGGAATTTGGTGGGAGGGGGGATGCCCCCATAGTACGAATATATTTTGTTTTTACATATTTTTGTACTTTCTATAAAGACACATTGCAAAAACAAATACATATATTCGTTTTTTATTTAAAAAAATCTTGTTTACTAAATAAAACTCGTACAAAAATTGTGGAAACTTTTACTTTGGTTTTCTCTTGGAACCACGTTTTTTTCTTTTTAACACGTAAGATATGCAATTTTTTAAATCCTAAGACTCTAATTTTTATATGTCGTTCGAAAGCTAACATTATGAGGCAACTTTTATCAACTTTGCACATTTGTCAGTTCAAAGTACCGTTACGATTTGACTATTTAAATTTTCAATGAAAAATCAATTTTCGAATGTCTTAAAAGTTTGAATGGTTGTATCTGGGTAGGGGTTTAAATTATTTAATTGGCAAAACAGTTATTTTATGTAGAATTTTGTGGAGTTTCAGAAAGTAAAGTCAAATCTCGGATCAAATATTTGGGAGTGTGACAAATAGTGATTTTGCTCTGCAGGTCGAGGTTTCTGATACTACTAACAAAAAATGCTATAACTTTATAACGGTTAAAGATAGAGGGGTCATGTAGAACATTAATTGTACCCAAATGAGCTGTACTATCACCCGTTATCGTATGTACCAAGAGTCGTGGGACACCCTGTATAGGTACACATTCCGATCGTTCTTAGTTGATGAAATTACTCTCCTTATGCTCATGAAATGTTAATTATCAGCTTTTTCAAGATGATGGTGCTTTTTATTGGGCCAAGAACAGCTCCAAATAACCTAAATTTTCAAACAAATTATATCACCGATCCATTTTTCTAGGACATTTACTGCAATTTTTTATGAAAGCTAGGTGAATCAGTCCTGATCAGGATCCAAGGGAACGGAGCTGCCATAGTTGATTTAGAAGGATCGTTTTTGCCATTTTGTTTTCACACTGGTCAGGGCTTAGTGTTTCTGTAGCTGCTTCTTATAATACCAGTCTTTTTATCTGGCAAGTATAGTGAAACATCTTTTGTTTTGTCCTTAGGACACTAAAAAACGAGCTTCTGTACTTGACATCTTAGTAAGATATTTGGACTTTCACCAGGACTCAACAATAATAATAATAATTTGATTACACTGTAAAAACAAGGTTGAATTTTACATCGAAAACTCGTTGAATTTTACACCTTTTTTCTCGCAAAATTACAGTAAACGTTTATTTTTCAACGAAATTTCTAGTATACCCACAAAATAGTGTAATATTACACAGATTTTTCAATATTACTCTATCTCAGTGTAATTTTACACCACATTTGGTGTGAAGATGTGTCATTACTTTATTCTTGTGTAACTTCATATTTTCAGTGTATATTTACCAATTTTGGTGTAAAAAATACACCTACATTTGTGTAAAACTGACTTTTGTGCATTATTGCATTTTCCTGTATCTCACAAGTGACTTGTTCTGTGTGCAGTTAGTCTGTTCCGTCCGAAGTGCGATCGTGTGAGCATCATATTATTGTTGTGTTATAGCGCTTTTTGCTCTTGAACCGAAGGGGGTGTGGCAGCTCTTGGCCGTTGCAATAACGGGTAGCTCCAGGACGATTTACACCGAAGAACGGGCTGCCGTAAATATTATTATAAACCCGGATGTAAATTTACATATTTGCCGGTGTAAATTTACATTTTTTTCGTGCAAATTTGCTTATTTCTGATTTAAATTTACTTAAGTCTAAGAGTAAGTTTACTTATTTATGTGTGCAAATTTACACCAATTTTGTAGTAAATATTTACTCCGTAAAGCGTAAAATTACTCTCGTTCATATAGTGGTGTAAATTTACTACTATAATAGAAGGAAAAAAAGTTTCCTGCTATTATTGGAGTAAATTTTTTTAGAGTGTATGACAAGTATTGTGTTGGAAGTCCACGGGCAGGATCCTCAGAAAATGTGCTTCTAGGGTCAACCATTTCATATGGAAGACTAAGTGGAGTACCACATTCGATAAAGAAAAAATTACATGGATGTAATTCTTGTGGACATGTCCTGGGACCTGCACAAATTTGGGTTGTAAAGCAAGGCAGGCAGCAGTCAATTTCCATATTCAAATCCTAGCAAAGTCAATCCAATCCATATACTTTTCAAGAAAGGAATCCCATGAGCTATGATAAGTCAAAAGAAGTCTCGAGATATACGTTTAACAGTGGAACATGTTTACAACGAACTATTATACAAAAGATTTATTTTATAACAAGACCTAGTTCTAATAGCGCTAATAGCATGATCAGTGCATACCCTATACCCATGTACAGAGCTAGACGGCACGCAAAGCCCAAAATAATCAAATCCACTTTTCTTTTTATAGGGGAGGAAGGGGTACCTGAGTCGGATCTGACGCCCTTTTAATATTTTATAAGGACATCCAACAGCTACCACTTGACACACATTTGAAGTTTTTCGCGACATTCTATCAAAAGACATGGCTAAATTTTGGTTTGGGAAAGTAGGGTTAGTAAGACCTACTCCACTTTCCATCAACTTCCAGGATATGTCACAAATAGGAATCGATACGAATTTCAATAAGGAATAGGAAACTAGTCACGCACCTACCCGAGCTGCCTTTTAAAAGCTGAATATTCGCGATTTATATATAGAAATGACAACCTTTACTTTAACGAAGAGGTGTTCATTATATCGAGTTTCCACTATAATTTCGATCAAAACTCTCAATAATCATTATCCTTTCTTTTTTACACTGTTCCTATTAAAGTAAGAGGCAGATTAAATAAAGTTTAAAAAGTGTCTTTCATGCAACATAATGGCCTGAATGCATGACGTACCAATAATGGTATAAACAATACAAATTCTACTATTTTCGCTTTTTTGCGAAAACGGGCTATTTCCTGGGAAAATAAAGGCTAATTCCGTGTTCAGTGACCGATTTTACATAAGAGGAGGTCAGTTACGATAATTGGTTCAGACCCCATGCATTTACGGATTAAAGCGATACTCTGGAATGCCCAAAGTCTTAACAATAAATCAGACGAGTTTTTAGGGTTTTTTAGATTTTTCAAAAAACCCTTATGAAATCGATTTTGTCCGTCCGTCTGTCCGTCTGTCCGTCTGTCCGTCTGTCCGTCCGTCTGTTCACTAAATAACTCGCGAACGGCTTAACCGATCGTCATGAAATTTGGTAGGAATGTGTAGAATGGTAACAGTCTTTGGCACAAAATACTTAGAAGTTGGTAGGACAAAAATAACAGGGTGTCCCGGACATTTGAAAATTTGTTCACTAAATAACTCGCGAACGGCTTAACAGATCGTCATGAAATTTGGCAGGAATGTGTAGAATGGTAACAGCCTTTGGCATGAAATACTCAAAAATTGGTATGGCAAATAAAACAGGGTGTCCCGGACATTTACAAATTTGTTCACTGATTACCTCGCGAACGGCTTAACCAATCGTCATGTATTTTAGTAGGAATGTGTAGAATAGTAACAGTCTTTGGCACGAAATATTTAGAAGCTAGTAGGGCAAAGATAACAGGGTGTCACGGAGATTTAAAAATTTGTTCACTAACTGATCGTTATGAAATTTGGTAGGAATGTGTATAATCGTATGAGTCTTTAGCACGAAATACTTAGACGTTGGTAGGACAAAGCTAACAGGGTGTCCCGGAGATTTTAAAGAGTCGACTTTTTTAGTTTTTATCGGACATGAACGTATGGGTACTCAAATCAAGGAACTCGATGGGTACATTTCATATCAGTCGCTTTTTTCCAGTTTGGAGTAATGGTAACGGAGTTACAGCTAATAAATGCAGTTAATATATGTAAACATGATACATAGTAAATCTATTTTTGGGTTGGTCTAATTAAAAAGTGTTATAGAATGAAAGGCGTTACGTTTCGGAATGCAAGAGACATCGCTCATCTTTTTAAGTTTTAGTTCGCAGGCGAGCCTCTTACCGTACCTTACCGTAAAATTCCTAAAAAACACTGCGACTGCCACACTATCACTATGTCATGTCAACCATACCACGAGCACCTTTTTTGTGTACCCTTGGTTTATGGAGTCATTGGGTGAGGATACGAAACCAAACAGTTGCGTATATATAGTTAAGGGATCAGAACGGCAAACATGTTTGCGAAAACTCACCCATATAGTTCAACTATAGGCCCGCTATCCTGTCCACTAGGACTATATTTTCATGTATTTCACAAAGGCGAAGCAGTAAAACTGCGTGTCACGGATCCTTTGGCTAATTAGAATGAATTTATTTTTGAACTCCAAACACGAATTTATATTTGGCACGGAGTCAGGGCCGGATTTAGCCAGTCTGGGGCCCGGGGCCCGGGGCTAATATTTTCAAGAGGCCCCCTCCCTAACATATGTCATTCGCTCGTTTTGCAATTTTTATTTATTAAATTCTTAAGCTAATAACTTATATTCTAGATAGACCGAAAATGTGAATAATGATACTTGTGTTGTGTTGTTTTTATGTTGATCGCATTAAATTCGTTTACGTTACGTTTTTCTGATGACAACATGCATTATTTAATAATATTTATATGAGTATGTTGCTATTTATGCAATGAAACCGTAATTTAACGAATCAAGATTAGCTTGTTGTATTTGTCAAAATAATTATTGTAGTTAATTCAAAATAATAATACAAATAGTGTTTAATATAAGTAATAAAAAATAATAATAATAAATAATAATAAAAATTATAATAATACATAATAATTGAATTATTTAAATTCAATTAGATCATTGAACATAAAAAATGACGACTAGATTCTTTAATTCAAAATAATTAATTTCATATATGTTAGAATTCATTTATTTGTTTTAGTTAGCTATATTAATAATTTTAGTTTGTTATATTAGAATTAAGAAACAAGATTCTTTTTTCTTGCTTTGTCGTGAGCGAATACGTATATTATTTCATCAAAATTAATTGTTGCCATTATCTCTCTTTCGATTGACAATAATGCCAAAGACGAAAGCCTAGTGTTGGTCATGGTTGACCGATATTTATTTTTTATAAACGCTAATTTTGATAAAGATCGTTCGGCTATTTTGGGGGATTCACACTTTGCTCATGAATGGATATATACAAAAATCTCCATTCTCTTTTTCAAACACACATTGGTCAAAAATCCCCCGATGTGGGATAATTCCCACGTCTGGCAACATTGGATGTTGAGCGGATTCCGAAATAATTCTTTTAATTTTAGTACATGCTAACGGTTTTGTGCACAATAGAATTTGGACTGTGCATGTGTCGTAACGCAAAACCAGTTTGCCCTGCGACTTTATGCTGTTTGCCATGAGACCGATTGAAAATGTCTAATGACTATTAGGCGAAAGTTCGCATTGAGTGCTTTATTGGTTTACTGAATAGCGCCGGACATTGTGCGGATACTGCTGATAAAAAAATGGTCGACAAGAATGACAGAAAGTTAAGGAATGTAAATGATTATGATTGAGGACCAATAGACATCTTGGAATTTTAATACAATTGTGTTAAAATTATTTTGGAAATAATTTTATGTATTTTTTTTTTTTGGAAAAGTAATTGATTATTAAAAATGTATTCCATGCGCATCGGGGGCCCCTAAAAACGCGGGGCCCGGGGCTTCAGCCCCCTTAGTCCCCCCCTAAATCCAGGCGTGCACGGAGTGAAGTACCGTGAGAAATGGAAATCTCCAATTTCCTTCAGTAATATTTGGAACATGTGATTCATTACTTTTGAATCTGTAGTAATGAAAATACATAAAATGAAATCTTTCCTGTGAGAATGGCGCTAACTATTACTTTTGATAGAATCCCAAAGAATGAGTCTGTGTAATTGTCTGTGAGATGTGTCGGCGTATATTGAAAGCTGAGATGTTCAAATACTCAAGACAAGATGCTGCCACACCGGAATGTGTAATTCATAAAAATTGAATAGGACTCGCGAACAAAAGAGCAGGAGACAGAACCGTGTCAATCAATTAACCCATAAAAGGAAAACAAGAAACAGGAACGCACTTGTTGTACACTTATGAAGAGCTATTATGAAATACCAAAGCGAGCCTTTCTCAACAGGTATACATATAATGTCTGCATGGGTACAAGAACTCACAAAACGAAAACCATTTCACGGCCTGTCATATATAGGCACAAGACCTCCCACAATCGAATATCTTTATCTGAACGATGTATTTCGTACAGAATGGACGCACTCATCGTTTTTCTCTCAAGTATTCGTACTCGCCTTGTTGAATTGTCTTGTCCTAATTGAGCCATCACACGATCCTCACCTGAAGACAGTGTGCAGCATTTTTCTGTTCGGGAATGCTTTTGTTCTAGGCGATATCGGAACATAAGTTTAAAGACTCAAGGACATGTGAATAACAATTCCATCACGACACGAATCCGATCGGCATTGGCTTCCATAGGGGCAAAAATATAAAAAAAGGATATCAACTGGAAGCCGAAAGGAAATGTTTTTACCACCTTTTGAAATGCTTTTGTTTGCGAGCTGGTGTTATCCACTTCGTTTCTTTTGGTATTCGGGACCATTTGTTTTTCACAATAGCGAAACTGATGCATCATCCCAGGGGTATCCGGACTTTTCAATATAGTTGACCACCTTTTGCATCGGGGCCACGTGGTATAAAGGTAATCGTACAAAAAATTGTCTTTTGAACATAAGGCTAGTGCATGTATAAAATACTTCCTAGCTAGATTATTTTTAAAGGCGACTTTCATGAATTGATTCGGTAAAAGTTTAAATTCAAAAATAACCTTCCCAACAGCAACTTAGTTTCTTATATTCAGATGCAAACATTTTCTGCTTAGTAACTAGGGAGCATGTCCCAACATTACCGACATTAGGTCCCTATGGATTCTGTTCACAATCAAACCAACAAAATATCTCATCCTCATTTTGGTGCTGATCGAAGTCGTCCCACCGTTTGAAGAGACCGAAATGTCCGTTTGTAAAATATTGCCATCAACAGCAGGAGCAAAATATCAATTTTTCACGACAATAAACTTTCTCGGCATGGTTAACATTGAGGGTAAACTCACAGATCGTCTCTGGACCGCCATGAAGATCCTTATCGGTCATTTGAAAGATCCTTGAGGTGCGTGTTAACCATTTCCCAGGGGCATTCTGTTTGAGGTACTCAAAACCAATCAATTTCGATTCGGTGGTCCCTCCTACATAACAGTATACAGAATGAACAGATTTTTTTCGTCATTGCAAGACAGGAAAATGTCTTCATTTCGGATATTGCATTTATTGCCTTGTATCTGAACCTTTAGTGAGAAATAGGAGAAAATCATTGAAAAATTCTTTTATTGTCCTATTGTAATGGTTTATCTTTTCTTTTCCGCCGTATATGTATAGATTTGAAATGAAAATATGTCAAATGTCTACGCAAAGTGACTATCCTTTACGGAAAATCTACCGCCTTTGGTCATTTGTCTTGATTTTATGGCAAAGAAAATGTTGTGAGGTGAAAACATTATTGTTTTCGTATATTGACTATGGTTGTTGCGATGAGAAAATATTTGGGAGAAGAATCCAAAACAGTCGTTATGAGAAAATAATTTAATCGTTTTTTATCCGGGACATGCTTGCTACAGAGTTCCGAATTTTGATCAGCATACGAAAGAAAATATGATTCTGTAGGAGCAATTTTCCGAGCTTGGAATAAACCAAATTGAAGTGTATATTTTTCGCACTATTCTTTCTGTTTATATCGCCAGGTCATAACAGCCGCATACGAGCAATTGGCAACAGTTATTATAATTGTGTGGTCAAGGGTTTGTATTATCGTATCACATGGCGTTCAGATCTTCAGGGTGGAGTTTACATTAGGGATGTATAAAGCTGCCCAGGCACCCGGTTTCCGGTTTTCTGGTTATTTTTTTTTTAAAGCGGTTAGACCGTCCGGTTTAAATCGGATGGAAAGTACCGGTTTTTGGGTTAGTCAAGCCATTTCACCTAATATACTGTAGGCCGATCAAATATAAAAAAAATTACGATAAATATGATCCTGGGATTTTGTTGCTAACCATTGCCTTGACACGCTATGTGGCTCACTTGGTTGCCATATTAGCGTTGACTCGAAACTGCCTATAAACGGCTGAGTTAACGCACCATGGCCCCACATGGGGCTATACGGTACTAAGAAGAAGATTTCTTTGCTAATGGACCCTAAAGTATCGACAATGTTTTTGATTTTCAACAAATAAATAACAAAGATTTCTTATAAATATTCTTTTATAAAAGTCAAAAATACGATATGAACTGATGCTGCTTCGCTCTATCATAGAATCATTCACTAAAATTGTCCATGTTTGACAGGGTCTGCTTCAACTGGTTAGCCCTGCCGGCTCTTGTCGATTGTACCATTGTCCATAGTCCTGAATGAATTATTTGTCCATTCAACCTTTTCCAATCTTACGATAAACGAGTTTCGCAATGTGCTTTACTGAGGGAAAGCGCTGATTACTTCCCAGCACTAGCCTCTCGTGCTTTCACTCAAGAATTTTTCTACGATTCAGTTAAATTTGAACCTAAGGCCTCCAATACACACTCATATGTATTTATATTATAATATGTACATATATATGTATATCATATGTCTAAGCCTACTCGATTCATTCAGTATAAATTTTTAGAAATATGACCAAATATGACTGTTTACTTGAGCCCTAAGTGTACGGATTATAAATTCCTAATTTCCTCTTGCTACTGCATGATATAACAACGATTTCGTTGGATACTTACCTGGAGCTCCTGGGGCCAATACGAAAAATGTCTTCTACCCTTGTGTAGAAAACCTCGATAAGGTGTTCACAACAATCCGTCAATTTTACATAATATAATATAATTTTACATTGACTGAAAGTAGAGAAAGTAGAAGAGTAATTGAAACAATAATATCACATAATATGAATTTTTCTGGGAGACAAGAGCAAAATTTCTTCATAATGTAGGAGACATCGGTGAAGCCAAAGGCAGGGAGGTGCGCTTGCCCTTGCTTTTTTCGCGTGATTTGAAAAGTGGTTTTCAAAAGTGAGTTTTTTCCTGAAAAGTGTACGATATAGATGAGTGGTGTAAACGCCGGTTGGAAGGCTGGTAGAAAAGGAGATGTGGTCTGTGGCGTGGTGTGAATTTATTTTCACGGGCATAATAATGTCCTATTAAATTGCGGGAGTTTCCCCATCGCCCGTCCCCCCTTACCGATGATCAACGGTATTTTTTTCACTTACTGCTGCACTATAATACAATATAACGGGCCGAGGCTAATTTCGGGCGCGAGTGAAATTTGGATACCCTTCGCTCCCCTCGGGCTAAAAGTTTTTTCGGGCGTACCTATGACTACACTGTAAAAAATTTTACTCCAATAATAGGAGGAAACTTTTTTTCCTTCTATTATAGTAGTAAATTTACACCACTATATGAACGAGAGTAATTTTACGCTTTACGGTGTAAATATTTACTACAAAATTGGTGTAAATTTGCACACATAAATAAGTAAACTTACTCTTAGACTTAAGTTAATTTAAATCAGAAATAAGCAAATTTGCACGAAAAAAATGTAAATTTACACCGGCAAATATGTAAATTTACATCCGGGTTTATAATAATATTTACGGCAGCCCGTTCTTCGGTGTAAATCTTCCTGGAGCTACCCGTTATTGCATCGGCCAAGAGCTGCCACACCCCCTTCGGTTCAAGAGCAAAAAAGCGCTACAACACAACAATAATATGATGCTCACACGAACGCACTTCGGACGGAACAGACTAACTGCACACAGAACAAGTCACTTGTGAGATACAGGAAAATGCAATAATGCACAAAAGTCAGTTTTACACAAATTTAGGTGTATTTTTTACACCAAAATTGGTAAATATACACTGAAAATGTGAAGTTACACAAGAATAAAGTAATGACACATCTTCACACCAAATGTGGTGTAAAATTACACTGAGATAGAGTAATATTGAAAAATCTGTGTAATATTACACTATTTTGTGGGTATACTAGAAATGTTGTTGAAAAATAAACGTTTACTGTAATTTTGCGAGAAAAAAGGTGTAAAATTCAACGAGTTTTCGATGTAAAATTCAACCTTGTTTTTACAGTGTAGTGTTCAGTCCTCCCCGCATCCATGCTTTTGAATTTTCTCATATGCGCCGGGGCGAAGATTTATCGGGCGAAGCGGGGACGTGGGTTTCTTATAAGAACCAAAAAGTGCGGGAAGGGGGTCGTACGGCAGCCCTATGGCCTTCCCTTCAATTTTTACGTATGTTTGTGGCATCAATCAAAACACATTTGGTTCAGATTGGTGGACAAATAAAAAAGGTTTTCTTCGAAGAACCTAATTTGGGGGTTGGGTTTATATGCCAGCCCCAAGACCCCATGGTCCGATATAATTCATTTTTGCATATGTTTTGCACCATCATAAAAATACATTTCCATGAGGTTTAGTTGAAATTTGTGTCCAATAAAAAAAAGTATTTTTAGAAGAACCTAATTTTGGGGGTCAAGTTTGTATGGTAGCCCCACGACCCCATAGTCCGATTTCATTTATTTTCACGTTTGCTATGTGGCATCAATAGGAATATAATTTTCTTAGGTTTGATTGAAATTGGTGTGCAAATAAAAACGTTTTTCTTAGAAAAATTTGATTTGGGGGGCTAGGTTGTATGGTAGCCCCATGACCACATGGTGCGACTCCATCTATTTATACATGTTTTGTGTCATCAAGAGAAACACATTTGTGTGAAGTTTGGTTGAAATTGATGTATAAATAAAAAAAATTCTTAGAAAAACTTAATTTGGGGAGCTAGGTTTCTATGACAGCCCCATGACCCCATTGTCCGATTTGGTCCGTTTTTGCATATGTTTTGTGGTATTACTAGAAACACATTTGTGCGAATTTTGATTAAAATCGATGAGAAAATAAAAAAATTTTTCTTAGAAGAACATAGTTTGGGGGACTAGGTGTGTATGGCAGCCCCACGACCCCATTGTCCGATGTGGTCGATTTTTACATATGTTGTGTGTTACTAATTAAAACACATTTGTGTGAAATTTGATTGAAATTGGTGCATAAATAAAAAAGTTTTTCTAAGAAGAACCTAAATTTGGGGCGTAGGTTTGTATGGCAGCCCCACGACCCCCTTGTCGGATTTTGGCGATTGAAACATACAAACTGGCCGTGCAAAACGCGTCGCAATAGACAGACAGACGGACAGACGGATATCGTCCAATCGACTCAGCTCGTCACGCTGATCATATATACAGTAAAACTTCGTTATAACGCTCCCGGATATAACGCTTTCCCGGCTATAACGCTCTTTTTTCTCGGTCCTGGTCCCATTAGCAGTTATTACAGGGAATTTCGATTCGTTATAACGTTAATATTTCCTACTATGTCTTAAAAAAATTATATTGACAAATTCATTGAGCACGTAGTCTATCTTTACATTGTAAAAATCACAAACAAAGCCATGATGCACAAGATGTTCCGTTAATTCACATCAAGGTCAAATTTCCTGGAAAAGGGAAACTACAACAACAATTGAGAGTATAATTAAAGATCTCGTAATTGCATCAGCATCCGTCGACACGGAAAAGAACAAGAAGGAGGCGTCAAGCATGCCAAAAACATTTGCAGTCTTGGTTGCAATAAAGAAGATTCGAGCAATTTTTGCCTATAGCATGGACATAGAGGAAGGATTTTTGAATAAATTGAAAACCTCAGTATTACTGCAGTCTGTTGCCAGTCTAAAATAAAAACAAATACATATCTGTTTTTTTTTAACCAGTAATCAATTGACTGCCATTTCCTTACTATTTCATTCCATGTATCAATAGAATAATAAATTTTGTTACCTAAAAGGTGTATGCGCCTATGAACTATATTTTTTGGACTTCCCGGCTATAGCGTTTTCCCGGTTATAGCGCTTTTTTAGCTTGGACCCCAGAAGAGCGTTATAACGAAGTTTTACTGTATACTATTTTATATGGTCGGAGATGCTTCCTTTACGCTTAATAAGCGAAGGGTATAAAAAAAATCTCTGCACTACTATGTTTGAAAGCGAAAAAAATCGAGTTTGACATCTGAAACGGCACGACAATTTCTAAACTACAAATAAATAGCTGCGTGTAGGAGGCCAGGAGCACGTTCCATTTATACGATTTGAGTGAAAATAGTTACTAATATTCACTTTCCGTTGTTCCAAAATTCCAATAGTCACAAATAGCTATCACTCCGAGTCAACTTTTGACGTTTCACATTTCAAATGGTCCATTGTCGTTGATAGCTATTTCCACTCGCACTCTCGAGATGGTTTATCGATAGCTATGTCCGTTGGCCAGTTCAAGTATGTGAGGTTATGTCGGTTCGGTTGTTGATGTTATTATCGAATGTTGCGATTATTAATTACTATTTAGGCAATGTTTGCTTTCTAATCGACGCTAAAGTTAATAAAGAAAGTGTACAGATTGATTGATGAATGTAAACACTAATTATGAATGCCATCGAGTTATAAATTGTTTTTTTCTGTTTATTTTTTGTCTGTTTATTTTTGAATTCAACGGCTGCTGTGCCATTTCCATATTATGTTCTCCTGAGAGCCCTCTCACAACGCTCATAACTACGACAATAGTCATTCGATGACTACAGCTACGACTATAGTTAATTCCGGAACGCACTCCTCGTATAGTCATCTCTGACATCTCTGACTACTATCAGAGTTTTGAGAGAACTTTCAGGGAAACCGATGGAAATGTCAGAATTAAAAAAAAAACTAAATTACAAAATAACTTTAAAAAAGTGAAAAGATCATCAACAATCGAATGAAATATTATCAATAATTTCAACCAAAAGAGAAATATACCATACTTAACCCGAGATCGGTCATATTCTTCTTCTTCTTCCTTGCCTCGTTCTTTATACCGCTCCATGGTTCCGCGTTGCTCGACCTGCGGTGTAGGCACATCGCCCGTTTTGGCGATAATTTCTCAGCATATTTCTACAGGCAGCTCTATCTTGGATCGTGTCATCGCCGAGACCAATGCGTTGTTGTTGCTTTTTCATTTTACACATCCAGGTGTTCTTCGGTCTGCCTCTGGCCTTGGGTCCATCAAGTGGAACTTCCATTGATATCGCTCTCTTTGCGGGGTTCTCAGGCGGACGCCTTTGAACATGGCAATACCAATCCATTCGTCGGTATTCGAGCTTTTCGGTGATTGGTTGGTCAATGGACAAGCTGCCTCGGATGTAGCTACTCTTGATATGGTCCCTTTTGGTTACACCAACTGACATGCGTAACATTTTCATTTCAGTCGCTGTCATTTCTTTCGCGTAACCTTCATACATGGTCCAGCATTCTGATCCATACATGAGTGCGGGACGTACAACCGTTTTGTACAACTTGCCCTTTAGCTTCAGTGGCATTTTCACCTCATCCACCTAACCTTTGTGCGATATTTGATGTCATCATCGCATGTAGCTCCGCTGTTCACCATCGAGCCAAGGTACTTGAACTTGGTACAAGACTTAAGCTGCTCTCCTTTGACGTACATTTCAGGTATCGGTGCATTTGGGTCTGAGAATTGGCAGCATAAGAACTCAGTCTTTGTTATACTTACCCTCAGTCCATGCTCCTCCAGAATGTCACACCATTTTGTAAGCGCAGCTTGCAAGGCAACGATGTTTGGGCTACTGAGGACTATATCATCAGCAAAAAGAAGAGATATTTCTAGGCCGTCGGAGACACGTGTTAATAAGTAGCACATGATGATGTTGAAGAGCAATGGACTCAATACACTGCCCTGGTGTACTCCGACATTCACCGGAAATTCTTCTGATTCACCGGCTGTGCATCTAACCTTAGTCGTAGCTCCATCATACATGTCTCGTATCATCCTGACGTATGCCTCGGGGACATTAAGTGCTCTCAAGGCCAACCATATCAGATCACGAGGTACTCTATCGAATGCCTTCCCCAAATCGATGAACACAAAGTACAAGTCCTTTCGTGCTGCTCTATACTTTTCCATTGCAATACGAATGCACTGAATCGCATCGACTGTAGATCGACCTTCAACAAAGCCGCATTGATTGTCATTCAACCGCACAATCTTTCTCAATCGGTTGCAGACAACTCGCTCCTAGATCTTTAGTGTATGAGGTGTTAACTTTATAGCCCTATAGTTGTTGAGTTTGCGTGAGTCTCCCTTGTTCTTATAGAAAGGAAGAAGAAAACTTTCCCTGAAAGCATCAGGCATCGGTTGCCCACCTTTGATTTTGTTGAAGAGAACTGTGAGCCAACTAAGCCCGACATTTTCCATTTTCAACCAAAATTCCGCGGGGATTTTGTCCGGGCCGACTGCCTTTCCGCGTTTCATCTGATGCATTGCCTCCATCACATCTTCCTCTGAGATATCTTCAATATTTGTGGTATTCGGCTCAACATCTTGAAAAGCTGCTCGAGGAAATTCTTCATTTAGAAGTTCGTCAAAATACTCTCGCATCCTGCTACAAATTGCCGTATCGTCAATCAGCAACATTCCTTGCGAGTCCTCCACGTACTTTGGCGCCTGTATTTCCCGAGCGTTCCTTCTCCTTTGGGCTGCGACCCTAAATATCCCGGCGTCGTGCTTAGGTCTCTCGCGCAAAGACGTTCCTTCGGTCGTAGTCTGAGTTTCTAATTCTTGGTAGAATTTCTCAGCTGCCTTCGCATTTGCTTGAGCTACCAAGCGCTTTACTTTCTTCCGGCATTGCATATAATTTTCGCGAAGTCGAACCCGTTCGGCTTCACTGCTTGACTCACATTTCGTCCATGCCTTAACCCTTCTGTCGGCACCTACAACAATATGCATATTCTATACCCAATAGGTCTGGCTGGACCTACTGAGAAAAATTTTTTAATTTTTAGAAAAAGTGAAATTTTTATACGTAGAGTCATTCTGCCAATTCTAAACTAGCATTTTTAAACAATGAAAACTTTTATATCATTTTCGTAGATATACTGGGAACGTTTTTAAGTAGACATATTTTGAGGTGGTATTACTACAAACATGGTTTTCACATATTTTCTACTCTTTTTGCTTTTGTATTTTCATGGCGTATATCTAGCAAAAAGTTTGATCGCATTTTCCTATTCCAATGCCTTTGTAGAAATATTTAGCGCTTTGTTGGTAGATTTTACCCCGGTGTTAGTCTGCAGATTTGGGCAAATAAGTGGAATGAAATAGGGAATATTCAAGCACAAAAATCAATTCATTCTAATTTTTCCGTAAATTTCTTGGTAAAATATATTTAGAAAGAAAGGTTCGCAAGTCATTCATACTTTGTCCTTACTATTACAAAGGAAATAAAATTGGTTTGAATTTCCAAGAATCAAATCTCAGTTGATTAGGTGGTGTCATAAGACATGATAAAATTAGGCATACTCATTTTCCGAACTTCACGGTTTTTTAAATGAAAATCTCAGAATTTTTTATTGTTTATAGTGCAAATTAAATTTTAATGATATTATTACATTATAAATAAAATAATTTTAAGAGAATGTGATATTTTCACTTTTTACCTGTAGAGAAAAATTGGGTGAAAAATTATAGGTCTGGCCAGACCTATTAGGTATCAAAAAGCACTATAAATTGAATTTCGTCAAAAACATGCTCAAACTTAAAACGATTCTTTCAATTTTTTTCAAAATGCTTCTAAACATATTATTTTAGGATATCATGAAGTATGAAGTCGCTGCGATTTCATCTTCTATACTTTTTTGATCGAAATATAGTGTCAAAGGTCTGGCCAGACCTTTGTGGCGACAGAAGGGTTAAATGCGTTCGATTTGGCTTGCACTGCTTCCTTAGTTTCGGTATTCCACCACCATGTTTCTTTCTTCGTGTGGAGTGGACATTTCGAAACTCCAAGTGCCTTTTCCGCCTCACCTACTGACATTTCAGCGAAACTATTCCACATTTGTGTTGGACTGTGGTCGGTGCAGTTTATGTTGTTTTGAAACCACTCCGTCATTTTATCAATGAATGGAGTTACTACAGGTTCAAAGTTGTCGTTTGTGAGATTGTGCCACTTGATTTTTTCGACAGGCTTGGGAGTTCTTCTATTTCTTGCTCCTCCTGCTTTCAAAATAAATTCTGACAGGAGCAAACGATGTTGGCTGACGACAGATTCACCCAAGATCACCTTGCAGTCTCTTACCCACCTTCTCATAAAATCGAAACAGAGGTGGTAATCGATCTGCGTTTCGTGTTTCCTATCTCCGTGTCCACTACTGTAGGTGATTAGGTGTCTCTCGTTTTTCACAAACCATGTATTTAGGATGACCAAACCATGCGATCTGCACATGGTCAGAATAGCTTCACCTTCGTCATTTCTGACCGTTGAAGGGCTACCCTTTCCACCATGGCAATCCTCGTAATCATAATTTGATTCACCCACATGGCCATTTAAATCTCCTCCCAAGAACACCAATTCGGTATCTGGAATGGTCTGAATTAGGGTGTCAACGTCGTTCCAAAATGCCTCTTTTTCTTCTGGTGGCAGTCCCACTTGGGGAGCGTAGGCACTTATTACGTTCCACACCCTTCCGCAGATAACCAATTTGATGCTGATCAAGCGGTCACTTCTCTTCGCGACACTTATTATACTGCCAAGTAAAGACGACGCCAGAATAATGCCAACTCCGTTTCTTTGGTTTGTAATTCCATAGTAGTACAATTTGTACTTCATGGAATTCGTAAGAAACCGGGCTCTGTCGGTATGGGTATTTCGCCACTTTGTCTCTTGCACGCACATAATGTCTATCCCTCTCCGCTTCATGATATCCTCAATCTCCTCGCTCTTTGACGTCATGGAACCGACATTCCAGCTTGCAACCCTCAGCTTCTCCACAATGTAATTGGACTGCCTTATATTGCTCGCCCCCGGAAACCGTCGAGCTCTGGCGCGAACTAGGATCGCCCCGGGATCACTCAACCGCATAGCAGAAGTAGTACCCAGCGGGGTAGTGCTTGTATCTGCGTCAATTTCCATAAGGCCTTCCATTCTTTTACACCTTTTGGAGAAAGGTTGTGTTTTTGGCACTAGTGTGTGGAAATAAGTAAATTTATGGACTTTCCTTTTACGTCCGCCGGCTATCTCCAGACGCGGCAACCCATACACACACACACTAACCTATGGGAGGTCTTGTTGATGTTAAAACGTGCCTCAGGCTTCAGATGTCATGGTTGCCTGCGACCTTCGCATACTAGCGGCCAAGCACCCTCTTGACCAAGCATCCCTCGGCGCATGCTGATCCACCTTGGATTAGGTCCCTTTTTAGTCGCCTTCTACGACACGCCGGGAAAGGCGGTGGCATTATTCGCGACCCATGCCACAGGGCATCCGAGATCGGTGCTGTGGATAATTCGATGGAATTCACAATTATTGTTCATATTCACTGAAATCAATCTGCAGACTTTGTTTGGTTATTTTAGGGTCGATAAAAAAGCAAACAAACATTTCCCAAAAAGTAATTAATAATCGCAACATTTAATAATTACACCCGCATCCAACTCCACATAAACAAATAGGTACATATATTTTAACTTTTCCAACGGTCACTACTTTCCATAGATATCGAAGGCTCAGCCAACGCCATCTAGATACAGTGGCGCAACCACGGGAGGGGCTAAGGGGGCTAAAGCCCCTCCCAGACCCAGAAATAGGGAAAGGAAAAATTTCAAAATGAGCTTTGAAACAATGCTTTTCGTTGCAAATTTTACAAAAAATATGAAACGTGGGCTGTGCGTTGCAACATCCATACCATACTTTGTGCAAATGAGAAGGCACACTGGTCTGAAGAAATAATTGCAAAAAGGGAAAAATGTCTTCAAAATTAATGCTTTAGCAAAAAAAAATCCACCAGCTTCGAAAATATTAATATTGAGACCTTACAGCTGAAATTTTTTGTTTTGAGCCTAGATTCCTATTTTTCTTTCAAGAATCCGCTGCATAATAGCAAAACATTGTGAAATTACGCTGCTATTTCGACAGCTAAATGCCCCGGGTGGTAACGCCAACGATTAGACAAATTCGCATAATAACTCGCCGTGCGGTATCACAATTTGTGCACCGGTAAAATTAATCAGTAACATGACAAAGTGTTAATGCTTTAACATGTGACGAAGAGTTTTAGATCGAAAAAAACCTGAATACAAGCGCACTTTGAAACACTTCTGTATAGCACTCTGAAAAATAGCACGAAATAGTACCGCAACTTACGGCAGCAACATCAAATATCTAGTAATATGGATGAACTTAGCCCCCTCCAGGATCAAATCCTGGTTGCGCCACTGTCTAGATATATCAAGGCCGCAACTCAGCTGTTCGATGACGGCATGGATCCTGCTTAAATTGTTCGTCGGAAACGGGCAAACAACAACAATGTCATGAGAAGCAATAACAATGCAATGCAATTTCATCTGCGGATTTGACGTTTACGTGTCTACATTGCGGCCTTAATATATAGACTAAATTTGCACTGTTTAGTTGTTCCTTTTAATTACCTCATATGCTTGTTGTTGTTTGTTCGTATCCGTCCAAAATTTAGTAGGCAAACTATGACGGCATGGTACAGCTGAGTTACGGCCTTGATGTATCTAGATGGCGTTGGCTCAGCTCGAGAGTGCGAGTCGAAACAGCTGTTAACGCCAGTAGACCATTTGAAATTTGAAACATTACAAGTTGACTTTGAGAGGTGGCTAAACTATCGGCGTTTTAGAACGACGTATAAAGTTTCAATTCGCAACTTTGGGTTGTCATCAAATCGAAAGTCTCTGCGACTGACTCTGAAACAGGAAACTAAGAGCTTCATCCGCACATTGCTGTTCAGATCACACTGCAGTCTTTTTCCCTTAGCAAGACCCTAAGATTTTGTTCGCGCGAGACTCCCAAAAGTATTGAGCTACGGTCTAAAAAAGCAGAAGCTGTAACCAAGTTGAATCTATGTTTACATGTACATATATATACATGTATATGTACATACATATATGGCTTTGAGCTTGAAATAGATTGGACGCGTCAGCATCGGAATCAGCAGAAATCCAGTGCGAGTTTCAAATAGGTCGGTTCTGCACTCTGACCTGCGAGACGGTATTAGTCATCGTCATCCTTGTGAGTCGCACTAACTTTGCCGGTATACCAAAATGCAAAAATGTTGTACAGTACGACTCGATCGATACTGTCGTATGCCTGCTTGAAGTCGACAGAAGAAGATTTGGTATATGTCGATGTTATATTCCCAGCACTTTTGGTGTAGTAGCTTCACTGTGAAAAGCTGATTTTAACTGGCGTAGTTTTTGATTTTTTAGGGTTTTAATTTTGTGTCAGAAAATGCCTTTTTTGAATTCATGTAGCTGTTAAAGGGTGAAGAATATGGATGTATGTGCTATACAAGTTTTTCTATGCGAATCATATGAGTCATTTTTCGATGCATTTAGGTGGTAGTTTCCGGAGACCTCAGGAAAGTGCATTTCTATATCGCTTGTACCTATATTCGTGAGTAAAATTTATAAAGTTACTAATCATACTAGACGTAATTTAACAACCGGGGTTTGGGTTTTCCCAAAATAAACATTTCTATAAAATTTTATTAAATATATTTTGAACGTGCCGATCAATCCATTACTGAATACAGAACATGACGACATTTGAATGTATAACTCTATCTTATCTATTTTGCAATGACTATTTCGCGCTACTTACGACGTATTTTTCTTTAAAGTTTTTGTGTTGTAGTATAATATTATGTATACTTGATATGTTTAAATATGTACGCTGCATAGCAATCCATCCAGAAGGCGATTACCGTGGAATACTACCCGTAACGCACACAGATTAATCAATATTAAAAATAAAATTTCCCTTCCTTGACTTCAGATCTTCATAATAATTCTTTCATTGAGATAGGTAAATCAATTACGTTTTCAACGTCGCTTTGACTCAAGGCTAACTTAAGGTAAATTCATAAATATGAACCTTAACCTTAGTATGAGTAGAATTTTTTATGGTTGTGAGTAGATAGTAAGTTTTTATTTAGAGTCAAAGAATACATCATAGTGGTGCACTTTAACGACTGGCGTGAAAGAAAATGAAGGGTATCAACATTTTGGCCGAACTCGAAATTAACTTTTCACCATTTTATTTCCTTTTTCTTAGGGCTCCATTACACAGTCATATTTCTATTATAATATGTACTTATGTCATATCCTTAAGCCTCCTCGATTCATTCGGTTTCAATTTTCAGACGTCAAGTAAACGAAATCTGGTAGGCTTAAGCATATTATATTATCATAATTAGAGGTACGGAAATTTCGCAAATAAAAAACAGGAATTTCGCATAAACTCATTTTGAATATTAGAAATTTAGCTGAAATTCGCATAAAAACATAATTTTGTTCATTTTGTTATTGTAGAAGTTGTGTGACTGTCAACTGAATCACACTTCGGGCTCGGATTCAGTTGTTGAAAAATGTTTTTGTCAACGCAAATACATACTGTAAAAGGGAGACTTCTGAGGCAGAAGTAAACCAACACGACTACACACCGAGCTCGATGTTTGGCAAGTTATATTGTGCTTGTGATTCTACGAACAACTTGCATTTAGAAATATCTATATTCTCATTAATGGGAATCTTATAAAAAAAATCAATTTGAGATGAAAAATGTATTTTCCATAGTCAATTTTTTGGAGAAAAATTAACATTTTCGTGGAAACGTACAAATTAGTAAATTTCGCATCTATTCGCAGAAATGAGCAGTTTTCGCCGAATTTCGCATCTATTTCGTAAATACGAAATTTCCGGACCTCTAATCATAATATATGTATCTATTATGATAATATATGACTGTGTAATGGAGGTCTTATATAAATTTGGCGTCCTAAATTGTTCTAAAAAAATATATATATTTTCTTATTTTGAAGTTTAAATATAAATAAGTGAAATACAATCCATTATTATACTTATGAGTATAATTTTGAAACTGAAAGACTGGTTAATACAGCTTCAAACATACGACTTTCTTGAGCCCATTGGACCCTTTTCTGTTGGGTCAATAAAAAGTAATGATCACGTGAAAATAAAGACCTCAACGCATCGAGTTACCATCACTATTCGCTGATCATTTGCATACCTACATCTATGGTCTGGCTTGTTCTGGTTGACTTGATTGTGCATTTAAGGCGTCAATTAAGAACTCACCCTTGGAGGTGGATTCATTGCATTGATTAAATTCAATCATTCAACTTCGACGCTCACACAGCCCGCTGAACAACAGCATGAACGTAGCGATAATGAATTAATGTCGTCGAAAGATACAACGGCTATATGAAAATAAAAAAGGACTCAACTTCGCCGCCATCATCACTGTCATCATCATTATCAGCATCGTTGACTTGGAAAACCATATAAGAGTAAAGTGCCGTGGGATAAGGCCCCGCGAGATCAGCCCCATGGCCAACAGAGAATGTGTATAGGTGGTACGTCTGTTCGTGACTTGAGCGGGAGTAGCATTTACCAGTATTTGACTCGGTTACCGATGGAAAATTTGCATTTCGTTCTTATCTATTGGAATTGGCCACATCCTTGCCAGGGGAGACATTCAATCTCTACTCCTTTTGGCTAACCTTAATGGGATTGAATTGAAAACGTATGCATGGGAATGTTACCATTTAAATATGAGATTATCGGATTGTAGTTGAACTCCAGACGATAGAGTTGTTTAATCAAATGAAAACAGATAATTGTGTCAGAGCAACAACATATTTGAAATATATTTATTGAATGCATGAGAAGCTTGAATATCCTATGGGCTAGGATATTGGCATTTTTCATTAATAAAGGTGCCTGTAATAAAGTGAAATTCGAGTCCTTTTATAGCTCTTATCACTAAAGGGCTATCTCTAATTAATTGCTGCATTTTGTATGGTTTTAAAATATTATTTCTTCCGTTGCCATTAAAATAAAATATTTGGACTAAAAACTAGTGAGAAGTTTGATTACGACTAAATGGACGCCATGAAATTAGAATCAACTTTGATTTTATTTCCATCTCTAATGTGCATTCACCGGGTTCACGTACACACCACATAGTCTAGTCTACCTGTTCATTATCTGAACAATTAAATGGTATAATTTTGTTACTTTTTTTAAGTGCTTTGACGTAGGTACATTCAAATTGTAATCGTATAAAGATGGGAACATTATTCAAAGTTCATCCACTATTTTGGATAGCACAAGCATGGACAAAGTGCGGTTGAATGCGCACTAGCAAAGAGATGCTGACGTAAAAATTATGTGGGCTTCATCCGCATGTGGATCGTTATTGACGGTTGAAGATTCTAACAAACATTTGCCTGGGAAAATTAAACATTAACAACTTCTATAACTGGATCTGATCATTAAAAATACACTCGTGTTCCTTTTAAATCAAATGGATAAAAAACAAACGATTTGAAGTAAATAGAATAGTCGATTATGAGTCTTATCTAACCTTATCAAAAATAGAGTTAGCGTTGGTACTGACTTTGTTGAAATACCGGCGGAGATACGTACACTGAGAGAATTTTTTGTGGTTGAACTAACATAATCTTTCTGTTAAAAAAATAACCGGGAAATCTGTTGTAGTAACAAAATATTTATTAGTTCAACAGTCAAATTAGATTATTCAAGTGTAACTTAATTTTCCAATCAACAGAATTTCTGTTAATTGACGGGTGGAAATTTGATTAAAAGTTTTCTTAAGAGTTTTAACGTAAATTCTGTTGCTTTAACATAAATTTCTATTAACATTGAAATTACCGTGAAAAATTATATTGTTCTGTTAGCCAAACAGAATCGTTTTGTATTTTCCAAATTTCTTTAACATACGATTCTGTTGAAATCACAGAACTAGGGCAGTATTAACAAATACTCTATTTGAGTAACACACTTATATAGTATGGTTAGTCTAGTAGGCAGGGCGTTCTTCTACAAATCATAGGGCCACGGGATCGAATCCCGCTGTAGGCAGGTAGTTTATTATGCATTTTAGAGCGTTAAGAGGTAAATTAAATGTCGCCAACACCAATAAAAAGGTCAATGCTAGTTATACAAAACTCATTTATGACTTAAAAATGTTCTTTCCTTATGAAAATTTGTTTTTTTTTTATTCAAATGGGAAATAATGTTGATATTCCAAAAATTAGGGAGTCACATTCTGTTAAGTAAACAAAGTGATATGTTAAAAATACAGTCAATTCCGTTACAAATACAAATCACTTTTCTGTATTGGTAACATAATTAGTTTAGTTAAACTAACAGAATATTCTATAGGCTCGAAATCAAAAGAATAATCTGTTAAAATAATTAGTGTTTTTTGTTACTGTAACAGAATAATTTTTTGAGTGTACAATAAATTTATTTTGAATAGTAGAGTCAGTGCACTTGTATCATTTCGGTTGACGCGAAGAGTGGTTTTAAATTGATGTATTATCTTTATCAGTTACTTCTTTACCATCTCGTGCAGTTTTGATTAGCGAAACTTTATATAAAAACTAGGGGGCTTCGCCCCTGCTCGCTTCGCTCGCCAACCCCTGGGGCCGAGGCTAATTTCGGGCGCGGCCGAAATTTGGATACCCTTCGCTTGGGCTAAAAGTTTTTTCGGGCGTACCTATGACTTGTATTTAATCCCCCTCCTCATTCTTTTTCTTACGTCTTGACAAAAGTTTTGGGCTTGGTTGAAATAAGTGGGCAAATAAAAATATTTACTCGGAAAATTTTATTGGGGTTGCCGCATGCATGACCCCACAGTACGATTCCATTCGTTTTGAACTTTTTAGTTGCTTTGATAAAGACACATAAATTCAAGGTTTTGTGAAATTGGTGTAAAAAAATGTTTCTTAGAAGAACCAATATGGGGGGTTTGGTTTGTATGGCAGCCCCATGTCTCCATGGTCCGATTTGATACAATCTTACATATGTTTTGTGTCATCAATAGAAATACATTTGTGTGAAATTCGGTTGAAATTGGTGCACAAATAAAAAAGTTTTTCTTAGAAAAACCTAATTTGGGGGGTTGGATTTGTATGGCAGCCCCATGATCCCATGGTCCGATTTTATCCATTCTTACATGTTTTGTGTCAACAATAGAAATACATTTGTGTGAAATTTGGTTGAAATTGGTGCACAAATAAAAGTTTTTCTTAGAAGAACCTAATTTGGGTTGTTAAGTTTGTATGGCAGCCCCATGACCCCATGGTCCGATTTGACCCATTCTTGCATATATTTTGTGTTATCTATAGAAACACATTTGTGTGAAATTTGGTTGAAATTGGTACACAAATAAAAAAGTTTTTCTTAGAAGAACTAAAATTGGGGAGCTAGGTTTGTATGGCAGCCCCATGACCCAGTGATTCAATTTGGGCGAATCAAACATACAAACAGCCTGCAACAATAAGAAGCATGTGTGCAAAATTTCAGCTTGCTAGCTTCAATACCCGCCGAGTAAAACGCGTCGCAACAGACAGACAGACAGACAGACAGACAGACGGACAGACAGACGGACATGCTCCAATCGACTCCCCAAGTCATGCTGATCATATATGTATACTTTTTATATGGTCGGAGATGCTACTGCGTTACAAACTTCATGACAAAGTTAATATACCCTTTCACTCTATGAGCGAAGGGTATAATGACAACCTACCCAGCCGTCATTTTATACGAAGATGTCAGTTAATTGATTGACTGACAATATCCTGTCAACTTGTATGGCAAATGACTGTGACTAATGACAGAAAAGGGTGTATTGACCTTTAATGAGATTAAATTAAATTAAAACCCATCGTACAATCATATTCAAAAAATGCGTAAATAATGATAAAGCTATTTACACAGTAATTGGCAGCTCGTTGAAAAACTGGCATCACGAGCTGCCATTTGGCAGCTACTTAGCATCTACACCAGCTATCAAATGGAGCCTGAAAATGAAGTTATCAAACTTAAGTTTTTGAGGTTTTAAAAATTTAAATATCAAAATTGGACTCTGAGCTTTTAAATTATTATTAGACCATTCAAGAATTATACAATTTCACACACACAAACAACATAAATTCTCGTTTTAAATTCGACAAGCGGTTCTCAAAATGTCGGATGGCAGATGAATCAGTTGTCATATTGAAAATCAAAACTGGAGGGCCAACCAAATGGCGGTGTACAAAGTTTTTTACTTTGTATTAGCTCGATTTGCACTTTATTATTATTCGCCCAAGTTCAGTACTTGGACTTTATTTTATTCTATACATGAAAATTGCATTCGGTGCATGTACTGCAGCAACAGAATTTATTTAAGAATAGATATTTTAATAGTTTTCGAATCGATAAACACCCTGGCTGCAATTGGCAATTGTCATCGCATTTACACTGACTGCCTGTTAAAGCACAATTCGAAATTTATCATTGGTTGGTTGGTTGGTAAAAGTGGCGGCTTAGGCAGAGGCTAGCCAAAAGCCCAATTAGCGCATGAAGCGCCGTTTTGAAACCACAAACTCCGTGAAGTTTAACTAGTGTATATGATGAAGGTTAGGTAATGAATTTAGGAGTGGGGAGGTGCCTTGAACCAGCCAGTGTTATTTAGGAAGTACAACAGCTCCCCTAATTTCACATTAGCTGCATCCTCCAAGCCTCCCAGAAAAGCCCTACCGAGCGTCCTATACCGGGTTCTGGCAAGACCCGGGCATTCACACAGAAAGTGAATCAGGGTTTCCCTCTCATTTACATTACCGCAGCTGCGGCAATGCGCGGTTTAGTCAGAATCTCAGACGTTCTTTTCCAGTCGTAGGAGGGCCACATCTTCCTTGATAGAACGCAAGTCCTCAGAGTTCGCCAGTTGGAATTAGCAGCCCTTATATAGTGGGTGGAGATCTTACTCTTAACAGCTGCCATCGGAACGCAAACACGCTCCGCATGAGAGCTGTCAAGAGTGGCACCCATTTTGGCTAGTTCGTCAGCCATCTCGTTACCCTCTATGTTCCTGTGTCCGGGTACCCAGAGTAGGGTAATTCTTTGTCGTGAACCAAGGCTGGTTAATGCTTCCTCACATACTTCAACAACCTTGGAGGTCGTTTTCACCGATTGTAAAGCCATGATAGCAGCCTGACTATCTGAGCAGATGGCGATATTCTGGTTGTTTTGTATGTTCCTGAGAGCAAGACAGGCCTTCATGATTGCAAGCATTTCTGCTTGAAAAATGTTGCCATGATCAGGCAGACGGCAATATTCAGAGATACTTAGTGATCTGTAGAAGATTCCAGCACACACGCCACAATCCATTTTAGACCCATCGGTGAAGAGTGTGATGTCAAAATCCTTGACTACCTCACTCTCTTTCCATTCACCTCTAGTTGGGAATCTGACATCAAAGTTCTTCCCAAAGCTTAGTTTGGGCACTTTGAGATCCGTTACAGCGTTGCGTACGTCTTGTGGTAGCTGGTTTAGAATATTGCTGTGGCCGTATGGCCTAGCACTCCAGCATCTTAACGCTTTGAGTCTGACTGCACTACATGCTGCCAGTTGGTTGATAAACAGATCGATGGGTAGAAGATGCAAGATGACATTCAGCATTCATACTTCAATTATACATTTTATCAAATTATGTCATTTTCTATTTTCAATATTTTGTTTGATTCTAAAGTTAATTTAATCCATTTATATCTGGCAATGCGAATCTATTTAAATAAAATTTTCACCACATATGCTACTGTTAACATATCCGTTATAATTTGCTTTCGTTATACTAAAATTATGTTCAATAAATCAGTTCTGCATTAGACTCAAAACCGATCGTTCTAATATTATTCGATCGGTTTTAAGTCTAATGCAGAACTGATTGAACATAATTTTAGTAGTAGCATATTGTGGTGAAAATTAGATTTAAATAGAGGAGCACTGCCAGATATAAATGAATTAAAATGAACTTTAGAATCAAACAAAATATTGAAAATAGAAAATGACATAATTTGATAAAATTTATAATTAAAATATGATAGATTTCGAATTGTGCTTTAACAGGCAGTCAGTGTAAATCCGATGAGAATTGCCAATTGGCATCTCGAGCTGCCAAATTGCAGCCAGTGTGGGTGCATTTTAATATGCCGATTTCAGTTTTTTTAAGAAGAGGATGCTTATGACTCATCTAAAATTAGGCCTAAAAACCAGGTAAGGTATTCAACACCCTTAAGCTTCTTCCGGCCGGCGGTGCGCCAGTGAAACTTGATTTTGCTGCTCTATATACAAGGTGGCAAATAAATTAATTATCCTGGTTTATGTGGACTGCCCTGACAGTCAGCGTTCATTGTTCAACTGCATCTGGTAATTTGGAATTTGTTTGTCTTCCAAAAAGTGGTTGTATGCGGAGGTTGGCCAACAAGTTTGAAGTTGATAAAGCATTCAAACAAGTTGTCACGTCTAAACAGAGTGTGAGTTAAAATATACTCTAACTCTACTTACATTGACATAGTCCGATCGAAAAATGAACACATGTTTCAAAAGCTGATAACTTCCTACAACGGAAAACAAGACGTGTGCCAATAATCAGACTTTATCTTTTTCCACATATGAGTTGTGACTTTGATAAGGAGGCATTTATGTGAGGTTTGGTGAAGATTATGATTTTTTTAAGGAGGGGTTTCTTTGGCAGCAACAAACAAACATGTTACTGGGTATTTTTCTGAAAATTGGTCCATTTTGGAGAAATGAAGTAAACGTCCCATATGTTGTTTACGACTGAAGGAGGTTTCCTGGGATATAAGAATTTCATCCACTACGGGCCAGTGGCTTAGATGGCTTTTCAAAGGAAAGGGAGGAGATCTGAGGCCCGAATTTATTTTTTTTCCGTACAGGGGAGATGCATTAAATTAAGAGTTCAGCAAGAAAAGCTTATATACCTACGGCTACGAATTTTGTAGGTGATAGGGTAACGTTTTTCGTCACTCGCATTTGGCGCGTTTAAGGGCAAGGGTGCAGACCAAGCCACTTACATGTAATTTAATTATAGCTATACGTACGAAAGTATAATTACTGGGTAGTGGGAATTTTTCATAAATTTCACATTTTGGTTTGCAATTCTATACCATTATGCCGAAAATGTTCAGCTACAGCTTCGTACCAATAATCTAATTATTATTATTATTATTATTATTACATAAATAAATTGAACAGGTGTTGAACACCAAATAACACAATTTGAAGGTACAACTCATTTAGAAATTCATGATAAAGAGAAGTAATGACTTAAAAGGAATACGAAAAAAAAAATAAAAAAAAATAAAATAATTAACAAATAAAAATAAAAGATGAAAATTGAATAGAATGAGAATTAAGTATGCACATTATATGTACAAATTGAAATGTAAGCAATATGCTATAAATTAAAGAATATGTGGAGCAAGAATTTACTACATATTTATTGCAACGGAATTTCAATAATTCTATTTTGTTGTTTAAGAAAACGTTTGAAAGTACTGAAAGAAGTGGCTATAGAACCAAGCTCTAGCCTGTCGTAGTTCCTCATGATACGCATGAGTGGCGAGTTAAAATATACCAAAATTACAGCAGAGGGAGGATTAAAGATAGCAATAGAGCGTGTGCTATAGGAAGGAACGCGAAATCTAATGTCCTCAGCAAGACTTGACGATAATAAACCATGGCAAAGCTTGAAAAGGAAGCATTCGTCGTGGAAAATTCTTCTTTTACGTAGTGATTCCATATTGAGAAAAACTAGCCTTTCAGGATAGGATAGGTACGGAAGATTGAATTTGAAAAGAAGGAACCTGGTGAACCTACGCTGGACAGCTTCCAAGGCACCAGAGGAAATTTGAGTAAAAGGGGACCAGGCAACAGAACAATATTCGAGCTTACTGCGTACCAGCCACCTATACTCTAACATGTAAGTCTTGAATTAGTATTGACTTCAGCGTCTCTGAGAACTAAACATAGAAATTCAAAATTTTCCAGTAACTCAAAAAATGTATTTTCAATAACATCATACAGATGTCCGAAAATTACCGCATAGACGCACCGATACGTTATCTAGCAAAAAAGAAGTTGGACCGGACATAAACCCAATTTTCAGCCCTTTAGCTGCTACAGGCATTTAACATTTTGGTTTTAGAAATAACTTTTCCTAAGTAAACTACTGGTCTTTCAAAAGCCTAAGCAATACACTAACCAAAAAACTAAAATGAAGAACACTTATCACAGTCTAAAAAATAAATACAAATTTAAAATCATCTGAAAAAAACTAACCTTTTTTCCCTCTGCTTCGTTTGCCTGTTTTATACATATACCTCGTCCTGCACCTATAATGTAGCCGCGACTATGTTCGGTTTATGTTTAGTTTCTACAAAGCTTCAAAGTCAATTTTTTGTTATTTACAACAGATATATTTTTATACCGTCACTATGTGAAAGGGTATATTAACTTTGTCATGAAGTTTGCAACGCACAGAAGGAAGCACCTCAGATTATGAAAAGTATACCTATTGATCAGTGTAACGTGAGAAATCGATTGCGCGATATCCGTCTGTCTCTGTCTGGCCGTCTGTTTGAATACAAATTAGTCCTTCAAATCCAAAATTAAATTCTTCTAAGAAAAACTTTTTTCTTTATTAACCATTGTAAACCAAACTTCATCCAAGTGTTTTGCTAGTAAAGCCTAATAAGATTGGATATTGGAACGGATAGAATCGGAACACTACGTCATAGGGCTGTCATACAAACCAAACCAAAAAATAAGTTCTTCTAAGAAATACTTTTTTATTTTTAAACCAATCTTAACTAAACTTCACCCAAGTGTGTTCTTAGTAAAGCATCTAAACATATCTAGCAACGGATAGAATCGGAACACTAGGTTCATCCAAATGTTTTCCTAGTATAGCTTCGAAACATATCTAGGAACGGATGAAATCAGAACACTACGTCATAGGGCTGTCATACAAACCAACCACCAAAAATTAGCTTCCAGTAAGAATTTTGTATTCTTTTCGAACCAATTTTAACAAATTTCTCGTTTTTGTTCATAACTCACACTAATAATAATATTAGGTGTGTTTTTTTGGTTATCCCGTGCAGGTTTGGGTAACGAAACTTCATATAAAAAAAATGACAGGTGCGTCAGCTGTCATTTTTTTTATATGGAGTTTCGTTACCCAAACCTGCACGGGATAACCAAAAAAACACACCTAATAATAATAATAGGATTATCTGAATATTTGAATATAAAACAAGCCGAGCGTAGAGGCTGCACCCGCAATACGATTTTTTTTTAGAATTTAGCAAGGCGTTAGCCTTTCATTCTATAAAAAGCGTTAATTTAGACCAATCCAAAAATAGATCTGGATAAAAGTACAACGGCAAATCTACAGGCATTGTTCGCTTTATAATTTCTGATGAGTTCTCAGCAAAAAGAAAATCAGACAAACGGAAGGATGGCTACACATTCACATATAAACTTAATTTAATAACTGTAAATCCGTTACCGTTTCTCCGAATCAAGAAAAAGGAACTTTTATGAAATGACTTCGTTGAGGCCGTTGATATAAGTACCAACATACAACCCTTTCCCATGAGTATTGAAAAAGTAGACTTTTGCAGCTATTCAGGCTGTTAGCTTAGCCAAATAAACTTCAAAATTACTCGTGCCAAACACTATTAACATTCTATGCATTCCAACCAAATTTAATGTTCATTGTTTGAGCCAGTCACAAGATATGCAGAAAACAAATGCTTAAGACGCTATACCCTGGTATAGTGAAACGCCCTTACCAAATACATATTAGATTTGCTATATAACGATTTCAAACGCCCATAACTCCGTTACCGTTACTCGAAATTGGGAAAAAGTGACTGACATAAATACGTCCCTTTCCGATAAAAAATATAAAAAAGTCTTTGAACGGTGGTTCGCGAGTTATTTAGTGAACAGATGGACAGGCGGACAGATTTCATAAGGGTTTTATTGAAAAAAAAAATCTATGTAAAAAAAAACCTGAAAAATCACAAAATGTTTGAAATTATGCTGAAAGATAAATTAAACCCAAACAGCAGAAAATTTACGCAGGTTCAGTAACCCAGGCTAGCCCTTTGCTCAATTTGAACCCTATACATAACTCTTTATATATGAGAGAAACCCTAATGACGAGCCAACCTCATGTATAATGTGATGAAAAATGCGTACCCGTACTGCTAGTTAATTAGCACTATGTGGAGCATTTAAATTGAATTTTAGATGGAACATAGATTTACTCTACCATTAAAACGCTTTACATATCGACAACTTCCATAACGTAATTCTTATAATGAAATGGTTGCTATACGGTCGAATTGCCACATTTAAGCCTTTGTTCCCTGAAATGCAAAATCAATTAGAAACATAATAGTTATATCACTTTTCACTGGTTAATTGGCTACTTACCACAATTCACATAAGTCCATGACACACCGCACACCAGTCACAATTAGATTGTATTGCACACAATGACGAACTAATGAATTAAAAAATGTTGATAGATGTGACAAAAGGCAACTATGTACATTTCAATGGTTTTCTAGTAAAATTTAGCAGCCTTTCGCTAATATTTGCTGTTTGTCTAGATAATTTCTTTCTTTTGCGGTTAAACTATTAAAATTTGACAGCCTATCATGTTTTTACACATTATCCAGTTCATTATACCCTTCGCTGAAAGGGTATATTAACGTTGTCATGAAGTTTGTAACGCATTGAAGGAAGCATCTCCGACCATATAAAAAGTATATATATGATCAGCATGACTTAGGGAGTCGATTGGGCGATGTCCGTCTGTCTGTCCGTCCGTCTGTTGCGAGCGTTTTACTCGGCCAATTTAAAAGCTATGAAGCTGAAATTTAGCACAAATGCTGCTTTTTGCTGCAGGCAGTTTGTATGTTTTAATCGGTAAAATCGGACAATGGGGTCATGGGGCTGCCATACAAACCCAACCCCCCAAATTAGGTTCTTCTAAGAAATTTCTTTGTGCACCAATTTCAACCAAATTTCAAACAAATGTATTTTTATTGAAACCCCCGTTTTGGTTCTTAAGAAACATTTTTTACACCAATTTCAGAAAATCTTGTCGACGCAACGGAACTTTTGTGAAGACGGAAGGAAAAGAATGGGGGAGATTAAATATACGTCGTAGGTACGCCCGAAAAAACTTTTAGTCCGAGGAGAGCCACGCCCGAAATTAGCCTCAGTCTCGTTTTTTTATTCTAGTTAAAATCAAAATCAATCAGCTCTGCTTTTACATAAATTCTAGAATCATAGTGAATTTATGCACGATAATAAGGTTTACTAAGTAGATTGCAGGACAACAAAGGCTTGAAAACTGCGAGTATGTTTAGTCTTCGAGACTGCCATTCCAAATCTTGAAATTTCTAGATTTCAAGAAAAGCTTTCAAAAAACAAAACGTTTCAATATTCGTTTGCTAATTGTAGATCACGCTCTGTATGGCTCATTTGGTTGCGTTCGCCCTCTACGAGGCTATTCTAGAGGTCCGGAGATCGAATCTCAGCATGGTCCAAAATTTCCGTACTTGTGCGGATAGGAAATATATAGTGCTTGCAACATTATATTTAGTCCGATTTTTTTTTTTTTTTTTTTGCCTCACAGAAGCTTCTGCCCCGGGACAGGGCTTCTCGGCATCACTTTACTTACTATGCGTACGTAAGTGACTAATCAATCAATCGAGTGTAAACTCTAGCAGATCGATAAAATAAAATCTAAAACAAAAAATAAATTAATAAGGAAATTTATCAAAATAATTTCTTTTAAAAATTATTTTGTTAATGCAATTAAAATTAACTAAGTCCTTCAAACTGTTATAAAGAATTATTGACCTTGTAATTGGTTCGTTAAGACCATAATTTACTCTATGATAAGGCTGAACAAGAAGGTTGTTCCGCCGTAAATTGTGAGGAATAGTTCTGACTTCAAAGTTATTTAATATATCTTCACAAACAATATGAGAGCAAAACAGATCTCTAATGAACATAGCGTTTAAAAACGTTCTTCTATAATCTAAAGCTTGTAAACCCAAATTATATGCAATTTAACGTTGACTCGAAATTAATTGCCTCTAAACGGCTGAGTTAACGCACCATGGCCCCACATGGGGTTACGGTACAGAGAAGAAGAATTGTAGATTATTTTGTGTCGGGGTCCTAGCAGATTTCTATTAAACATGTAATAAGTTCTCGGTCGCAACAGTTTCAAATTATGGCATGAAAATTTTAGTTTCAATTTCTAACTACTTGAAGCCCCGCTAAACTTTCTATTCTGTTTATCTTGAACTATAGGAATATTACGGAAGTATATTCTTCGGGAGCTAAATTAAATAAAAATTAGCTAAATTTCTCTTTTGCTGAGACAAAAAAAACTGTCCAAGATTCTCTCTCTCCCAGTGGCGTGCACAGCCAGTTTGTGGAGGGTATGCAAAATTAAAACCGAAGAAAAGATAAATACGAGTATAAAAGCTTTTTGATATGTCGAAATAAGAAGGAAGGTTAGTGTTTCCTAAGTAATTGAGTAATTTCAGGATAACTAAAAATGAGGAAAAACCGCCTAATTTATTTTAGAAAACACAAAAAAAAAAGTATAATATAAAAAACTTTGTAGTGTTAACAAAACAGTGCTTCAAAATTATTTAAATCAATCAAACAAATGCGAACATTCGCATTGTAAGATTTATTGATTTTCTCAAATGTGTAAACTGTAGGCATACAAACCTTCTTTTGTAATATGTACACTACATAACACAGTGTGACTAACAAAATGCATACATAGCTATGCAACCAACCCCGTACAAAAATGTGCATTATAATTTGTTTCTGATTAGTAAAATACATTATCTTTTAAAAAATAATAGATTCCTGTTTCAACATTGTTTAAATATTAAAAAACAAACAAAGGAAACATTTTATCAAAACTGAACGACACATTTTGTGACCTACAATGTATTTATTTCCGCTTTGGTTCCCTTTGCTCAAATCTTATCACGACATTTTTCGCCGCTCGTGCTGTAGTCATCGTTCGTCTGTCAACTTTGTTCGCCAACGCCAAGGCAGGCGTGCTTCTCTTCACCATATAAACCTGCAACATTGTTGCAGTTGAAATTTTTCAATTCGTATGGAGATTACAAGCACGGCGAAATGGTGCTTATCGAGCATACTTTAGTGTCAGCGAAAAAACGATGTCAGTCGAACCTACAGTACCTATATAAAGATGGCGCTGGTACATTTATTGAGGAAAATATTAACAGTGAAATCGGTAATTATTTTCATGAACTTGTATGAAGAAAATTTTGTTAAATGAGAGGGTATGCACTGCTTATTCGCATATATGGAGTGCACGCCACTGCCCTCTCCTATAAGCTTTCTAAGCCACCGCCAATTAATAATTGCAGCATTTCCCTTCAACCGTTCATAAAGTTTGACAAAATATTCTATGTCGTAGGCAGTGTACCGACTTGATTTTGAGAATCGTGCTAGATTTGCCTTTAAATTTGTGGTAGAAAGTGGTATAACCCAGGGAAGACAAAACTGATGCTGTTTACTACAGAACAAAAAAAAACGCCTTTCTCGCTCCCAAAACTAAATGGATATTAACTTCAATTATCACCCAGCTCGAAGTATTTGGGCGTTATTCTGGACTCAAAGCTCAACTGGAAGTTGAACATTGGAGAGCACATTAAAAAAGCCTGTAATGCTTTTTATGCCCGCAAGACAGCATTTAGCATAAAATGGAGTCTCAAGCCAAACATGGTACTCTGAGTTTACACGGCGGTGGTACGACCCATCATAACAAACGGATCACTAGTCTGGTATGGTGGTGGCCAGCGCTCAGTAAAGGCTACAATGTGACAAAACTTGGTAGAGTGCAGAGATCGGCTTGCCTTAGCATCACAGGGGGCATGCGACCATGCCCGAAGGATGCGCGGAATGTAATCCTGCATCTTCCACCCATCAATCATTTTATCAAACAACTGGCAGCATGTAGTGCAGTCAGACTCAAAGCGTTAAGCTGCTGGAGTGATAGGCCATACGGCCACAGCAATATTCTAAACCAGATCCCACAAGGCATACGCAACGTTGTAATTGATTTCAAAGTGCCCAAACTTAGCTTTGGGAAGCACTTTGATGCCAACTTCCCAAGTTGAGATGAGTGGAAAGAGAGTGAGGATTTTGAGATTGGCGTGGGTGCCGGAATCTTCTGCAGATCACTAAGTATATCTGAATATTACCGTCTTCCTGATCATGCCAGGATTTTTCAAGCCGAAATGCTTGCAATCATGAAAGCCTGTCATGCACTGATGAATATACAAAACAAACAGAGTATCGCCGTCTGCTCAGATTATCAGGCCATGATAGGCAATGCAATCGGTGAAAACGACCTCCGAGCTTGTTGGAGTATGCGAGAAAGCGTAACCAGCCTTGGCACACGACAAAGAATCACCCCACTTTCGGTACATAAATAAAAAAGTTTTTCCTAGAAGAACTTAAATTGGGGGGCTAGGTTTGTATGGCAGCCCCATGACCCCATGGTCGGACTTGATCCTTTCTAACATACGTTTTGTGTCATCAACAGAAAGACATTTTTGTGATAGATTTTACCGATTCAAACATACAAACTGCCTGCAGCAAAAAGAAGCATTTGTACTAAATTTTGAGCTGCATAGCTTAAAAATTTGCCGAGTAAACCGCGACAGACAGACAGACAGACGGACAGACGGACATCGCCCAATCGACTCCCCCAGTGATGCTGATCATATATGTTACTTTTTATAGGGTCGGAGACGCTTCCTTCAATGCTTTATTACAAACTTCATGACGAAGTTAATATACTCTTTCACTCTATGAGCGAAGGGTATAAAAAAAAGTTTTCTTAGTAGATCCTAATGGGCGGATTCGACAAAAACATGTATAAAATTTATTTCAGATGGATTAATAATTAAATAAAAAAAATTTTCATAGAAGAACCTCTTTATAGATTTGGGGTTTGTATGGCGGTCGATTCCATCCATTTTTACATATATTTTTCGACCTTAATGGCATCCATTTATATGAAGTATGGTTAAGATTGGTTCATAAACAAAAGAGTTTTTCTTTAAAGAACTTAATTTGGGGGGCTAGGTTTGTGGTAGCCCCATGACCCAGTGAGTTGAATTCAAATTTGTGCAGTGCTTGACTTGCAGATTTTTGCGTACAAAATCCTATTATGCAAAAATTGTAATGATGCAAATGGAGGATTAACTGCGTGAACCGGTAACAGTTTACTCGGAAATAAAAAAAATCGCTTTTTAAAAATAGTTAAAATTGAAAATTGGCATGCCCTCCACACACAATACACATCTTCAACCTTTGGAATATCCGTCCATTCCATAATCGATCCTAAATCGCCAGTAGGCTATGACAGCTTTTGATAAGTTTAGTAAAGATAGCCATATTTCTTTAACTTGTTAACATAATGTTTAACAGTGTTTCCTCTACAGTATATGTAAGGGTCTTACTACTTCATCTCTTATAGAAGATATAAAATATCGGTTTCCATCTTACAACACTCGATCGGTTGCAATTTTCAATCCTCCGCAATCTTCACTTTCTATTTATAAAAACTCTCCGTTACTTAGAGCTATGAGAAACTACGACCGATTGGAGATTGGACCGTTACCTTCTTCTTTTTACACTTAAAAAAAACGTACTACAAAAACTTTAATGGTTTTCATTTAACTTTTTGAATTTTAATTGTTTTAAATTTAATTTAATTTAGCTTAAACTTATTTTTTTTCCTTTTCTTTGAGTTTTTTTATTATTATCTATATAAGTTTGTTATTCCTTTATACTTATTTTCCTTACTTTGAATTCTTTACATTGCATGTTGTGGGAAATTATTCCTGTTTTGTAATATTTACGGATTAAATAAATAAATAAATAAATAATTTACAGCAACTTCGCTCGGGGCCCTCCCGCCAACTTTTTGGATATGACCCCCTACACTAAGAAAAAAACAGAGTGAAATCCATCGAAAAACACTCTTGGAGGTTGATCCACACTTATCAGTTACAGTCAATTTTCCATACAAGTTGACAGTTGGCCAGTTAATTGATTGACTGATAATCTGTCAATTTGTATGGGAAATGTCTATGACTGATGACTAAAATGTGTGGATCGACCTTACACCAACTCTTTTGAAACATGATTTTGACATTACAGTGTTTCTACTAAAATTAAGAACGTCAAACTTAAATTAACTTTGCTAAGAGCTAATTTTACTCTTTGCATTCTTATATCGAGAACGTAACGTTTGTTGTTTGTTGTAAAATTTATTAAATTAATGATTTCATCAATGGTTTTTTTATACCCTTCGCTTATTAAGCGTAAAGGGTATATTAACTTTGTCATGAAGTTTGTAACGCATTGAAGGAAGCATCTCCGACCATATAAAATATGTATATATATGATCAGCGTGACGAGCTGAGTCGATTGGACGATGTCCGTCTGTCCGTCTGTCCGTCTGTCTGTCTGTCTGTCTGTTGCGACGCGTTTTGCTCGGCCAGTTTAAAAGCTGTGGAGCTGAAATTTTGCACCCATGCTTCTTTTTGTTGCAGGCAGTTTGTATGTTTGAATCGTTACAATCCGACAAGGGGGTCGTGGGGCTGCCATACAAACCTTCCCCCCAACTTTAGGTTCTTCTTAAAAAAAACTTTTTTATTTTCTCATCGATTTCAATCAAATTTCGCACAAATGTGTTTCTAGTAATACCACAAAACATATGTAAAAATGGACCAAATCGGATAATGGGGTCATGGGGTCATGGGGCTGTCATAGAAACCTAGCTCCCCAAATTAAGTTCTTCTAAGAATTTTTTTTTATTTATACACCAATTTCAACCAAACTTCACACAAATGTATTTCTATTGATGACACAAAACATATGTATAAATAGATGGAGTCGAACCATGTGGACATGGGGCTACCAGACAAACCTAGCCCCCTAAATCAAATTTTTCTAAGAAAAACGTTTTTATTTGCACACCAATTTCAATGAAACCTCAGAAAATTATACATATTTCTATTGATGCCACATAACAAACGTGAAATCGGACTATGGGGTCGTGGGGCTGCCATACAAACTTGACCCCCAAAATTAGGTTCTTCTAAAAAATACTTTTTTATTTGGACACAAATTTCAACTAAACCTCATGGAAATGTATTTTTAGTGATAGTACAAGACATATGCAAAAATGAATTATATCGGACCATGGGGTCATGGGGCTGGCATATAAACCCAACCCCCAAATTTGGTTCTTCGAAGAAAACCTTTTTGATTTGTCCACCAATCTGAACCAAGTATGTTTCAACATACGCAAAAATTGATGGGAAGGCCATAGAGGGCTGCCCTACAACCCCTTCCCCCTCTTATAAGAAACCCACGTCCCGCTTCGCCCAATAAATCTTCGCCACGGCACTTATGAGAAAATTTAAAAGCATGGAAGCGGGGAGGACTGAACACTAGTCATAGGTAAGCCCGAAAAAACTTTTAGACCGAGGGGAGCGAAGGGTATCCAAATTTCGGCCGCGCCCGAAATTAGCCTCGTTTTAAATAAAAACACTCACCTCTATAGGTACTCGAGATATTTAAGCATAGTGAATTTCCAGCACCTACAATGGGATTCGATCCCGCGAACCTATGATTTGAAGACGAGCGCCCTATCTACCCTAATGCCGCACACGCACCATCAATCCCAATCCTTTTTATACCCTTCGCTCAGTGTGAAAGGGTATATTAACTTTGCCATGAAGTTTGTAACGCATTAAAGGAAGCATCTCCGACCATATAAAAAGTATACATATATGATCAGCATGACTTGGGGAGTCGATTGGAGCATGTCCGTCTGTCTGTCTGTTGCGACACGTTTTACTCGGCGGGTATTGAAGCTAGCAAGCTGGAATTTTGCACACGTGCTTCATATTGTTGCAGGCTGTTTGTATGTTTGATTCACCCAAATTGGATCACTGGGTGATGGGGCTGCCATACAAACCTAGCTCCCCAATTTGAGTTCTTCTAAGAAAAACTTATTTATTTGTGCACTAATTTCAACCAAATTTCACACAAATGTGTTTCTATAGATAACACGAAATATATGCAAGAATAGATCAAATCGGACCATAGGGTCATGGGGTGCCATACAAACTCAACCCCCCAAATTAGGTTCTTCTAAGAAAAACTTTTTTATTTGTGCACTAATTTCAACCAAATTTCACACAAATGTATTTCTGTTGATGACACAAAACATATGTAAGATTGAATCAAATCTGACCATGGGGTCATGGGGCTGCCATACAAACCAAACCCCCCATATTGGTTCTTCTAAGAAACATTTTTATACCCTTCGCTCATAGAGTGAAAGGGTATATTAACTTTGTCATGAAGTTTGTAACGCATTAAAGGAAGCATCTCCGACCATATAAAAAGTATACATATATGATCAGCATGACTTGGGGAGTCGATTGGAGCATGTCCGTCTGTCTGTCTGTCTGTCTGTCTGTTGCGACGCGTTTTACTCGGCGGATATCGAAGCTAGCAAGCTGAAATTTTGCACACATGCTTCTTATTGTTGCAGGCTGTTTGTATGTTTGATTCGCCCAAATTGGATCACTGGGTCATGGGGCTGCCATACAAACCTAGCTCCCCAATTTGAGTTCTTCTAAGAAAAACTTTTTTATTTATGCACCAATTTCAACCAAATTTCACACAAATGTGTTTCTAAAGATAACACAAAATATATGCAAGAATGGATCAAATCGGATCATGGGGTCATGGGGCTGCCATACAAACTTAACATCCCAAATTAGAGGTTCTTCTAAGAAAAACTTTTTTATTTGTGCACCAATTTCAACCAAATTTCACACAAATGTATTTCTATTGTTGACACAAAATATATGTAAGATTGAATCAAATCGGACCATGGGGTCATGGGGCTGCCATACAAACCAAACCCCCCATATTGGTTTTTCTAAGAAACATTTTTTACAGCAATTTCACAAAACCTTGAATTAATGTGTCTTTATCAAAGCAACTAAAATGTTCAAAACGAATGGAATCGTACTGTGGGGTCATGTTCCGGCAAACCCAATAAAATTTTCCGAGTAAATATTTTTATTTGCCCACTTATTTCAACCAAGCCCAAAACTTTTGTTAAGACGGAAGAAAAAGAATGAGGAGGGGGATTAAATACAAGTCACAGGTACGCCCGAAAAAACTTTTAGCCCAAGCGAAGGGTATCCAAATTTCGGCCGCGCCGGAAATTAGCCACCAATTTCACAAAACCTTGAATTAATGTGTCTTTATCAAAGCAACTAAAAAGTTCAAAACGAATTGAATCGTACTGTGGGGTCATGCTCCGGCAACCCCAATAAAATTTTCCGAGTAAATCTTTTTATTTGCCCACTTATTTCAACCAAGCCCAAAACTTTTGTCAAGACTGAGGAAAAAGAATGAGGAGGGGGATTAAATACAAGTCATAGGTACGCCCGAAAAAACTTTTAGCCCAAGCGAAGGGTATCCGAATTTCAGCCGCGCCCGAAATTAGCCTCTGGCCCGTGGGTTGGCGAGCGTAGCAAGCAGGGGGCGAAGCCCCCTAGTTTTTTTTTCGTTCTATCAAAGTCGAAGAAAATGTATGAATTTAACAGAACGAAAAAATGGATTCAGACGCTTCGTGTGTGGGCGGCCTAAGTTTGTAACTTGCTAGACATTTGAAAAAAGCGACACGTTATTAATTGCAATATATTTCTTGTTTCAGCTTTAAATTTAAGTCTGCTCTAATTTAAAACCTTCAATTTTAAGAACGTTTGAACTTAATATTAAATTCAAGACAGAAACCTTGGCAAGACTCCTTTCAAACCAAATGTGGCCTCTGTACCACAGCTCTAATGACCGTGTATATACTGCAAGTAAGATAGAATATTTTAGTCTTCAACGACATATACAGGCCGTACTAACTAAATATGATCAAACTGAACTAAGTCTGGTTCCACTCTCAAACTATTTTGTTCGTGTTTAACAGTTCATGCCAAAGTTGATTTGAATCTAGTCCGAAAGTTTAGAAAAGGTACTATATCACCAAAAATGTTTTAAGATAGTTTATTTAAATAGCGCAGCCATGCAAAGCAAATTTTTTCGGTGAAAATTTGAGGATCCGAATTGGGTCATGATCTTTCGAAGCTTTTAGGATAATATTAAATTTGTTTACCTAAGGGACCTGTTGAAAGAGGAACAATAAATTTAGCATTTGTTTTGACTTCGAAAAGTGTCTCTTCCTGTCTACAGAAAATATCTTCGTCGGAGTGTTGTTTTTATGGTTCGAGAAATCTTTCATGTGGCTTTTGGGCCCCTAAAAGCTAATAGTTACAATTTTATACTTAAGGTTAAGTTTTCAGTAAGTGCTCATATTTAATTTTGTTTGCTGGATGTACTTTTGTTTTAGGTGTAAATGCTGGAGAAGTTTAAATGTACAGGACTACTTCTTAAAGTAATTTGGTGGGAGCTTTAACATTTTATTCAGTGCCACTTTGACGGCTCCCTCCAAATTACTTTAAGAAGTAGTCCTGTACATTTAAACTTCTCCAGCATTTACACCTAAAACAAAAGTACATCCAGCAAACAAAATTAGATATGAGCAGCGGATTGGAGTGATATGTATTCTTTTTGCGGCAGATGAATTTTTCTTTGGCGGGGTAACTTTTACAACTTTGTTGTTTTTGGTCGGATATCATATATTTTTGCATACTTAAATAGCCAACTAATATTTTTGTTTTGGGAAAAGTTTCAATAGGTTTTTGTTCAGCATATTCCATAAAGGAGGATGGGCACTTTTGTATGAAAGTTGGTCGTTGAGTGATCAGCAATGAAACTGGTGTCAAATGAAAGGGCTATATTAGAGGGTAACTTATATATAAATTTTAGGCCCGTAAACACTGGGGTTCCTGAGAAAGGACGACTTTTGTTCGTCCTTTGGGGCAACTTTGCCGATCTATAAGTTTTGAAAGAATGAAGCTAGAGACTTGAAATTTTGTACAAGTGGTTTTTACTACAGGATCTTACTTTTTGTAAAGTATGAATACAATGCGACCAATATTTCCTCTACCTCCCCTACAATTTTTTTAATTTTGTTGGTATAACTTTCGTCCGGATAGCAGTTGAATTGTCTTAATTGGTCAAATTATTCCCTACTGTAGTACTATACTACTGTAAAAAAATCAGGGCGATTCCTTTAAAACAAAGGGTACTTTTGATACAAAAACCGTTTTCCCCTATATTCATTTTTTGCTTCTAAATCTGCGAAAAAAGCTCCAATTGAGCTGATTTTTTTGGAAATTGCCTTCTTATTGCAATCTTGCTATGTCCTTTTCGTGGGAGCTCGCCAACACAAATATTAAGACCCCCCTCCATACAAAAGTCCATTCCTTAAAATGCATTCATTAATGTTATGGGTTGTTATGTGAGTATATAAAAACCCAAACGCATTTTTTCTCATCCCCTCGTCAAATTAGTCACACATATGGGAAAAACATACATTGTTTATTGCACTTAAACAAAACAAACAAAACACAAATTAGGTAACAAAAGGCTAATTAATATTGGTCATCGATTATTACATCTAGTAAATGCTGCTCTGGAGGATTGAATTCTTCAAATCTGCCTAATCCTACATACCATTAAACTGGCAGAATATGGGCGCAGCTTCCCACTGTTCACCTGCCAGTAAGACAGTTGCAGTAATGCTCTATAATGGAATGTATACCATGCTGTTCTCTGCCAATTAAAATATAGAAATAATAAATTCGTTCTCTCACATGCCGCGAATGTAGTCGAACCCGTAAAACCATACATTAGTCTACGTAATGTTGCATTCGCTTAAACCCTCAAGTGTATCATACCTACACATTTCAACATAGTAAATCCCCTCCCGCAAATGCTCTGCAACATACGACCTAGCTAACTTTATATTATATGTGCCTAAAGCGTGCAAAATCATACAATCCTCTGTTAATCGAAGAAAGTATTCTAAAAATGAGAGGTTTGCTTTCATACCCACGAAATTACTTCGATGCCTACACAGAGAAAATTAAAATGAATTTTTTACCTAATGGAGATTAGGGAAACGTTTAATAGGTGGATTGGCTACATTTTAGGTGCTTTCTCTACTTTTGTTGCCTACGTGATTAGGTGTTTTGCCTAAACAGGAATAGTTGATAAAATAGTGGTAAAATTGCCTATTTATTTAGGTGATATTTCACTTACATTTAGTTAATGATAAATTTGCCTAAAATTTGTAGGTGAATATTTTCTAATAGTGAGTCTATTACCGACTTTAATTAGGTAAGGGGTCTGAATAATGCCGTACAGTCGATTGTGGTATATATTGCCTATTAATTTTCGGTAATATTTCAGCAAAATGTAGTCAATGGTATAAGTACCTAATCTTAAGTAGGTGATTTTCTAACAAGCCAGCAATTTAGCTACGTAAATTAGGTAAAGTCTCCATATAATAACTGCACATTTATCAATGTGCACTCGCTATACATGTACGTATACTATTAGTTTTGGTATGATTAACAATCTCAATTCAAGTCAGTTCAATTTCGTCGCGATGGATCTCCAGTCAGTGTTGTTAGACCAACGGTTCTTAACCGGTGGTCCGCGGACCACTGGTGGTCCCTGAAACTACCCTAGCTGGTCCGCGAAGCCTTTGATGTGGTTCCCTCATAATCCGATACGACAATTCTCGAATTTCACGCATCTCAATCTTAACTTTCTAATAGAAACTTGAAGGTTGAAAGCGGATGGGAGTCCGTTTTGACTGAGCAGGACAGACTGTTTTCATTGAGATTTTGACCGTTACGATGAAATGAAATATCGTCAAAATTTGCTTTAAATGCTTCTTTTTTAAGGTGACGAACGCAAAATGATTGCGATGTGCAATAATCGAGGACGGCCGAGAGCTTGATATGAATGTTCACTTTACGTGGAGTAGCTACGTGTCTTTATAGACTTGAGGGTTGTCATAATTCTAGGTAAACAGTTCAAGACCATAATGGTAATTTACATTGCTGAATTAAGATAATTAAGCTATTATTGATCTTCGGTGGTACTTCTAAATAGGGTTCCGACAGGTTTCTGTTGGTACAACATGAACCAGCAATGTCATATTTATAGGAGCTTATGTAAAAATTGTTGTTCTTCCAGTAAGAACTGTAAGGAAGGGCTTTATAATCGGATAAACAAAACTGGATTTCAATACATACTATGAGCCATCTCTGGATGAAACAAACCGAAATATTGGGCAACACCCTTTACGCAAATTAATGAGGGTTTTGAAATTCTCAGACTTAGCAAAATCACACCCAGAGTCCTTTGCAAGACGATCTCTGTCAGTCATCTTTCTCTGGGTGATGGTCTTAAAAGCAGCAATATCCGTTTGACGTTATTTCCACATTTTTCTAATCGAAAATCTCTACTGACAAGACAGCAATAAGTTGTGTTCCAAAGGTAGTTCGGTACAAGATTTCATGATTTGAATCGTTCTTATCACAATTGCAATTTGGTGGTCCGCAACAACTAACGAGTTTGATCAAGTGGTCCTTCATGTGCGAAAGGTTAAGAACCACTGTGTTAGACAGTGATAGTGTCACCGAAGTTCTTCTTCGCGAGTAGGGTTTGTTTGAACTAACGGACGACTTTAAGTGTATGTTTTCCTTATTTAGTGGAGGGCCGTTATTTTGATCATTTGAAACATGTGACCAAATAAAGAAACCAAATGTATTTACTTTTCTATTTTGTTTACCAATTTATAATAAACTTTTAAAAATTTATATAATCGTTCATTTTATTTCATTGATCGGAATGTATTTGTTTCAGAATAAAGTTGAATTCATCAAAGTTGAATTCAAACAAAATTTGTAGAAACGATGAAAAAGCAACCACTGGGAGTAGGCAAAAATACTACATCGATTTAGTTTCTTTCAGCTAATGTCAATCCACTACTCGACTAGATTGTCTCGTCACCCTGCCTAAAAGTTTTTCGGTGAATGAAAAACAAATAAGAAAAACCCACGATTCTGTTTAGGTGAAAAAACTACAAAAATGTAATCAATTCAACTAATTGCATTTGGTGGTTTGGCTAGAATTTCTCGTCATGAGACCTAAATAAAATTCGGTGATTTTTTCACTAATCTTATTTTCACCTAAAAATATTCGGTGAAATGTGTACACATTAGAATCGAATTATTAGCCATTTTAATTTAGCAAAATTGCCTATTCATATTAGGAGGCCGAAAATCGCTCATTGTTTTTAGGTGGATCACCTACTTTTTAGCTAATTTTCACTAATCACTTCTCTCTGTGTACTTAAATTATCATCTCTACATATTTATAAAGACGGATTGATTCGGCTTATTAATGTTTTCATTAATTATATTAATTATTTCAGGAGCCAAACGATGATCCTTGTAAAAGGCGTTTAAGAGACTAGCTCCTATTTTAAAGTCGTCAAACATGTGGGGAAGAGATCTATTAAAGTTGGTTTGACGAAACAGCTTATAAGATTGCTTCATCTTTCCGTTCATAACTTCTACTACCCACACTGAACCAAAAAATTCGTAAATTCGACGAATTTACATTTAATATGAAGAATATTTCATCAAAATACGGTCAATGAAGCTGTTATTTGGATTGAAGAATACCATAGTCATATTGAATAATTACGAAATTATTGTAAATTGATGAATAATTTGTCAATATGAAGAAATTTTCATTTTTTTTTAAATATAAAAATTAACATTGCGTCTTGTCTTATTTCGTATTGAAACTAATTTCATTTATTATTATATGTCTTCAAGACTCTCACAATATTTATTAAACACTTTTTTATATACAAATAACCATATTATCCATTGTGTTAGAATCAGGATTCGAACTCGGTCCGCTTGCGTGCCAGTCCACTCACACTGCCATTGCGCCAGAAAGGAAATATACATCCAATGTTCTCAAGACAAGCACTACTTGATACACACTGCATGGCGGACGCCTTATTGAGACTCGGCCAGGACACTTTTTATTTTTTTTCTTTCTGACAAATTGTATGAAAAAATTTCTTTTTGGAATTGAGATTTCCATTAAAATTTAAAGGCAAAAATTACTCAGAAAATCGAAAATAAACAGAAAATGCGTTACTATAAATTCATCAGTGTGAAGAATTTTCGTAAAAGAGAAGAATTGAAGAATTGATTTTATCAATATGACTAAATTATTCACTGTGATAAAATATAATATATATAAAATATAAGAATGATGCTATTCTTCCATTTGATTAAGTTTTATCCTTTTGACGAATCTGACAAATTGTGAATTTGTTATTTTGACGAACTTTTGTCAATCTTACAATTGCTTTCAATAATTTAGCGCAAACAAATCGTCAGTTTGAATAATTTCTTCTATACGAAGAAAAACTTTTACAAAGTGCGATTTCTTCAAATTGATTAAAAATTGTAAGCGAATAGTAATAAAACTGATGAAAATTTAGTTAATTTGATAAAACGAAAAACCAAATTTTCATATTGAATAATATTCAAATTTTTTCCAAAAATCTACCCGGACTTTTTCAATGGAACAAATTATTATTCAAATCAAATAAAAATTTTATTCAAAAGTTTACGAAGATAAATTCGTTCATATGAAGAAATATTTGGTTCAGTGCACCGGCATATGATTATAAGTCTTGATCTATTCGTCTGTTCCGTGGTTAATTGGCTTTCTCCCCTTTCCTTTGTAGGAGGTACATTAGCTTCATAACCATATGCTTCTATACCAAAACTATCCCTAAATCCACGATCGAGAATAAAAACGTCATTTTATATACAACCTAAGTTGTAATCCCTTAACTTTTTACTCATCCGTTTCCATTGACTGTTCGATTTATACGACATACACGTTCAACGTTATGATATATTTTGGTCAAATTGTGTATTTTTTTGCGAGACTTTACGTCGTTTAAGCCCAATTAACTTCTTAACTTTTGAAAACAGACTAAATATATGTAAAGAGGAATTGTTCACTACAAAACAAAGATTTCATTTTATAAAATATATTATTTATGTAATATAGAAAGAATTAGATAAAAGTAACAAAAACAACATTAAAAATTCACAACTTTTGACTTTGAACGTGTATAATTTCGAAACGACTTCATATTTTTTAATCATTTTTTCCACCAATTATAGTGAAAACTGTTAAGTGTATTAGAAAATTTACCTAAAGTCTCTGAGTTACATATTTTTTCAGTAAATGTGATTTTAGTCCAGTAAAATTTTTCATTTTTTGTCAAAACTTAAATCGCCCATATCTCCGATCTCCCACTGTTTAGCTAAAAATCGCTAGAACAAACGTTAATCTACTCGTTCCAAGCTTTCATTTGACATACGTTTCATTGCTGTTCATCAAACGACCGTTTTGACCATCCTCCTTTAATATCATAAGTTATACTCACAGGGTCTTCTTTAAAATAAATAGATACTGCAAACGCAATTGCAAACACGACACAAATGGCTGTTGCTGAGCTTTTTTAAAAATAATTTTGGGATGAAATGGGTATAGTTTATTAATATGTATTTTGTGCAAAATAGATTTGTGTTATCTTTGTGTTATGGCTCTGCTAACATTCTGTTAGTAATCTGTTAATTTTTTGTTAACTCTGTTAATGCTCTATTAACGTTCTCTTAACACTCTATAATTTTTTTGTTAATGCTCTGTTAACGTTCTGTTAATGTTCTCTTAATTCTCTTTAATCATTCGGCTAACGCTCTGTAAACGGTCTGTTACCTTTCTTTTATTACTCGATTTACGTTCTGTTAACGTTCTGTTAAGGCACTGTTAATTTTCTGTTAACACTCTGTTAACGATCTGCTAACGCTCTGTTGTTGCCTTGCCAACGCTTTGTTAACGTTCTGTTACTGATCTGTCTTAATGCCCCCTGACCCAGTGTCCCAATGTCACATTGTCCCAATGTCACATTGTCCCAATGTCACAGTGTCCCAATGTTCCAATACCCTAATGCCCTAAGGTCCATTGTCACAGTGTCCTCAAGTCCCAATGTTCTAATATCCCAGTGTCCCAATGTCCTAATATCCTAATGTGCCAATGTCCCAATATCCTGATGTCCCAGTGTCCCAATTTACGTCCTATTGTCCAATGTGCAAATATCACAGTGCCCCAATGGTTTAATGTCCGAATGTCCCACTACCCTAGTGTCCCAATGTCCCAGTATCGGAATATCCCAATGTCCCAGTCTCCCACCTAATGTCCTAATATCCCAATGTCTAACTGTCCTAATGTCCCAAGGTCCTAATGCCCCAATTTCCTAATATCCCAGTACCCTAATGTCCCAAATGTCCCAGTATCCTAATGTGATAATATCCCAATGTCCTAATATACCAGTGGTCAGTGTCCCAATGTCGCAGTATACCAAGTGTCCCAAGGTCCCAATAGCATAATGTCCTAATATCCCAGTGCCCCAATGTCCCTGTATCTCAGTGCCCTAATGTCCCAGTATCCCAATGTTCCAATATCCCAATGTGCCAATATCCCAATGTTACAATGTCCCAATGTTCTAATATCCCGATGTCCCAGTGCCCCAATGTTCCCACGTCCCAGTTTCCCCAGTGTACCTAATGTCCCAATGTCCTAATGTGTTGATGTCCTAATATCCCAATGTCCTAATGACCCAAGACCCTAATGTTCACATGTTCTTATATCCCAGTGCCCCTATGTGCGAATATCCCGATGTCCCAATGTCACAACATTCCGATGTCTCAGTGGTCCAATGCCCCTATGTACCAGTGTCCCAATGTCCCAATGTCCGATTGTCCCAAGGTCATAATGTCCCAATGTCTTAATATCCCAGTGTCCTAATGTCCCAGTCTCCCAGTGTCCTAATGTCCCAATATCCCAATGTCCCAATGTCCCATTGTCCCAATATCCTGATGTCCCAATGCCCCAATATCCCGATGTCCCAATGCCCCAATATCCCGATGTCCCCACGTCCCTGTTTCCCCATTGTGCCTAATGCCCCAATGTCCTAATGTCCCAAGACCCTAATGTCCCAATTTCCTAATATCCCACTACCCCAAGATCCTAGTCTCCCAGTCTCCCGGTGTCCCAATATCCAAATTTCCCAATGCCGCAGTGTGTTTTAAAAAATGGTCAATGCGATGAGCCGATAGACGCAATTGTTGGAAATCTTTTGTTAACTTTACCTATTAATTTACCGTTATTCCATCCACTTATCTAAATGGAAGACATTGATTCTTTAGAAGGACCACCAGAGGATCATTCGTTCCAAATTTCATAAAAATCCCATCACGAAGAGAGACAGTAGAAGCAAGTCTTTCTGCAACTGTAGTCTTCATTCTGAAATTGGGTTACTCGCTTAAGTCTGTGAGGGTGAAAATTACACCGTTTATTCCATATATCTTACCCGTTATTGTGCCGATCGAAGATTTTATTTGGAAAGGCACTAGAACAGGATATGTGGAATATTTTGGTAAAAATTTTTTTTTGGGGGCTGTTGCCTGGAAGGCTGTAGCCTGATCAAACAAAAAAGCAAGTTGTCTCCGGTAATCATAGACTTGTTCGCTTTCGTTTTTCTTTTTCCTTTGGCGGGCGAGACGCTCTCGCGTCTCTTGATAATTTAATCGAGTCGAAACCCGCCTACTAGATAACATCGTATGTATGTCATTACTTTCAAAATACAAATTTTATTGATGTCAATTTTAAATTTTATTGATGGTGTTTTTCACTATGAAGAAGAACAACAAACCCTTCAAAATTAAGCTCCAACCAAAGAATTATGGTATCGCTTTTTATTTATATTTATCTATTTCGTAAAGATTGAAGAATGCTCAGGATCCACGAAGTGGAAGTCTTCACCTATTGAAGTACAAAGAAGAAAGTTGAGAATAAATGAAGGTCAATAAAAAAAAATTGCTTGGAGTATTAATTTTCGACACCAAATACCAATAGTGTTCCGCACAACAACTTAATTTAGTGGGAAACGATGAAAAAACGCTAAACGCCTTGACTCTGGTTACGTCCCTTCAGCAGTATTCTCCTAAAGCTTGGTAGGGGCGGCAAAATGTCAACAGCCTACTAGCACCAAATTTGTAAATCCGCCACTGCATGCCGGCGATTTAGCGAGTTCACTTTCTACGAGTATAGGCTGGGAATGGCATAAATTACTCGACGTATTTGTTAATAAACTAGGGGGCTTCGGCCCCTGCTCGCTACGCTCGCCAACCCCCGGGGCCGAGGCTAATTTCGGGCGCGGCTTGGGCTAAACGTTTTTTCGGGCGTACCTATGACTTGTATTTAATCCCCCTCCTCATTCTTTTTCTTCCGTCTTGACAAAAGTTTTGGGCTTGGTTGAAATAAGTGGGCAAATAAAAATATTTACTCGTAAAATTTTATTGGGGTTGCCGGAGCATGACTCCACAGTACGATTCCATTCGTTTTGAACTTTTTAGTTGCTTTGATAAAGACACATTAATTCAAGGTATTGTGAAATTGGTGTAAAAAAATGTTTCTTAGAAGAACCAAGGGGGTTTGGTTTGTATGGCAGCCCCATGACCCCATCGTCCGATTTGATTGAATCTTACATATGTTTTGTGTCAACAATAGAAATACATTTGTGTGAAATTTGGTTGAAATTGGTGCACAAAAAAAAGTTTTTCTTAGAAGAACCTAATTTGGGGGGTTAAGTTTGTATGCAATAGGTGCAAAAAGGATGTTTCTTAAAAGAACCCAATTAGTTGATTGGGTTTGTATGGCAGCCCCATGATCCCACACTCCGATCCCACCCATTTTTACATATGTTTTGTAGTATTAATAGAAGAACATTTTTGTGATGTTTGCTTCAGATTAGTTCATAAACAAAAAAGTTTATCTTAGAAGAACTTAATTTGGGGAGCTAAGTTTGTATGGCAGCCCCATGACCCCATGGTCAGATTTGATCCATTTTTACATATGTTATGTGTCATCAATATAAACACATTTGAGCGAAGTTAGGTTGAAATTCGTACACAAATAACAAAGTTTCAGTTTCACAGAAGAACCTAAATGGGGGGGGGGGTTAAGTTTGTATGGCAGCCCCATGACCCCCTTGTCCGATTTAAGCGATTCAAACAGCCTGCAACAATAATAAGCATGTGTACAAAATTTTAGCTCTCTAGCTTTTATAGCGGCCGAGAAAAACGCACTGCAACAGACGGACAGACAGACGGACATTGCCCAATCGACTACCCAAGTCATGCTGATCATATATGTATACTTTTTATATGTTCGGAGATGCCTCCTTCAATGCGTTACAAACTTGATGACAAAGTTAATATACCCTTTCACTCTATGAGCGAAGGGTATAAAATCAAATCATTGTTAATTAATAAATTGTTGTTAATTCATGTACCTACTAAATTTGTATCTTCTAACGTAGTGCAGTTATATGTATTAGTATTTCAAATAGAAGCAAATAGAGTAAGGCTAATTCTTGTGGTTTTTGAATCAGTGGGCTCCCGGGAATCTAAAACTCATTTTGCTAAAAAAAATTGATCAGAAAGGTATCAAAAAGGACAGAAAAGGATACTCTTTAATCCTTGACCGGATGTAGGCATGTAGGGTATCAAATCAAAGGGGACATCAAGTACATTACATATCCGGTGTTTGCTTCCTGTTTGAAGGACCCTCAACGGAATAAATCGAGATTAAATGGAGAATTATTGTATTTCCCGTGTATCTTTCCAAAGCCATAATTACGAGAGGAATTCAAATTGTCACTAAGTTTCTCACTTTTTTTCCGAATCTATAATAGCTAAAGATTCCACCATTAAATTTGCTAAGAAAAAAAATTATCGGAATATGGAAAATTATTGTGTTTTCCGTGTATCTTTCCAAAGCCATAACTACGAGAATAATTCAAAAATTTTCGGAATAATAATAATAAAAAAATTATCGGAAAGCTCTCCAAAAGGACATAAAAGGACACTGATTACAAACCTTGATCGAATGTGGGCATGCGGGGTGTCATATCAAAGAGGACGTCGAGTACATTCCATATCCGGCGTTTATTACTTGTTTCAAGGACCCTCACAGGAGTAAATTGGGATCCAGTGGAAAATTTTCGTGTTTCTAGTATATGTATCTTTCCAATGCCGTAATTTTTCGTTTAAGCCCGAATTATTCCACACAGGATATGCAATGCACTCGACGTCCTCTTTGATATGACAACCCGCATGCTCACGTTCGATCAAGGTTTGTAATTAGTGTCCTTTAATGTCCCTTTTCAGAGCTTTCCGGTATTTTTTTTATTATTATTATTCCGATAATTTTTGAATTATTCTCGCAGTTATGGCTTTGGAAAGATACACGGAAAATACAATATTTTCCATTTAATCTCGATTTATTCCGTTGAGGGTCCTTGAAACAGGAAACAAACACCGGATATGTAATGTAGTCGACGTCCCCTTTGATTTGATGCCCCACATGCTGACCTCTGGTGAAGAATTAAAGAGTATCCTTTTTAGTCCTTTTTAAGACCTTTCCGATCAAATTTTTTTGAGCAAAATGAGTTTTAGATTCCTGGGAGCTCGCTGATTCAAAAACCACAAAAAATAGCCCTAATCTATTTTTTTCTATTTGGAGGCCTGAAATGGAATATTTTGACTGCACTAACGAGGAAACTGTGCATGTCTCGTACATTGATATTGTATAGTTGATAGTGCTAATCTAACTAGCAAAGTATTTTAGTCACAATAGTGTGATCGCGCACAGTTTATTATAACTTCAACTGCTTCATTAATTTACAGTAAAATATTCAATAACTCGTAAGTGGACTCAATTATCCGCTTAACATCATTATGTACTTTTGTATATTTTCTCAGCCAACAAACTATTCTCAAATAGACAGCATTCCATCCATTTTGTGACTCTGTATCAAATCTTTGTGCCTTGTTTATTTGTATACTCTACACAGGTAAGTGACTGCGCCTTATTCCATATCAAACACCGCGCGTCCATTGGGCCAAATCGTCAACACACATATCTCGCATCCAAAATTTACCAAACTCTATGATTAAATATTTGCATCGTAATTCATTCATGTTTTCTTTATAGACGAAAAAATGCTTCAGATAGTTATCAAAGACTAGAGAAGATCTAAGACCGCGTCTTCCATAGACACAATGAAGACGAAAAAAGAAGAGAAGAAGTGTTTGTCTAACGAGGGATTTTGATTAATCACCGTCAAGTGTGTAGACTCTATTCATGGGCTTTGTTAAGTGGCGCTCTATATTAAGAAGACACTTGATTATCACTGTGGTCTGTATGAATTTAAGGGTAGCTCTGATATAATAAATATTAAAATCGACCGAAGATAATAACAATCTAATAAATTCCCTTGATAGAAAATTATATTCCATCATAATAGATATCCTTTAAATCTTGTAAGCGGTATTCCAGGAATCTGGGGTATCTAACATAAAATATATGTAAGTTCAAAATGGCATATTATGCATTTAGTTTTAAACACATATACATATATAAATATTGAAGCCTGTGTTTTGCAAATAGAAAAAAATGCACATTATCATTTCTGCAAAGCCAAGCCACCTTCATTCAACATTGTTTATTAATTAAGATACATTAACTATTTCAGTTACGTTAGATATTAGTAAGCTGAATAGCTTCTATAAAATGGTCTACCATTCCAATTTGCAAAATTTCCAGATTAACACTTTTTCTCGTCGACAAAATCGACACCCTTAAATGGCCACACTGAAGTCTATACCTGTGAGCTAACAAGGAAACAATAAAAACCAGCAAAGGTGACTGTTTGTGGCAGGCAGAGCATGGACAAAAAAAAATGTGTAGCAACAAAATTACCGAAACACTGAAGAAGCAACTCAATCTTTGCAGTAACACAATAAAATCTCAAAATGCTTTGTCCGTATAGTTCCAGGGTCAAGAGGATTATAGTCAAACGTAATTATTGTTTAGAGTCGAACGGGCGAACCAAGTATAGTCGTTCTCATTTAGCCTCCTCAATCATTCACTCACTGACTATATGGCAACATCATATACCGCGGCAAAGTCCCTCCGGACCCGAACACTAATCGGAGGCTACCTTGAATGTGTGATCTCACTGGGGTACCCCTCAGGTAATGGAGTGATCATCAAAGTAGCCGCTGAGTAAATTCCAGCGCTTCTTTAAGACCCCCTGTAGTCATATAAACGAAAATGCAGTAGACAGAGGATTGTAGCATGAGTCCTGAATAAATATAGAAGTGTTGTCGATTCTGTGTTATTTGTTGGCAAATGTAAGAGGCTGCAAACACTTTATTGATTTTGACAATTTTTTCTTTGGCAGAGTGTGATAACGTAGCCATTATTTCTTACTTTAACTGACGGATTTATCAATTTTTACAGCCCAGAATCATATTGAATTACATTTGAATTCTATGGTAAAGACCGGCAACCCTCACCGTCTGTCCTAAACCCATGATCATCCACATAATAAATCACTTTTAAATCGAGGTTCTATACGTGAAACGAACATCAAATTGTATTACATACCAACCATGAAGGTGATCGTGTTAGGTGATCATCGCCCTACATATTTGTTGAGATAGACACGAAGTGGACGATTGCTTGTTAACTCTTGTTCGACTTCGATCCATTTCGTGTTTGCCTGAGACCGCATCCTCTCATGTATGGTCCTTTAAAATGTTATACAGGACAATTGAATAGTCTCTATAGCGTGTAACAACATAATCTTTTGTAAATATTTATCCCCAGGCGAAAAGGATGGGTGTGACTGTTAGTACAATCTTGATGTCAACGCCGTTTAGGGATAGTGTGGAAGGGTATAGATGGTTCTACAAGAGCTAAGATTTTTTATAAAACAGCACAAAATTAGTACACATGTACGAGTATGTCCCTACTACGTTATTAGCACAGACACTATAATATTAATTAGAGGGTTATTGTGACTGTAGATTATGTACTTCCAATACCTTAATGACGAATAACTTTCATCAAAAGAAATTAATATTACCCGTTGGTATCCAACTTAATCTTGCAGTTAACAGTTTTAAATTAGACATCCATTCAAGTCAACGGCACACCTATGAAATCGATATGTGACATTCATTTATGTATTTTAGCATTCAAATTGTAAGGCAATGTTCTTAGTTAGATTTCAGTTCAAGGTCGCATTTATTTATAGTCACTTTAAAGATTAGATATTAAATATCTTTTAGTTTTTTTTTTTTGTTAAAAAGCTTGACAAACCTGTTCAGCGATGATGACTACCGTCGCCTTTTTTCTTATAACTAAACTTCTCCTATTAATCACGCTAAGTGACACACGCTTCTGGTCGGCTTCGCGTTTATAGAATGAAGTGATACATGGATTTAATTGAAATTCGGCATTCAATAGTCGAATCGAACATGATGCAAAAACAAAACAATCATAATATTTTATAAACACGATCGTAATCCTGTGTAAGAGCTTTTCTATGTTACCATATAAACGCGTGAGCTCCGAATTTCTTTGTATAATATTCAGAAAATACTAGGGGGCTGCGCCCCCTGCTCGCTTCGCTCGCCAACCCCTGCACTGTCACTTCGCGACATTCTCGCTTCGCGGCTATGTTTCGTCGGAAAATAAAACACACGTCGGAAAATAAAACACACGTCGGAAGCGCGCACTGCTTTAATCTGCGACCCCGTCGTCCACTGTTGCGTACCTCCCGCTTCTCTTCTGAGCTTTTCCGCACACGACCCATATTCTTCAGCTATCACCTGACAACTGAAGTCGCACACCACCTTAAACTACTTACTTAGCAAATCATCACGTCATTTCCAATTTCAACCAATCAGATCAAGAATAAAAGGGACCATTTTTTCCTTATCTTTTTTATAAATAGAGAGATGCATTAATCAGTTATCGTACATTATTTTTGTTTTTTCGAACTCTGTGTATCTACGAGTCATCGAGTTATTAAGCCGTATTAAGATGTAATCGTCTAATCAGTATGTTTCTAGCGACGATTTGCGCGACATTTCAATTTGAAATCGCACGTTCGTTATCTGCATTGAAACTGGTTTTCACGCAAAATTCTCTCAATACGAGTATTATTATTTAACCTCGTCGTCGTCGTATTGCCACTTAAAAGATATGGTTTTTCGCTGATACAATTTAGTCGCCATACTGTCTGGCAGATCTTTCGAAGCCGCTAAACAGATTAAGCTCCCACGCTACATAATCTTTGGTGGAATACACAATATTTTTAAAAGTGGGTTTTTTTTTTGGCATGTTAACTTTAGTGTAGGTGACAGGGCGACATTTTTATTATAACGATTCTAATGTAAATTTATTCACTTCACGGCACGCCTGAGGTGGTCACAGGTGGTTCACATTTTGCTGGAGTATGAAATGAAACGCGTTAAGTGATGTTAATTGCAAATAGTCTAAATAAAACTTGAAGGAAACCAATGCGTAATATTTTTTTGTATACCTTATTGTGTTTTGTTTTTATTTTATTTGTTAATTAAAAATAAATAAATAACAGACGCGACAATCCAACATTGGACTAAGGCCGCAGGATGTGTTAGTGACATCCTATTTCCAAGATCTTATCTGCTTTTTGTTGAGGTAAAGATCAGCATCACGCTCAGCAGTGTTATTTATTATAATGGGTACCTACTCGTTTAACATCTGAGTCGGATCATAGTCAGTAATAAGCTCCATTCGAACTCATGACCCTGTGCACCGAAGGTGCGCGCACTAACCGCTACACCAGCCACACTCTAAAAAATTTTACTCCAATAATGTGAGGAAACTTTTTTTCCTTCTATTATAGTAGTAAATTTACACAGGGCCGGCTCTACTATATGAGCAGACTGTGCACTTGAACAGGGCGCCAACCGAAAGGGGCGCCAAATTCACAAATTCAATATGCCTATAAGATCAAGACTTTATATTGATTGATACATGTCGTCCACGTATTGTGCTTATTAAACGAACTAGAACTAATTCAATTATTATCTAAGGGTGTGTTTTCCCATAGATCCGCTGCAATCGCGACTCTAGAAATTACATAGAAACTCCGCTAACAACCAAACTCAATTCTCATGCTAATCGTATTCCATTCCATTTGACCGACCTATCGACGCAGTCGCACGCAACTCGTGAAACTTCGAAAGACACATCTGCAAACTTTTCCGCATTGTATCTACGCGAGAGGAAGAGCGAGAAACGTCTTTCCATCCGTCCGCGTTCAAAAATGCTTCACATATCTCGTACTTGTGCATCACTGCAAACATGCTCCAATTAATCCATACACTTCATATGCGGAATGGGCGCCCTATGGGCGCTAGTTTCATAGATTGTATGCTTGGCAGAAGTGAAGAGATGTGCATTGCAAAAATTGTGCACATAAGAAATTGTGGTAGAGCGTACACCCCTATATTCTGGAAAAGAGGGGTATAACTGCTTTGCAGGCTCATTGTAGGTGAGATGTGCGTATTCACTTGATGACTCATTCTCGTAGTCTCAGCTCGTAGTACATGTTTCAATTGTATGAGACTGGGCGATAGAGGAGTTTTGTGGGATGTATACTGTATAGCTTGTAAAAAGAGATTTTAGCGTGTAAAATTTTCTATGCAATCCATAGCGCAGGATATAGACTTTGAGAGTGAGATGTTTTTCCGCTGCGATTTTCTCAATGAAAATGTATGCTTACGGTCGTGGAATATGTGATAAATGCAGTGTAATTCCATACGCTACAACCCGTAAATTGTTTCATAACTTTTCTCGGCCATTTTATGTTTTTTTTTTCATTTCCCGGTCATTTCATCATGAAAAATATCTAATGACCTGGGAATAAAAAAATGCTTTAAATGGCCGAGAAAAATTATGGGACCATTTTCGAATGTAGCTTATAGAATTCCCCAGCATTTCCTACCAATTCCAGTAAGTAAGCATACATTTTCATTAAGAAAAGCCAACCTCTTTTCCGATTTTAGTGCGGTTAGTTTTATTTTTTAGGTAAATTTGTTGTCCCTAATAATCATCTTAATTTGATATTCTAGCTAGTCCAGCTTTCGATATATTGATGTTTTATTCGTACAAAAAAAATGATTTTTCCAAAAATCTTCAAATGCCTGTGGCACCTAAAGGGTTGAGAATTGGGCATGGGCGTAGCCAGGATTTCGGTCAGGGGGGGGCAAGCCCAAAATTTTTTCAACATCATGATTTTCTTAGGAGTTGAAATTTCCGGTCGGAGAAATATTGTTAGCAAATTTTAGAGTAGCCTGGCTTGTGGTTGGATTGGTGCACAGGGTCATGGATTCCAGACTCACCGTGAACGAATTCATTTTATGGTGTTTTTCGAACTCACGACCTACGCGACGGACTATGATATCGCTCAGATTGTAAACAAGTATCCATCCATTTATGGGGATAAATAACATTGCTGGGCGTGCTGTTGATCTCAACACTCAACAAAACAGCAGCTTAGATCTTGGAAATTGGATGTCACTCACACATCTGTGGCCCTAGTTTACTGGTGGGCTGCCACGCATGTTATTTCTTTTTTTTTTGCTAATTTTAGAGTCAAATTTTAAAAAGGGAAATGAGAATGATTTTCTTCTGCATTCTGATTACATTTAACCAGCCTCCAATATCTGCCTTTTAGAGCGTAGTTTGTCTATTTTCAGTGCAATTTTGTATCTCGGACTGCATATTCCACTTGCGAAAACAGTTTGTTTCGTCCGTCACTTTCATCTTAGCAAAGAAGCATCGTCAGAGTATTTATAAATCCTTTATTGATTGAAATATGGTTAACGGTTTAAATAAGATTTCCTCTAAATAAATCAAAGTATTAACAGTGGCTAAATTTTATTGCTGCGGTATGATTCAGCTAGAAAATAAATTTTGATTTAATAACTTGAAAGACCCGCTCTGTGGCTCACTTGGTTGAGTCGCACTCTACGATGCTAGTAATCTAGAGGTCCGGAGATCGAATCTCGGCGTGCTCCTTAATTTCCGTACATGTGAATGGAAATATACAGGGTGTCTGAAAACTGCAGCATAAACGCTCCGGATTGCGATTCCTCATGTGACTTCCAGCAAAAAATTTTGTACGAAACATACCCCCTTAGCTTAATCCTTTAGCTGCCACAGGCATTTGAAGATTTTTGAAAAACTCATTTTCTTGTACGACTGAAACTTCAATATCTCAAAAGCCAGACTAGCTACAATAGCAAAATAAGATGATTATTACAGCCAACAAATTTACCTAAGAAATAAAACTAACCGCACTAAAATCGGATAAGAGGTTTGGTTTTTAAAGAACTACAAAATAAAATGTTTGTGATTTGACCCAAAAACAATATGTTTTGCCATCTCAATTTTCTCGAACTTCTGCCAAGGTGAGGTGCTCGTACGATTCTTTTAAAGATTTGCGCATAGTCTTTCAGTCATTCATTTCTTTCTTTCATCATTTTATTCTAGCTTCCTTATTTCTAACAAATTTAATGCCTTAAGTGCAGAAAACTAGGGTTTATTTTGGATCGATTTGGATATAATTTGAATCAATTTTACCAAATTGCAGATCTTTAGGGGCAGTTTGAATTGAATTGAATAAAAATCGAGTTAAATTAACCGTAGTTTTCTGCACTTAAGGCATTAAAACTGCTAGAAATAACGAAGCTAGAATAAAATGATGTAAGAAAGAAATAATCGCTAGACTATGTGCCAATTTTTAAAAAAATCGTACAATCACCTCACTTTGGCAGAAGTTGGGGAAAATTGAGATGGAAAAACAGATTGTCTTTGAGTAAAATCACAAAAATTTGACTTTGAAGTTCTGTAAAAAACCAAACCTCTTATCTGATTTTAGTGCTCTTGGTTTTATTTATTAGGTAAATTTGTTAGCTGTAATAATCATCTTATTTTGCTATTCTAGCTAGTCTAGCTTTTGAGATATTAAAGTTTTAGTCGTACAAGAAAATGAGTTTTTTTTTTTAAATCTTCCAATGCTTTTGGCAGCTAAAGGGTTAAGAATTAGGGGTATGTTCCGTACAACTTTTTTGTGTAAATCACATAAGGAATCACAATCTGGTGCGCTTATGCGGCAGTGGGGCTATACGGTACTGAGAAGAAAAAGAAGAACTGGAAAGACACTGAAATATGAGACCTTTGCAAGGTCCCTAACAAAGCAAAGCTGTATAACATTTGTCACCCTTTCAGATGAAAATAAGTTGAATTCCACTAACTTCCCGAAGGGACCTTACGGTTGAAATTGTATATTCCAGCTCAGAAGCCATGAAATGAAACAGTAAATATGGGATCCACGCAGCCACAGTAGCACACTTATAAGTGAAATGTGTGTGCTGGTAGGCAGCCTCCGTCAGCTACGAGAGGCCTTTCGCTGTCATCTATTTGTATGCGCATCCTGACTGCAAACTGTCCTGATCATGGCTTCTCCGGTAGGACTTGGAGTGGTGAAAGAGGCATTAAATTTTTTGAAAATGTTGTATAGTGCCGCGATTTTTTTACTACATCGATAAGGATTTTTTACTATCTTCATCGACCAGGGGGGGAGCGACCGCCCCTCCCTGCCCCCCCTGGCTACGCCCATGGAATTGGGGGTACAATTTTTTTGCTGGAAATCACTTGGAGAATCACAATCCGGTGCGTTTATGCGGCAGTTTCCGGACACCCTGTATAGAAGGGCGACTTTTTAGTATATGAACAGGGCGCCATAGTACCTAGGACCGGCGCTGAATTTACACCACTATATGTACGAGAGTAATTTTACGCTCTACGGTGTAAATATTTACTACAAAATTGGTGTAAATTTGAACACATAAATAAGTAAACTTACTCTTAGACTTAAGTAAATTTAAATCAGAAATAAGCAAATTTGCACGAAAAAAAGGTAAATTTACACCGGCAAATATGTAAATTTACATCCGGGTTTATAATAATATTTACGGCAGCCCATTCTTTGGTGTAAATCGTCCTGGAGCTACCCGTTATTGCAACGGCCAAGAGCTGCCACACCCCCTTCGGCTCAAGACAACAATAATATGATGCTCACACGAACGCACTTCGGACGGAACAGACTAACTGCACACAGAACAAGTCACTTGTGAAAATGCAATAATGCACAAAAGTCAGTTTTACACAAATGTAGGTGTATTTTTTACACCAAAATTGGTAAATATACACTGAAAATGTGAAGTTACACAAGAATAAAGTAATGACACATCTTCACACCAAATGTGGTGTAAAATTACACTGAGATCGAGTAATATTGAAAAATCTGTGTAATATTTCACTATTTTGTGGGTATACTAGAAATTTGTTGAAAAATAAACGTTTACTGTAATTTTGCGAGAAAAAAGGTGTAAAATTCAACGAGTTTTCGATGCAAAATTCAACCTTGTTTTTACAGTGCAGACTATAGATTAATTATAAAATAATTAATAAAATTTATTAAAACCGAAAGGAACATTTATAATTTTTGCCCGAATTTATATCACAGACAAAACATTTATAACGACAAGAAAACAAAACTTGTCCAATTTGCTATTAGTTCAGTTACTACGTGATAAACCTAGTACATCAGATTGCAAAATGTGGTGCAGATAATTTTTTTTTTTGTTTCTTATGTTTTTTGGGGTGCTGAACACGAATCTGGAGCTTCCCACCAACATTTCGTTGCGGAACAGGGTTAAAATCGGGAAAAATCCTAAAATTTTTGCTGTTTTTTCGTTATTTGACCCCTAACTCTGAAACTATTTATTTTTGCGAAAATCTCACCAGGAATATTTTAGAGATCACATAATTGCGCGTCCAAAGAGACATAAATATTATAAATCCGTTGAGCAGTATTACTACAATTGATAATTTAAATTTGCCATTTTTGGCATAGTTCCATATTATGAATAAAATTTTGAGATTGAACGGTTTTTTATTTTTGGTCGCAAAAGTTTCGTTTTTCTTGTACATTATGTATTTTGGGGTGCAGAACCTGAATCCGTAACTTTCCACCAAAATTTCGTTGCAAAAAAGGGTCAAAATTACAAAAAACGCCAAAAAAAATGACTTTCAATTGTAGCAATACCGCTTAACACATTTTAATGATTAATGGCGCGTTGGACCCGCAATTATGTTTTCTCTAATATTTTCATGGACAGGTTTTCGGAGAAATGTACACTTTCGGAGTTATAAACAAAAAAATACCGGCGTACAGAGGGCTGCGCCCGCAATACGAGGGTTTTTTAGATTTTGGATACATACATACATAGTGAATAATTTTGCACATATATTTTATAGGTAATAAATAAGAATTATGCACAATGTTAATGGAATGCTTCTCGTAAATCTTTTTTTGGATTGGTCTAACTAAAAAGTGTTACAGAATGAAAGGCGTTAACTGGATTTATTAGCTGCAACGCCGTTACCATGACTCCAAACTGGAAAAAAGCGACTGATAGAAATGTACCCATGGAGTTCTTTGATTTGATAAAAACAAAAAAGTCGACTTTTTCAAATCTCCGGGACACCCTGTTTGCTTTGTCCTACCAACGTCTAAGTATTTCATGCTAAAGACTGTTACGATTCTACACATTCCTACCAAATTTTATAACGATCGGTTAGTGAACAAATTTGTAAATGTTCGGGACACCCTTTTATCTTGGCCATACCAATTTTTAAGTATTTCATGCCAAAGACTGTTACCATTCTACACATTCCTACGAAATTTCATAACGATCCGTTAAGCCGTTCGTGAGTTATTTAGTGAACAAATTTTCAAATGTCCGGGACACCCTGTTATTTTTGTCCTACCAACTTTTAAGTATTTCGTGCCAAAGACCAGTGGCGTAGATAAGGGGGGATCAAGGGGATCAATCCCACCCTTCGGTCACACATTTTTTTATTATTACTTTAGGTACGTAAAACAAAGTAAAAGTAAACGTATTGCAGGAATTATTCAGCGTGTGTAGTGTTTCATAAAAACATTAAACCATTTTCAGAACTGCAATAAAAAATTTAGCACTTCCTTAAATTTCAATAGTAATAGAAGCGTATCGATAGAATAGAAACACTACAGCACAGGGCTTTACGTTCATCTACTTTTTCACATTGGTTCTGTAGCCTCGCACAGGCACAAATTAAAAGATAATGTGTTACACGGGGAGCTCTTCCACAGAAGCGCAATTTCCAATGGGGAAATACAAATGCAGTACATAAGATTATAAAGGTTTCGTCAGGAGAGTGGAAAAGCTATAATCATGGTAATTTGTTTAACTAAATTTTCTATAAAAAATTGAAGAAATTTCCAAAATTGTAAGATAAGACATCATGCAGGCAGTATTTCGAAAACAAATGAACAAACATCCGGAGTTCCGCGGTACCCTAGGGTTCCGTGAAGATTTCTCAGGGATTTCGCGAAGATATCGCAAAATAGGAAAAATGTAGAAAGAGCTTTTAACAACAAGAAGCAAACAATCCATAACTATAAGAGCCTTATTCAATCGATTGAACAATCAAAGCATATCTGTGGAGAAAACTCATTTTTTAGGGTCCCCTACCGAAGCCGCTATAGAATATGAGCTATCTCCACAGAAAATGTGCTTTCTCCACAGAAGTTAGCTTTGTTTGTCCAAATAATCGCACTGTCTATGGCTATGATTTATTTTAATCCCTGTTTTGAGGTGTTTCGGCCAGAAAAGCGGCGATACTGCACAGAGAAAAAACCCTGTGAATTTAACTCCAAAATGGGTCGAATAAGGTCCCTCCGTTTGGATAAAATATTTCTTTATCCAAATGGATGAACACAAAAGGGTTCTTCCAATTACACTAAAAGGAGTAATTCTCGATATTTTTGAGATAAAAAAATACAATTTTCACAGGGAATGAACATACATATAATATAACTCATAAGTGAGTTTTGTATAACTAGCACTGACCTCTCTATAGGTGTTGGCGACATTTCATTTACCTCTTTACGCTCTAAAATGCATAATAAATTACCTACCTACAGTGGGATTCGATCCCGGGACCCTATGACATGTAGACGTAGACGAACACCTTACCTACTGCACCACCCAGGCTATAAGTGATGAAATTTGTAGTTTATACTATACATTGTGACCTCGCTCTACCATTTGTTGTCGACCGACTGCGAGTGTAGGTATACTAAAAATAAATGACAATCGGCATTTCGTCGGAAATACATAAAACGGAATTACATACCCCATTTGAGACGAATTTAACACCATTTTGTTTAAATTTAAACATCATATAAACAAAAACTGATATAATTACGAAAAAATTGTCTGATTTATCCAAATGGATTTTATTTTCAGTGTTTTATTCTAACGGCTGAAAGAAAAATGTTATACTTGTGGACAGAGTTAAATAAATTGTAGTTAACCCCATATGTATAAAAAGAAACCCATTTAATAATTTTCGATTCGCACCGCCTGATTTTTTAGTGTGTAGGTGTTCCGTGACTCCGACAAGTTAGGGAAGCACTGATTTAACTCAATATAATGATACTCCAATCACAGTAGCGAAAATTTGTATGAAAATTGAAATACTGTTGATTCACTCACCGTAGTAAAAAAAGCAAAAATTATTGATGCAATATTTTAAGAACTCAGTTTTTTTCGTATGGCAAAATTGATACCTATTTTGCAGCAAAATTTGCTAAAAAAAAACTGTTAATTTGAAGTGTAATAACTACAGAAGTTGTTATTCTGAAATGCAACATTTGGTAACCGTAAAAGTATAAGTAATTTTGCAAAATTATCCCCCTCCTCTCTGAAAAGCTATCTACGCCACTGCCGAAGACTGTTACCATTCTACACATTCCTACCAAATTTCATGACGATCGGTTAAGCCGTTCGCGAGTTATTTAGTGAACAGACGGACGGACAGACGGACGGACAAAATCGATTTCATAAGGGTTTTTTGTAAAATCTAAAAAACCCTAAAAACGGGAAAACTCCGAAAATTTTGGGATTTTTCGCGGTTTTGACCCTGTTCCGCAACGAAATTTCTCCACCACACTTTGCAATCTGAAATCACCTAGGAACTACACTATATAGTAAGAAGAGGTGGAAATTTATAGTTTTCTATATAGTTTTTTTTTTAAATTTATCATTATAATTTGTTTTACATCTATTTGTTACGCAATATGCAGTAGGCAGTGAAATGGAGGGAGGCAATACTCTATTTCTGAATTAGTATCAGGTAATGACTTTTTAGAACAACATCATTATTTTCTATGGACGAGTTAGAAAAATAAAAAAGTAAAAAATATCTGATTTTAATCGCACAACGACCCCATTTTCGACAAAGTTTGTGAAAATTGAGATAGAAAATAATTGGTTTTATGGTAAAATAACATCACAAATCTTTCGAAACTAAACACCATATCCGATTTTAGTGTTGTTAGTTTAGTGTTTTAGGAAAATTTCTAGTTAGTTCGAACGTTATTGGTTCGTTGAATTCCCCCATTCCTTCCAGACCTTTTGTACCGCGAGGATTGGCCAACCCCGATCCATGTGGTTCCCCAAGCAACAATTCGTTTGCTTTAAAGAAGCACTCCATACTGTAGCAATCATATAGTACCACGAAATTCATTTATCGTGTGACATCGCTTAAAGTAATATTTTGATCCGATAAAACTTCCTTAAAGTATTTTCCGGAAAGCTTATATCATCATTATGCAATAAATTTAAAGATGGTGGTATAAAACTTCGATAAAACTGTCTCTAAACGTTAACCTAAAAACGTACTCCTTTAAATACTCCACTCTTGTGTTTATTGGATGATACAGCACACACATGCAATGGTCTCTCTAACTTAACTCACACACATGCATTATATTCTTCTATAGCACAGTCGGTGTCATTTTTATAGTGTGACATTCGTATGGTCATTCACTAAATTGTTCAACGTAGTTTTATAGAAGGATGGACTTTGGGATTTACTGAATTGACACTTATGAAGTGCTCTGGAATACCACGTTTCTTGAATTGAATTCATTGAAATATTGCTTGAAACCAACATTTCCTCACTTTTTGTTAGCTTATGAATCAATTAAGATAATCTCAGCGCAGAAAATGACTGTATTTTATTGAAGAATGTGTGAATTTAATTAGCTTCAACTGATTGACATATAAAGAAAAAGGTGCATAGGAGAAGGGTCGATAAAGAAGTGTCGAGCACTTGTAGTGTTTACGAGCAATGTTACCTATATGTGAGGTTGGCTGAGTGGTTGGGCGTCGGACTGGCGTACGACAGTCGCTGGTTCGACGCTGGCTGCGGGAATTATTTTTTTTCTCTTTTTTTTGCAATCGCGAGAAAATGACAGAAAATGATGACATAACACATGATGTATGTCTTTCTCGAAGCGTAATTCAGTGGTACAATGAGGTTCTATTGGATCAAAAAACGGCGCCAGATGCCAATTTTGGACTATTATTCAGTGTTTATACCCTGTAAAGTGCCCCTATTGTCGTTAGAAGAGAATATTTTACGAAGTATTATAGGGATGAAATTGTTACTTGGGTCTGGCCTTTCAATCATAACTTCCTCGCATAGTTTCATCCTAACCTCATTACTGCTGGCCAGGGCCGGCTTAAGGTGAAATGGCGCCCCCAGGCCTAGAATTTTCGGCCATTGTGCTTGATAAGCCAACGATTGAAGTTCGGTGTGGTAAGATCGTTCAAGTTACGAGACACGAGGCGACGAAATCAGTAGGGCGGCTAGAACCGTACTAATTTAATCGCCTCCAGTCTCATTGACTTCTTCGGAAACATTTTTCTCCATTGGCCCGCCACGCGCCGTTGAAACTATCATCTTTAACTCTTTGGCTTCCATCTTCTAAACTTCAATTTGAGTCTATTTTTTTTTTATTAATTGAATGGAAATTGTCCATACTTCACGAATGTTTTTTTTTTTAAATCGGACTTTCTTTTCTAATCAGTAGCTCCTGAAAGCTTGGTCGTCACTTTCATGTCTATAGCTTTTATTCGTAATTACAACCTGCAAAGGCGTACTTGTTAGAATAAGCAAGTTTAAATCAATAGCCATGTACTAATTTCTTCAACTGTCATTTTCCCCTGTCATTAATTGCATTGATTGTTCATGATTCGTCTTTAGGTAGGCCACGGCTTAGATCAAAGCGACAGATTGAGAAATTATTATTTCGTTAATATTACATATATGTATGAAAAAGCGAGGTGTTTTGTGTAAGTAGGAGTAGGTCCTGCAATACTAGTGTTCATTTTTCAATTGTGAAATCAAACAATAAAAAACATTGCCAGTTTTATAATCCTTAAAAAAATAAAACAGTCAATTTCACTTCGCAGAAACATAAGGAACCATACATTTTAGCTCACAAACATTCATAATGTTGAATGGTAAGACGATAGAAAACCCCACCTAAATAGGTGGCAATTTTCCATTCATTCGATGTTAAAATTTTTCATATTGGTAATCATTTTCAAGAGTACACTGCTATCTTCAATTGTTGAATGGACGAAGAAGACGAAAATTGGGGAAAGGTTGACAGTTACAATGACTGCGTTCCTGACCCCTATACTCTGGTCCCTGTAAAAGTGCACTTGCCATGGTTCCTAACGGTTGAATTTGATGCTAACGATTTCAGTCAGTATCGATTTTACGCTTGGTCCAAATATTTCTAACATCAATTCATTTCATTTTGTAATTTCTACCGTGGTTTGAAAAGGTATTGTTCGGAAAACCTGGCTACTTTGCATTTCTACAGGTTACACTATGTAGGTACCGACCACAGTTTCGTTTTTGAACCACTAACATAAATAAATAAATAAATAATTTTACAAACATCTTTGTCAACTTTTCTATTTTGCAAGTAGTTTGTAAATTTAATTGAGCGAGAAAAGACATTTTTTATCCTAAAGTAAAATACATACCTACATATTAACAAAAATCAAAAAAAATTCTACACACATAAATATTAATAAACAAAAGTCCAATAAAGCCGAAAGCATAAACATGATCCTGAAATTGATATATTTTAATATTGATATTGGTGGTTCCAAAACGAATGCGCTTATTAGAATTATGGATTATTAAAAAAAAATAGCATAACCGGTTTCATAACAATGCACCACCATGCTATGTGAATAAGAAAAACGGTTCAAAAAGATACTATTATTAAGGAAAGTTGCAAGTGTGCCAGTATTTTTGAATCATAAAAATATGACTATTTTTGAATTTGTCCTTTCTAAATTGAAACTATTGTGTAGATTTGAATGAATTTGATAAATTGTATTTGTGATGAATATCGCTTTAAGATAAAACAATTCCCCATTCTCTAAAATTCACGATTATAAAATTAAGTTGAATAAAAGATAAGGTTTCGAAGTGTGGCATCACTTTTGATTCTCACGGTAGTTACATAATATTACAACTAATTGAACTTAATCTTTATTTTATTATATGTGTTGAATGTTTTAGTTGAAATTTATTAAAAGCCGTCAGGTTCCCGTGTGATATGTCCATATTTTTATGTTGGCGGCGGTATAGAAAATATGCTGCTCGGAGGATTCATTCTTTAATTTTGAAATTCCAAACAAACTTTCTACAAAGCCGAGGATTGAAATCTCGCTTAAGAGTCTACAATGAATAATGTCTGGTATAGTACCTACACCTAATGCGCGGCAAATTGTCCTTTTGCCCGGGGCGGCGTAAGTGCTAGAGCAGGCGCTGTGTAAAAAGGATGCCCAAACGACGACGAAATTTTGGAGGTCGACAATGCTACCGAAGAAGAAGAAGAAACAATTTAGATTCCATTGATTACTTCCAAGGACCCGAAAGCTTCCATTGAAACTTTGCGTAGGCGTAGGCATCAAGACCTTGTAAGTTGGATAATACGGTCAACAAAGTACGTCAAAACAAATCACCGCTTTTGTTTAAGTTTATTTCTAAAATATGAACATAAATTGCAATTTCTCTACTGTGTTTGTAAGTGTTGAAGTGAATGAAGTAAAATATGTTGTTGAATTTGTTTAATTGTTGTAAATAAAAAAAACTGATATTTCGTATTTTATTTATGTGCCCCGATAAGTCGTAAGCCTCGATTAATGTAAAACCTTGACAACTCGTAAAAAACACAAGCTCCCATGTCCCATGGCATTACGAGTTATCGAGGTTTGACTTTAATCTATATCACCCCAGGAAGAGAAAGAAATGAGCACATGAATGGGAAATAATTATGCGATATGGCCGAATTTGATTCTACCGCCACATACGTCATAGACAAAGACTTAAGATCTATCAAAGTAAAAGTATTGACTTCCTACCTTGTTGAATTTCTCAACACTTCCCGACTGAGTATTTCGAGGGCGATTATTGTTATTATGGCTATCCCTATAAATTTTTTATTCTCTCTCTCTCTCTCGATTACCGTAACTCCTAGTGGAGTATGGTGCGTTGATGACTACCGTGTCTAGTCATCAACGTTACAAAGACAATTGAATTCGGAGTGTGATACGGTTGTCAGCCATACCACTTCCTAGTCGCATTGTTAGTTTATTATTCTATGATAAGAATATTTCTTATTATCTTCTTCTGAATAATAAACTTGCGACGAGTCGTGCCGAGCTTGGAAACTTGTTTCTCTATGAGTGTCTATTTCACAGAGTGGCGACCGAACCATCACGACCACAGAGCACGACACGATTTTTTTATTAGTATCTAAAAATTTAAGCTTACGAGTATTGTGTCCCGCATTAAGTGGTCAATACTGTGAGGGTTGATAGCACAACTTGTTTTAGCAAGAAAATTACCAATACAATCGTAATTTTTTTTCCGTTACCTTGCTATTGCTCTTTTTGTGAAAGTCATCGAAAATCGTGACTTGTCATGCAAAATCATAATTTGCAGCCCGCGTGATGACTTTATCCAAGATTTGATTTCAGTTTCAGAAACTACATAAAATTTCACAAAACTGAAGTTTTTTGTGTTTGCAACATTATCGCCACTCTCAAGATACAGTTACTCAAACCTAATAGAAATTTTAAAATAGATTTTTCATCGAAACTTCAAACAGTAATTTCATAACGTATAAAACGTACAACTCTGCAAAGTTGATAAAAGTTGCTTTAACATGTTGGCTTTCCAACGGTATATCACTTTTTATATTTACATTGCAGAATTTTAGGGAAACACGCATTGAATGGTAAAAATTAGGGCTTCAGTGGAATCGCTAACAATTTTCCCTTAACTCGAAAAAAGACAAACAAAGGCTATTATAATTCGGGATAGAATCTCGCTACATTCTTTTGATCAGAACTGTAGGATATTTGAAATTTTGTACATTGTTTGGCAAATGCAACGGTACTTGTAAAAGGTAAAATTTAATATTTGCTGTTTATGGCAGATAGATGGGTACCCCGCTCATAATGCGAGATCTATCAAAGAATATTTGAAATACGAATTTCCCGGAAAGTGGAATGGCAGATTTGGGACAGTTGCGTGGCCTGCGAGAAATTCCGCCCTTACTCCCCTAGATTTTTATTTATGGGGTAACTTAAAAAACAATGTCTATTCCGAGCCGGGAACAGCTGCTGCAGCGAATTAATGATGCTTGTGACAACATAAAGGAAAACCCTCCTGAAATCCTTCAGACCGTTTCTTCCATGCGCCGAAGGTGTTGAGTCTGCATACAAAATGGAGGAGGCCAATTCCAGCATCATTATTCCAATTCATCAAACAGACCCATTTAATCATTAGTTAATATTTTTAGTTTATTGGTTATTTCTCATATTCAAAACTTTATTTTCATTTTGATTTAACAAATTTTTAAAATTGCGATAGTAAAATATAAAAAATAAATGAATAAAATTTCAGTTTGAATATTCTACTAAGAAAATAATTACCTTGTCCGCACAATAGAAATGGCAGAGGAACTCAACATCCCGCTAACGATCCTTCCAGCCAAAGAGACAAACCATCCTCCATGGCACATCCCCAACAATGGTAGCATTATCCAAGACCTAATGGGTCACAGAAAGCACACCACTAACTGTCAGCAATACATCCAAATGTTCTACTCAACAACGATGCGACTTGTGGAAAATGCTTGGGACCTAATTTTCACCGATGGTTCCTAGACAGAACATTGCACTTCATTTGCGGTCACTTCCGTGGATAAAATTATCATGACAGGCGTACTTCCCAACCATAACTCCATCTTCACGGCCGAGCTTTGTGGTTTACTCAGCGCTATCAAAATTTTCCACATTCGTCCAGGGAAATTCATCATATGTACAGATAGCAAATCTTGCATAGATGCAATCCGCAACGTAAATAATCTGAACCCAACCGTATCCTTTATTCGTGATAAACTCATCGAACACAAAACTAAGCAAGCTAATGTGGACACCCAGCCACGTTGGAATACAGGGAAACGAATTTGCCGACAAAAATTGCCAGTAATGTCCAACATACACCCAGCTTCCGTATAGTCGAGCAGATATCCGTAAACTAGTAAACACCACAATTACCAGGAAATAATTATACTTAGAATGGGCTGACTACAATCATAATTATAAGCAATTCAACCCATCGGGCAAAGCAGCAGATTTTCCAATTACGTTACAGCGTAACCACATTACAACATTAAGCAGATTACGCTTCGGCCACACTTTTGCGACCCACAGTCACCTGATGGAACGTAAACCAAAACCCTTCTGTCACCTTTGTAATACGGACTCGCCTATTTCTGTGTTTCATTGCTCCTTTTGTATAATAAACGAATACTGAGTTACATTAATTTGAAATAAAATTATAATATTGACGTATTAGTACATATGTATGTTACCTAAAAAAAAATATTGAATTTATTATAGCAGCTTACTTTAGTCAATAAATTTTAAGCCTAAAGCCTCTGTTGCCAGTTCTTTAACTTTAAGGAGTTTATAACAGTAGTTATGTTATAATATTCTTTTAATAAATAATAATAAATAATAATATTTATATGTCACTATTGTGACATAACTGTAACTTGTAACTAAATCATGCTCAAGATGATTTATTCCCATCCAATATGCAATATACTACATATATATGGTGTATGCAATACCAGTTCATCATATCCTTTAAAAAAACCTAGTTTCCAGGAATAATTACCATATCCTTTACCAAACCGAAACCCTAATAATACGATTTGTTATCAGTTCAAACGTTAACGCCCAAGGATGATCTTCACACCATAAAATCGTTGTACACACGCATCTATTTCCGCACCCAAATCTTTTGCATTCAACACACCATTCTGAATAGTTTTTATATGACCCGTGTCTTATGCCAAATATGCCAACTGTCATAAAACGCTTAAAGTTAATTTATGCCTTTACGACATCGTTTTAGTGTACGTATAAACGATTTTATGATTGGTAACGCTCACTTTTAGCTTGACATTTTCAAAAGTCCTTATAATATGGCTGCAAAGATATCCGTACAAATATGTGTCTGTATGTAAAGGAGGGATTAGGTATAGTGTTTCGAACAGTGGAAAGAAAGGAACGGTATGAAAAGAAATGTTATTAAACAGATCGGATGCTGCGCAGTGTTAAACAGAGGTGTAATTATATTTTATAATGTATGAGGTAGCCTATAGGTTCCACAACGACCCTAAACCCTTAGAAGATCGGTTTTAGTCAATGTCAATGTTTTTGTTTTATATCATGTAAAATGACGACAATGTGCTCTTGTAAATAACGATTGTACGAGTAGAACATCTTTTCTGCATGTGCAAAAGTTGCTGTCCAAAGAATACAACCAAATCAAATATGAAAAACTGAAAGCTCAGCAGGTCAAACTAACTATGAGAAAATGATAATTGCTGTTTATGATACCAAAATACCAAAAATGGTAATTGGTCATATCGCCCTGTCGCGGTTCTGCTCTTCATTGTCTTCCATTTAAGGTAATAGATAACGTGTATTGTGTAATGTTTGTACTAATCTAATCTATTTGTGCGTGTACCTATTTATGTATTTATCAAGAGCGACACATATATATCGAGAGGCAGCAGGTTCTTATATGGGACCCTTTCGAAAACAAGAAAAGCAATAGAACTTTTATCTGTCGATCTTCGAATTCCCATCAGCACACAGTAGTGATTAATCAAAGAGGTATGTCACACCATTTGTGCGTACCGCAAATTCATCATCGTCTTCGACGATATAATGCATCTATGTATACTCATTTCTCCCAATTTATTGATTAAATGCTTTCAGTCAAAATCACTTACAAATTAATGTACCAAAAAATCCATTTTGACATGTTACCGGCAACGACATAACAATCTACCACAACATCAAGATGAAGTCCTCATAACTCGTTAAGATGCCCGGGCATCTCACTAGCAAACAATTTAACCATAAGATATCATCATCATTCCCAGGCCTCGCTGAGGGTACAACAAGATTATATTTTGCTGCTTAAGAGTGCCTTTTGAACGTAATATGTCAAAATATTTTCGACAATGTGACAAACAAACAAAAAAGAGTACAATCATTTCGATATGAAGGATTCACCATACGGCAGGCTGTTGCTACATGTAAATGTAAATAGAAACAGTAGAGAACGCCACGGCCGGCGCGACGGCATAACTATCAAGTATGTAGACTACAAAACTATAAAATAAATTAAAAGTAAAACAGAAAGAAACAGAGAATATTTCCCAACCATTAATTTCGCTCTCCTTTGGAGATAAAAATCAAAATACCACACACAAAACGGACAACACATCTCATGTACCATAACATTGTTAGTCATAAAAATAAATTATTTTAATTTTTTCACTTTGTTTTTTTGGTGCCCCATTATAAGTATCTGTGTATGATGCCATCACGTGTTGGGAGTCATAGACCTCAACAATGTTTGTCGGTATTTTGGGCGTCCCGACCGGCCCATTCCCATTGTGGAAATTTTTTGACACTACATATCTGTTAATATTTCTGGAAGCGACTTGAGCTGCTGAGTCTTATGTGGAATATCTCTTATTAATTTATCATTCAAGTTAAAATGTTCTCATCAAACGCATACCTCACCGCAAATGGGAGTTTTTTAATCTAACTAAAATTAATCTACTCAATACAATTTTAAATTTAAAGACCTCTATGGCTTTTCATTCAAAACATCAAATACTTTCTATGATATGCGTCACTATATGAGTATTTCAAAGCTTATGACTCACCTAAGAAGCGCTTTCGCGGTCAAGTTCACCAGCAATGTACATATACAGCTATTTCTCACGTCGAACATAATGAGCCATATCATCTGCGCCACCTAACTCTAACCCAATAAAGACTAGATTCCATTCATAAATGGAGTTCGAAATGCAGATTGGAAGCGTAATATTGGTGTTGTGAGTTGTAGATGATTGCTATAAATAATATTTTTAAACATTTTTAAGTTACAAAAATAAACTACTTTGCTAGCTATGCAGGCTGAAATTTATTTGTTAATGAATGAAGACACACATCACCAAAGTTAAAACTATTTCCGGATTTTTAAATTACCTGCAAAAATTCTTCGAGACATTCGGCTTTGATAAAGGCAAACATTCTTCAAAGCAAACTCATCGCTGGTGGTAAGTCTTTTATATTGTGTATATCAGCTTGCTTACTGTCTATATTAATGTATTAGGTATATAGTCTAAGAAAAATTGCATATTTGGTCGGCAAAAATCCTACATCGGAAATTTTTTTGGATTATGGTTGGGAATGGTCCCCAGATTATGGCATTAAAAGTCCCAACCGATCGGGTGTCCGCAACCTTAAAAAAAGGGGGAAAGGGAGGGGGCATTTTTTCGGTTTTTTGCAATTATTTCAAAAACGGTAAGAGATACAGAAAAATGGTCTGAGGACGAAAAAAACTACATAAAATTATCTTTGCAATGATCACATCAAAGTTTAATTGAATACTTCGGCGTTAGACTAGAACATAAATTAGAATATTTTCATTTTAAACCTTTTTTAAAAGCGCCATAACTTTTGAAAAAATGCTAGTTCAGCCGTAAAATTTTGTATGAGTATTAACAATAAGTTCCAGATCATTTTAAGGTAAACATTGAGTCGCTCCGGTCAAGGACCCCATTATCCCGCCATTTAAATTTTTCAAAAGGGCACATCCATAACTCCCCCAAAATTGGAGCAAAGTGCTAAATTTTGGTTTGTTGAGATTGGAGATCATAGTCACCCCACCCATCAAAAATAAGCTCATTCGGATAAAAACTAAGGGTATCTCCCATACAAAGTGACCCATCGGTTCTACTACTCATTTTATAAACTGTAGAACAAAGTTGTCTTGGGTCACTTTGTATGGGAGGTACCGTTAGTTTTTATCCGAATGAGCTGATTTTTGGTGGGTGTGGTGACTATGACCCCCAATCGCAACAAACTAAAAGTTAGCACTCTGCTCCAATTTTGGGGGGAGTTATGGACATGCCGTTTTGACAAATTTAAATGGGGGATAATGGGGGTCCTTGACCGGAGCGATTTAATGTTTACCTTACAATGATCTTGAACTTATTGCGAATACTTATGCATATACATTACGGCTGAACTAGCATTCTTTCAAAAGTTATGGAGCTTTTGACAAAGGTCCAAAACGAAAATATTCTAATTTATTTTGTAAGGCTAGCGCCGAAATATTTAATTAAACTCTAATGTGTTTTATATCATTGGAAAGTTAATTTTATGTATTTTTTCGTCCCCAGACCATTTTTGTGTATCTCCTGCCGTTTTTTAAATAATCGCAAAAAAAAAAAAACAAAAAATGCCCCCCTTTCCCCCTTTTTTTAAGGTTGCGGACCCCCGATCAGTTGGGACTTTTTATGCCATCATCTCGGGACCATCCCCTACCATAATAAAAAAAAAAATTCCGATGTAGGATTTTTGCCGTTCGATGGCCATATTTTGGACCAATTTTCTTAGACTAATAGGGAAGGTAGACAAATTATAATGAGTACTAGTTTGAGATACATATTTATATATATATGAGAAGATAAAAATTATTTTTCCTTTCTATTTTTTTTTGCTAGAGGTAAAAAGTTTAAAGTACATATTCGACACCCCACGCGCATTAATGTCGCAACATAACGAAATTCTGCCAAAATAATATTTTCAAACATAAATTGCATGACGTTATGAAATTGATTACATACAGCAAAAGTCTTTCATATAAAATAACTGTAAGTTGTCTACACGCGTTAAAAATGCCACGACTAATGGAAAAGAATGGTGACTTATTTTTCGAGGACCGTGGTAGATTTACCTTGAAAATAGTGGTCGATTTTCGCTACCCTTTTTGTTGCTCAGAATCGCAAATTTTTCACTTTGGTAAAGAACGCTCTGCATGCCAGAATTTAAGCGCACCGAGTCGGGATTACCCACGACTTTTTATAATCAATTTATCAATTATGTATTATTTTTTCCAATATCTTGCAGAAAACTTCCAGAAGGTCTGGAAATTTTTGAAGATATATTTTTGTACAAAATACTTATTTCTAAGACTCATATTAGCAAAATTTTGTGCAAATATTTTTCTTTCAGATTCTGAACAAAAATATCTACTTACTCAAATTTATATGCAGTATTGGTTTAAAAATCCCATCAGACTTGCAAATTATTATCGAAAATGTCCTATTTTACGAAAATTGAGAATAAAGTGTGAATCGAACACTTTACTCAGAAGAGAAAAAAATGCGAAAAAAATGAATTACTTTTTCTAAATAATAAAAATCGAAAGTATGCCTTTTACCATCACATACACCTTTTCTACTTTGGAATACCGGTATGTTCTGGAAATGTAGTATGTACTACATTCAATTCTTCAATTCCATTTAATTCTTTTATTAGTAGTAGTCAAAATATCCCAATCCAGGGCTCAAAATATAACAAAATAGAGTAAGGCTAATTTTTGTTACTTTGAAATCAGTAGGCTCTGTAGAGATGAGCATCGAAAGAATAATTTCGATGGTTACCATCGAAAAACATCGAGGCGAAACCATCGATGGTGAGAAAACATCGAACCAAAAACATCGATGTTTTGGGTTTTTTGAGTATTCAAAAAAATAAAATCACTTCAGTAGCAAAAATTAAGCTGTTTGAATAGATATGGTTTAGTTTATGGTTTCCATTTATTGCCTCCTCCACTGACCAGAATGTAACTCTTCTCCTTGGTTTTTTTTTTAGACTTAGACTATAATCGGACGTATTTCGGCTGTGCGTCGTACGTTGTATCCTGACGGTGCATGAAAAGAAAAGATGCGCGACGAAATTCTAGCACACCCACCGAACCTCTTTGAGTTTCGACGTAAACAGTGAGGAGGACGAAACCGTCCTGAAATAGTTTCATATTTGGAAATTGTGCCTTACTGGGCGTATAAACAAAGACATACTGTTTGTGTGTACAGTGTTCACGAAAGATGGATTGCATGTTGTATGCTACGATGCTTCTTCTTCTGATTGGGATGTTTTACGGTATTCGCATACAATTAAAAATTACAAAGTTGAGTTGTTAAAAAAAATATGTTGAGGAAAAAAACATCGATGGTTGAAAGCCATCGATGGTAAAAACCATCGACCATCGAAACGCAAACCATCGATGGTGAAAAACATCGACACAAAACCATCGATGGTAAAAACATCGACCATCGGACCAAAAATATCGATGTTTTCGAAACATCGACGTTCGATGCTCATCCCTAGTTTAAGTTAATATTGCAGCAGTACTTCACGACACGATATGAGATAATTTGGGATACTAGCATAAGCATTATTACCGAAGTGATATTCAATTATTTTGGGACATTTTGTGTCATGGAAATTCAAATAGTTCATAGGGATCGATGCAATACAATATGTATTGCGTGTCAAAATCCTATTCGGTTATATCATAGGTACAGGGTGTCCTGTTCATGGCGGAGAATATTTTAATGGGAGGTAGTGTGACACATTTAAGGAAAATTAATGTACTACCCCTCTATTTTGAACCGTTACAATGTTAAGGCATTTTTTTATAAATTGTGTCAAAATGCCCGACTTGCCGAACTAAATCAAAATTTGCCACACCAAACATTTAGTCCGAGATATGATTTCACTTTCTGAAAGTACATAGAATTTCTTATAAAGGGGCACCTCGTCCTAACGAAGTTGCTCGTGTCTTCCGAGATTCACCCGTTCAAACTTAAAAGAAAATTTAAAATCGATTTTTCTTCACAAATTCAAATGATAAAATCGTAACGGTACTTTGAACTGACAAATCTGCAAAGTTGACAAAGTATTATGTTAGCTTTCAAACGACTTATAAAAATTATGAGCTTAGGATCTAAAAATTTGCGAATCTCATGTTTCAAAGGTAAAACAAATGTGGTTTTCATATAAAAAACTTTTAGGCATATGTATTATAGTTTGTAGTTTGGCTGGTCTAGCGGTTAGTGCGCGCACCTTCGGTGCACAGGGTCATGAGTTCGAATCTCACCGTGGATCATGGTGTTTTTCGAACTCACGAGCTTGTGACGGACTATGATCTCATTACCTCAACAAAAAGCAGATAAGATCTTGGAAATAGGATATCACTAACACATCCTGCGGCCTTAGTCCTATGTTGGATTGTCGCGCCCGTTATTTATTTTATTATAGTTTTATGGTTACTAAATAGCAGAAAGAAGCGAAACTAAAAGATGTTCCATTTTAAATTAATTTCGAAGTGAAAACTAATTTTTTTCGAAATGTCCTCCTTCGTGCAAAGTGAACATCTTCTGGCAACTGATGCGACAGCCCGGAAAACTTGTTCCGTATTTCCTCTCAAATCGTTGCACGCTGTTTTAATTTTTCGAATCAGTTGTTCCCGCTACGTTACGGGTTCGATTTTTAAAACTTCCCCATACATAGTAATCATCATCATCATCAATGTGGCACGATGGCCCGACGTCGGGCCTTGGCCGCCTGAATCGTTGACCTTCAATTGTCGCGGTTACGTGACCTTGTCCTCCAGTTTCGGAAGCCTAGCAGCTGGTGGGCGTCTTCACCTATGGAGTTCTCCCAGCGAGCTCTCGGTCGTCCACGCAACCTCGCTCCGTCAATTCGTTGTGCGTTCATAGTAATCAAGAGGAGTTGACTCAGGACTTCTGGCAGGCCATGGAATAGGCCCATATCGTCCAATCCATTTCTGGTATTTGTCATTTAAAAAATCCGTGACAACTCACCCATTATTCAAATTTGATTAGAAAACCACCTACAAAAGGTTGTCATCCTTTCAAAGTCTGCAAATAATAAATCCTGGACCCGTGTTAAATGATATGCATACCAACCGTCGGCGTGGAGTGCCCGGTGAATCGGCAGACGCGGAACATTCAGGCGAAGCGATGCTCTTTGCGTGCTAGTACCGGGGTTCGCATCAAAGTGTCGAAGGATTTCGTGTTGATTCCTTGTAGACCGTTCACTTTGAGCGTTGGTGTTGTGGTTTGGCATTTTTGCGGTCTCCCTTAAAATTCGGCATGTTAATATTTTTCATATTCTTCTGGAAGTACACAAAATTTCCAATAAAAGGACATATCGAACGTTCCGAACGGTTTCGTATCTTTCGAGATACGACGTTTTGAATTTTGCAGAAATGTCAATTTCAACTTTTAATGTCAAAATTAAACCGGAATTTCGTAACGATTCATTGAAGTGGCAAATCTGCAAAGTTCACAAAAGTTGGCCCAATTCCTAAGCTTTCGAACGGCATATAAGAATAAAGCACCGAATCATCCAGTTTGTGAATAATATGTGTAAAAGTGGAAAAAACATAGTGGAAATAGTTCAGTCATACATATAAGCTTTTCCAATAGAAAAAAATAGAGTAAGGTTATTTTTTTCTTGGTCTTGAATCAGTGGGGTCCCAGAAGTCTAAAACGAATTTTGCTAGAATAAATTTGATTGGAAAGGTCCCAAAAAGGACAAAAAAGGACACTATTTAATCCTTGACTGGAGGTCGGCATGCGGGGTATCATATCAAAGGGGACGCCGAATACATTACTTATCCGGTATTTGATTCCTATTTCAAGGACTCTCAACGGAATAAATCGCGTTTGAATGGAAAATTTTCGTGCTTCCCGTAACTTATCATCTGTATCTTTCCAAAGCCATAACTACGCGAATACTTCAAGTTGCCACTTCCTTTTTCATTTTTTAGAATCTAAGATTCTATCATTAATTTTGCTAGGAAAAAATTGGATCGGAAAGCTCTGTAAAAGGACATAAAACGACACTAATTAACACCTGACAAATTACAAAGTTTATCCTTTAGACGATGAAAATGACAAATACTCTCACAATATTAATGTGTACACAGCGTACCTTCGTACAAATAATTCAACACATAAAACAAATTTGTTTATACTTACCGTTATAATTAGTAAAGTAGCATCTACAACAGTAGCGAAAAGTATTTTTCCATAATGCATAACAACCAAGCCTATGCTTGATGTAAAAATGTTATTTCCTTTTCAAGATTGAAGTCGGTTTGGTACATTTGCAGACTATGGTTTTTTTTCATTTATACCTATTATTCAGAAACTGGATGACTGTGCTTTATTCTTATATGCCGTTCGAAAGCTAATATACTATGATGATGCACCGTTACAAAGTTTCGAAAGTTGTAGATGGTGCGCTCGTGCCTTCTTTTTCCATAAGCCAAACACGGCTTCGCGGATTTTCAATTTTGGTGCTCCCTAAAACGAAATTGATCCTAATTTCAAATTTATTATTCAATACAGGCTTTGTATAAAAGCTTCCATTTTGAATCATATGTAAAGCATTTTAAAAAGCCTTTTGCAAAAACAACTTACAATCAACATTAGCACAAAATGGAAAGCTGTTTTGAAATTCAATAAACCAAAGTTTTGCCTATTATTAGGCGATTTTATAAAATCAATACAACTAAACGATCTTATCTCATATGTCATCGTAGATAATATCATTATCAATATGCATTAGGGTCCATTCGGTTTTTCCGGTTATTTGCAAAGCCGCTTTGACCGTCCTAATAGAAAGTACCGGTTGGAGTCGAGTTGTTCGAGTTCTTTATTAGAATAATCAATCGAATAAGATTTTCTTTTGAAAAAGCTTTTTGAACTGGAAGGCTCAACGTGCCCAGGACTCGACGGAATTTTTCTTAAAAAATGTGCCTTAAGTCTAGTCAAATCTTCAATTCCTTTTAAATTTACTTTTAAAATCAGGTCAGTTCTTATTGCACTGGAAGTCCAGCTTGGCTTTTCCAATTTTGTACGCAGGTAACCAGTAACCGTCTGGGTTGAAACCGAAAATAACCCGGTTTTTCTTTCTTAAAATTCCGATTTTCGTTCTCTTCGTCCGGTTTTTTACATGCCTATGATGAATACTCAATTTTATTTCGGTGATCGTATAAAAATGTAGACCGAATAATTGAGCACAATGCAAAATAGTTTGGATAGAATTTTTGAATATCAACGATTTTTTTACACGTCTGGTTTAAGTATGTACAATATTTGTGTATGAATTGGATAGGAATCTAAAAGTAAACAACATATTTAAACCTTAGAGAAAATATAGCAACCCATGCCATGCGTTAGTCCAGAGTGGCTATGTGATCACACAACCCATATGTGTTTGACTCCAAATTTATTACACTACACTCCACGAAATAATTCGAATTTCAAAATATTTTCCATGCAATTATTAACCCTTCTAACGCCGCCTACGAGCTATTATGCCTAAGGTGTAGCTGAATCTTCTGTGAAATCAATCTTATTTTTTGAAGAGGTCTAATTTTGGTTCTAGAAACAATTTGCATTTGTGGCCGTCGGTTCCTTTGAAATTTATATGGAGAGGGGTGGAAAATATTATTGAACGATATTTTTCATCAAGATAAGTACCAATGGTCTGTCTGGATGTATACGCCAACAGAAGGGTTAAATATCACGTCGACATTTTAAGAGAGTAATGAATATTACGCGGATTTTATATTCTCAATTGTAAACCAAAAATTGACGTTTGAATAAAATTACTATTATATATACTACTATTATTATATACTATGAACTGCAATAGTGTGAGAACGGTGCCATTTTTATTTTCTGATGCCCACTCTGGACTAACGCATGCTTTCTCTAAGATTTAAACATATAACTTTTTTTTTCAAACCGATTGATTTATTGGTCACAGCAGTCGAAATTTATTGCATTTGACTGCACACGTTTCTAATGCAGAGATGTTAAAAAATACAAACCATCTTTTTCATTGGGTAAAGTTACCTGTTAATACATTTGTTCTTGACGTGATTACCAACATCAGAACAAATATTGTACACTGTAATATTATTTCACTGAAATCAAAATCGCAAAGTTTTCATGCTAAACTTAAGATTCCTTGAAGGTTGTAAACGGAGAACCCGCACCTTGACTCTAGCCAACCTTCTTGGTCATTCATAAGAAAGTGCACTCAGTCAGTTTATTTCTTTTAGCCACTCCATTAATTTCTAACACAACCGATTTTAAATGATGTAACATGTTATCGTTCCAACTCATCAAATTCTTGTGGATTCAGCTTGAGATGTTGCGAAATTCTCCTGCTTAGCGAGTTAAGTTTAGAAATAAAAAACATTATTATTTATCTGCTCTTTTGTTTTTGTTCTGATGTTTGTGCAGCATTTCATTTTGCTAAAGGTCATTGTTTTCGGTAAACAACAACAAACTAATTGCACTAAATTAAATAAACTAACAAAAATTGCAAATTGATATTAAACTAAGGAGAAATTGTTGTGACAAGAATGGTATTTCTTCATTACTGAATCTGCAAAAAACTTGATAGGTAGGTACAGCGGTTCAATGACTTGTTTCAAGAACGGGATGGAGATTATGGATAGTGTTTGGAGATTGGAGAAGAAAGGAAATATGTAATTGGTAGAAATTCCATCATGTTATTAAGTGGCGAAAATATAAATACAAATTGTGTTATCGTACCGTAACAGGAGCGCTGGAAATAATATAGGTCAAGTTAGACTGTAAGCAAATTAGAAAGAAAGTATGTACGAGTATATGTATATATATTCAATAGGTGTTTATTTTTACGTGTTAATATCGTCAATATGTCACAACCGCCAATCTTCATTTGTGTAGTATAGACGACGAAAAATAAATCAAAATATAGCCATCGAGCGGCAAAAATCATGTATCTCTATGTATTTTTGCAAGATTGTTGGGGACGCCCCTCTGATTATGGGTCTAAAAAAGCAAAAACTTGATGAAATTTCACTTTGAATGGAAGGTATTTCTAGTTTTGGTCTGATTGAGCTGTTTTTCGGTGGGTGGTATAGTCGTGCCCTCAAATGGCGATAAAACATAATTCAGCTTCCTGCCCCATCTTTGAGGGGAGTTATGGACATACCGTTTTGGCAAATTAAAATGAGGGGATAATGGCGCAACTCAATTTTTGTCAAAACTCATTTTCAACTTATATTAATTTCAGAGTGCACGAAAATTTGTTATTTGGGCCAACTTTCATGTTTTCGAATGAAAACGGCCCCGAATCATTTCAATTCCCAAACAAATTGACACATTGAAAACACACTATTCTGCGTGTTTTCTATGAAACCTTGATTTTTTTCAAAATGAAAACGTGTACAACCCCATGACCCAAACCCAATTCACCATTCACCTATTCAGCACATTTCGACTCACTCCGATCTGACCAAAAACAACAAAGTTGTAAAAGTTACCCCGCCAAAGAAAAATTCATCTGCCGCAAAAAGAATACATATCACTCCAATCCGCTGCTCATATCTAATTTTGTTTGCTGGATGTACTTTTGTTTTAGGTGTAAATGCTGGAGAAGTTTAAATGTACAGGACTACTTCTTAAAGTAATTTGGTGGGAGCTTTAACATTTTATTCAGTGCCACTTTGACGGCTCCCTCCAAACTACTTTAAGAAGTAGTCCTGTACATTTAAACTTCTCCAGCATTTAAACCTAAAACAAAAGTACATCCAGCAAACAAAATTAGATATGAGCAGCGGATTGGAGTGATATGTACCTATTCTTTTTGCGGCATATGAATTTTTCTTTGGCGGGGTAACTTTTACAACTTTGTTGTTTTTGGTCAGATATCAAAGTGGCGAAATACCCACATCGGCAGAGCCCGGTTTCTTACGAATTCCATGAAGTACAAATTGTACTACTATGGAGTTACAAACCAAAGAAACGGAGTTGGCATTATTCTGGCGTCGTCTTTACTTGGCAGCATAATAAGTGTCGCGAAGAGAAGTGATCGCTTGATCAGCATCAAATTGGTTATCTGCGGAAGGGTGTGGAACGTAATAAGTGCCTACGCTCCCGAAGTGGGACTGCCACCAGAAGAAAAAGAGGCATTTTGGAACGACGTTGACACCCTAATTCAGACCATTCCAGATACCGAATTGGTGTTCTTTGGAGGAGATTTAAATGGCCATGTGGGTGAATCAAATTATGATTACGAGGATTGCCATGGTGGAAAGGGTAGCCCTTCAACGGTCAGAAATGACGAAGGTGAAGCTATTCTGACCATGTGCAGATCGCACGGTTTGGTCATCCTAAATACATGGTTTGTGAAAAACGAGAGACACCTAATCACCTACAGTAGTGGACACGGATATAGGAAACACGAAACGCAGATCGATTACCACCTCTGTTTCGATTTTATGAGAAGGTGAGTAAGAGACTGCAAGGTGATCTTGGGTGAATCTGTCGTCAGCCAACATCGTTTGCTCCTGTCAGAATTTATTTTGAAAGCAGGAGGAGCAAGAAATAGAAGAACTCCCAAGCCTGTCGAAAAAATCAAGTGGCACAATCTCACAAACGACAACTTTGAACCTGTAGTAACTCCATTCATTGATAAAATGACGGAGTGGTTTCAAAACAACATAAACTGCACCGAGCACAGTCCAACACAAATGTGGAATAGTTTCGCTGAAATGTCAGTAGGTGAGGCGGAAAAGGCACTTGGAGTTTCGAAAGGTCCACTCCACACGAAGAAAGAAACATGGTGGTGGAACACCGAAACTAAGGAAGCAGTGCAAGCCAAATCGAACGCATTTAAGGCATGGACGAAATGTGAGTCAAGCAGTGAAGCCGAACGGGTTCAATTTCGCGAAAATTATATGCAATGCCGGAAGAAAGTAAAGCGCTTGGTAGCTCAAGCAAAGGCGAAGGCAGCTGAGAAATTCTACCAAGAATTAGAAACTCAGACTGCGACCGAAGGACCGTCTTTGCGCGAGAGACCTAAGCACGACGCCAGGATATTTAGGGTCGCAGCCCAAAGGAGAAGGAACGCTCGGGAAATACAGGCGCCAAAGTACGTGGAGGACTCGCAAGGAATGTTGCTGATTGACGATACGGCAATTTGTAGCAGGATGCGAGAGTATTTTGACGAACTTCTAAATGAAGAATTTCCTCGAGCAGCTTTTCAAGATGTTGAGCCGAATACCACAAATATTGAAGATATCTCAGAGGAAGAGGTGATGGAGGCAATGCATCAGATGAAATGCGGAAAGGCAGTCGGCCCGGACAAAATCCCCGCGGAATTTTGGTTGAAAATGGAAAATGTCGGGCTTAGTTGGCTCACAGTTCTCTTCAACAAAATCAAAGGCGGGCAACCGATGCCTGATGCTTTCAGGGAAAGTTTTCTTCTTCCTTTCTATAAGAACAAGGGAGACTCACGCAAACTCAACAACTATAGGGCTATAAAGTTAACACCTCATACACTAAAGATCTACGAGCGAGTTGTCTGCAACCGATTGAGAAAGATTGTGCGGTTGAATGACAATCAATGCGGCTTTGTTGAAGGTCGATCTACAGTCGATGCGATTCAGTGCATTCGTATTGCGATGGAAAAGTATAGAGCAGCACGAAAGGACTTGTACTTTGTGTTCGTCGATTTGGAGAAGGCATTCGATAGAGTACCTCGTGATCTGATATGGTTGGCCTTGAGAGCACTTAATGTCCCCGAGGCATACGTCAGGATGATACGAGACATGTATGATGGAGCTACGACTAAGGTTAGATGCACAGCCGGTGAATCAGAAGAATTTCCGGCGAATGTCGGAGTACACCAGGGCAGTGTATTGAGTCCGTTGCTCTTCAACATCATCATGTGCTACTTATTAACACGTGTCTCCGACGGCCTAGAAATATCTCTTCTTTTTGCTGATGATATAGTCCTCAGTAGCCCAAACATCGTTGCCTTGCAAGCTGCGCTTACAAAATGGTGTGACATTCTGGAGGAGCATGGACTGAGGGTAAGTATAACAAAGACTGAGTTCTTATGCTGCCAATTCTCAGACCCAAATGCACCGATACCAGAAATGTACGTCAAAGGAGAGCTGCTTAAGTCTTGTACCAAGTTCAAGTACCTTGGCTCGATGGTGAACAGCGGAGCTACATGCGATGATGACATCAAACATCGCACAAACGTTGGGTGGATGAGGTGGCGAGAAAACTCAGGAGTTTTCTGCGATAAGAAAATGCCACTGAAGCTAAAGGGCAAGTTGTACGTCCCGCACTCATGTATGGATCAGAATGCTGGACCATGTATGAAGGTTACGCGAAAGAAATGACAGCGACTGAAATGAAAATGTTACGCATGTCAGTTGGTGTAACCAAAAGGGACCACATCAAGAGTAGCTACATCCGAGGCAGCTTGTCCATAGACCAACCAATCACCGAAAAGCTCGAGAACCGACGAATGGATTGGTATTGCCATGTTCAAAGGCGTCCGCCGGAGAACCCCGCAAAGAGAGCGATATCAATGGAAGTTCCACTTGATGGACCCAAGGCCAGAGGCAGACCGAAGAACACCTGGATGTGTCAAATGAAAAAGCAACAACAACGCATTGGTCTCGGCGATGACACGATCCAAGATAGAGCTGCCTGTAGAAATATGCTGAGAAATTATCGCCAAAACGGGCGATGTGCCTACACCGCAGGTCGAGCAACGCGGAACCATGGAGCGGTATAAAGAACGAGGCAAGGAAGAAGAAAAAGAAGATCATATATTTTTGCATACTTAAATAGCCAACTAATATTTTTGTTTTGGGAAAAGTTTCAATAGGTTTTTGTTCAGCATATTCCATAAATTTAATATCATAAGTTATATTCACAGGGTCTTCTTTAAAATAAATAGATACTACAAACGCAATTGCAAATACGCCACAAATGGCTGATGCTGAGCTTTTTTAAAAATAATTTTGGGATGAAATGGGTATAGTTTATTAATATGTATTTTGTGCAAAATAGATTTGTGTTATCTTTGTGTTATGGCTCTGCTAACATTCTGTTAGTAATCTGTTAATTTTTTGTTAACTCTGTTAATGCTCTATTAACGTTCTCTTAACACTCTATTATCTTTTCGTTAATGCTTTGTTAACGTTCTGTTAATGTTCTCTCAATTCTCTTTAATGATTCGGCTAACGCTCTGTAAACGGTCTGTTACCTTTCTTTTATTACTCGATTTACGTTCTGTTAACGTTCTGTTAAGGCTCTGTTAATTTTCTGTTAACACTCTGTTAACGATCTGCTAACCCAAGCGGCATTTTAAGTAGCGAATACCAATTCTTTTGATACCGCCACTTTATTAAGTTTCGGTTACGTTTTAGATACCAAAATGTTAACTCCATTGTAACAAATCCTGCAAATTAGTTTTTGGGACGGTCCAGGATGGTGGTAGTTGGAACTTTGTAGTGAACGAAATGTTGCTACTACATATTCGACAAGTGCGGGGGAATGGTACGGCTTCGGTGCCACACTTTGCTACTACATAGTGAGCAACTCTAAAGTAATATTTTTAAGTGACAAAACCGTAGCCGTGTAATTTGTTTGTACGTTTGAAGTATTTGCTACTTTATAGTGAAATTTAGAACAATGTAGTGGCTACTGTTACTTCAAAGTCCTATTGGGAACTTTAAAGTACCATTTGGAGCTGTCAAATGCTTGTCGCCATATTTTCCAAGGTCTTACAAAATCACTTTTTTTTTACATATTTCGAAAGTGCAGCTATTTTTTGATGAATCCAATTATAACTTTTTTTTGTTTTAAGTAACTATTTTGGTTTGCTGAATATTTAGAGTGGTAGAATTAGAAAGTTGAAGAGAAAACTAACTTTAGTTAGGTTATGTTTTGACAATTTATTTAAGAAATCTTTAGAAAAATGAGAGGGCATCACTTTTTTTCTAGGTAGAATATCCACTTCTACAGTGAAATTGTCCTGACACAAAGTTTTCTAGTTCAAAAGAGCTGGCAAATGAAAAAATAATGTAATCACGCAATTAACTCCTTTCAGATTATATTCTTTGATTGTCTGAATAGGTTGAAACAAAACTTCAGTAAATGTGTAAAAGCATATGTATGTAGATGTAAATCCATTTAATTTATGTTTACTAAAATTGTGTCGACTTTTACCTACACATATTCACAACTATGTATGATTGTGTGCGAAAATGGGACCAATAAAGTCCCAATTGGGTGGTTGGAAAAAGAATACCACTTGGTTGGTGCGTTCCAATCACGTTGCCACTTACTGGTGGCAAAGGGGCCCTGGTCACCAAACTTTTCATTCCCCATATTAGGGACTTTTCGGTGACAAAAAGGCCCTTATCACGGAACGATTTGAGGTATTTGCTACTCCCAATGGCAATATTGGAGTGGTATCTACCTTTTCGCTACTAAAAATGCAAGTTGGGAACGCTCTGTTGTTGCCTTACCAACGCTTTGTTAACGTTCTGTTACTGATCTGTCTTAATGCCCCCCTGACCCAGTGTCCCAATGTCACATTGTCCCAACTTCACAGTGTCCCAATGTTCCAATGTCCTAATGCCCTAATGTCCTAAGGTCCATTGTCACAGTGTCCTCATGTCCCAATGTTCTAATATCCCAGTGTCCCAATGTCCTATGATCCTAATGTGCCAATGTCCCAATATCCTGATGTCCCAATGTGCAAATATCATAGTGCCCCAATGGTTTAATGTCCGAATGTCCCACTACCCTAGTGTCCCAATGTCCCAGTATCGGAATATACCAATGTCCCAGTCTCCCACCTAATGTCCTAATATCCCAATGTCTAACTGTCCTAATGTCCCAAGGTCCTAATGCCCCAATTTCCTAATATCCCAGTACCCCAATGTCCCAAATGTTCCAGTATCCTAATGTGATAATATCCCAATGGCCCAATGTCCTAATGTACCAGTGGTCAGTGTCCCAATGTCGCAGTATACCAAGTGTCCCAAGGTGCCAATAGCCTAATGTCCTAATATCCCAGTGCCCCAATGTTCCTGTACCTCAGTGCCCTAATGTCCCAGTATCCCAATGTTCCAATATCCCAATGTGCCAATATCCCAATGTTACAATGTCCCAATGTTCTAATATCCCGATGTCCCAGTGCCCCAATGTTCCCACGTCCCAGTTTCCCCAGTGTACCTAATGTCCCAGTGTCCTAATGTGTTGATGTCCTAATATCCCAATGTCCTACTGACCCAAGACCCTAATGTTCACATGTTCTTATATCCCCGTGCCCCTATGTGCGAATATCCCGATGTCCCAATGTCACAACATTCCGATGTCTCAGTGGTTCAATGCTCCTATGTACCAGTGTCCCAATGTCCGATTGTCCCAAGGTCATAATGTCCCAATGTCCTAATATCCCAGTGTCCTAATGTCCCAGTCTCCCAGTGTCCTAATGTCCCAATATCCCAATGTCCCAATGTCCCATTGTCCCAATATCCTGATGTCACAATGCCCCAATATCCCGATGTCCCAATGCCACAATATGCCGATGTCCCCACGTCCCTGTTTCCCCATTGTGCCTAATGCCCCAATGTCCTAATGTCCCAAGACCCTAATGTCCCAATTTCCTAATATCCCACTACCCCAAGATCCTAGTCTTCCAGTCTCCCGGTGTCCCAATATCCAAATGTCCCAATGCCGCAGTGTGTTTTAGAAAATGGTCAATGCGATGAGCCGATAGACGAAATTGTTGGAAATCTTTTGTTAACTTTACCTATTAATTTACCGTTATTCCATCCACTTATCTAAATGGAAGACATTGATTCTTTAGAAGGACCACCAGGGGATCATTCGTTCCAAATTTCATAAAAATTCCATCACGAAGAGAGACAGTAGAAGCAAGTCTTTCTGCAACTGTAGACTTAATTCTGAAATTGGGTTACTGGCTTAAGTCTGTCAGGGTGAAAATTTCACCGTTTATTGCATATATCTTACCCCTTATTGTGCCGATCAAAGATTTTATTTGGAAAGGCACTAGAACAGGATATGTGGAATATTTTAGTAAAAAAATTTTTTTGGGGGCTGTTGCCTGGTCAAACAAAAAAGCAAGTTGTCTCCGGTAATCATAGACTTGTTCGCTTTCGTTTTTCTTTTTCCTTTGGCGGGCGAGACGCTCTCGCGTCTCTTGATATTTAGCTGACACTCGAAAAATTTTGTAAGTTTCGTGTGTTTGTACTGTTCTTAATTTTTCCAAAATAAGATAATGGACGGTCATTCTGAAGTGACCAAATAAGATTCAAATTAATATCGGGGGCTGTAAGAGCGTTTTACTTAGAACGATTCATAAAAAATAAATAACAGGCACTACAATCCAACATTGGACTAAGGCCGCAGGATGTGTTAGTTACATCCTATTTCCAAGATCTTATCTGCTTTTTGTTGAGGTAATGAGATCAGCATCACGCTCAGCAGTGTTATTTATCCCCATAAATGGGTACTCGTTTAACATCTGAGTGAGATCATAGTCCGTCACAAGCTCGTGAGTTCGAAAAACACCATTGATCACGGTGAGATTCGAACTCATGACCCTGTGCACCGAAGGTGCGCGCACTAACCGCTAGACCAGCCAGACTACCAGAACGATTCATAGGCAAACCAATAATGTCGGTTGTCATATGAAATAATGAATTGTACAAAGTGAAGTGTGCACACTTTTCGGGCTAATTTCGGGCACAGCCGAAATGTGAAGACCCTTTACATATGAAGGGGCAAGTTTTTCTTATAAAATCCTAATTTGGAAGGTCGATTTATCAGACATCCCTATGACGTAGTGTTTCGATTCCATACGTTCCTGGATTTGTTTTGAGGCTTTTCTATGAAAACACTTAAGTAAAGATTGATTAAGATTGATTCAAAACAAGAAGTTTTTTAAAAAAAAAAAATTTTAATAAATAAAAGAAAATATTACTTCAGCACTAGAATTAATATGACGCAGGCCTCAAAATATATACAGGGTGTCCGGAAACTGCCGCATAAACGCACCGGATTATGGTTCCTCATATGATTTCCAGCAAAAAAAGTTGTATGGAACAAACCCACATTAGGGTTCGAATATGTTTTTTTTTTACTGTTGATTGATTGCTAAACAAGTCAATTCGCAAATAGTCCAAACCGAGACTCATGCACAATCCCTAATTTGCTAAGCCCGATCTAAGGGAGAGCATTATAAAAATACTGTAACAACTTCATTTACTTCAGAGAGTCATAGGAGGACTCCAATGCAAATTGTAAGCACAGAGGGATGAAAAGCGATCATGCCCAGGGGAAATGATTCAGTGAGTTTTTTTTCGATGAAGATGGGAATAAACTCACTGCTCCAAAATCAGTCTCTTGACCATTTGATAAACTGATTGGTTTCAGAGTGTACATCGGAGCTCACAAATACAAATTTTTTTTAGGTTCGAATAAAGTGGTAAGATGTTGCCAAGGAAACCTCCCAGGATCATGTTAACATTTCTCGAAAAGCCATCCCTGTAACTTCTCTCTAAATTACTTCGGGTAAGTACAATTTGGTTGACTGCCTAGGGCAAGCCCACTTATACTTTTCAATTTTTAGAAAGTTTTTACTTTATATTGAGTTGAATTTCTGCTTATTTTGGATAAATGGAATGGAAATTCCGTAATGATTTTTCCAATTTCAGATGATGGCGTAACCATGCTAAGTATGGCACAAACTATGAGAAATAAGCAAAAAATCGATTCAATATAAGGAGAAAGTTTTCTGAAAATTGTGTGGGTCTTCTCTATACGATAAGTACGATAAGACCATACAAGACTAACCATTCGATAAGAGTTTTGATAAACTGGCCCTATAATTAATTGTTATAGTGACGTTCAAACAGATAAATATTTTTTGTTATGTTTGAGATAGCTTCTGAAGAGAAGAATATATGTGCAATTTGCAGATTTCGGGAACTTTGTATGAAAGGTACCCTTAGCTTTGATCCGATCGAAGTAATTTTCGGCGTAATTTAGAGAGAAATGTTAACAGGAGCCTGGAAAGCGTCCTTAGCCGGAGAAAGCTTATCTTCGATACAAACAAAATACATTTAATTGTTAACATCAGCTTCCAATTCTTATTACTCTACCTGCACTATGTTAAAACTTACAGTGCCAAATGTTAATCTCAAACGAGACAGAGGCTAATTTCGGGCGCAGCTGAAATTCGGATACCCTTCGCTCTCCTCGGGCTAAAACTTTTTTCGGGCGTACCTACGACTTGTATTTAATTGGTGGTGGATTATGTGAAATTCGTGCCTTTTAGCTTCCCTCTTTGATTTATTTATCATTGTTTTCTACACTCAGAGAAAAAATCACATAAAATTAATAGGAATTTGTCATTTGCTCCTATTAATTTTAGTCAATAGGAAAATCCGGTTATTTGACTGATGGGACCATTATTAAACTAATGGGATACAGCATAATTAAATTAGTACGGTCAAAATATTAAGTTAATGTGGTATCATGTTATTATTTTTATATGATATCATTATAATGGAATAGTCATTTAACATTACTAGAAATCATTACTTTCACTCGATAAATATCCGTTTGCTTAGTCCCATATTATAATACCATTCACGCTACGTCACTGTGGATTTTTTCTTAAAGAATCACGATATTTGGCCAGACTGAGTATTGAACATTCGATTCACTAATACTATTTGAACTTACCGAGTCACGGGAAGGCCACCGAACGATCTCGGCTACGGAGCATGTTGTTGATTATCTTGCGAGATACGTACATGTGCTTGAAATTCAATTAAAATGCTTACCCTATTAATGCAATAGGACGTCCAATAAAACAATGCGCCTGTTTTGTACCGGTTTTGTTTAGTTGTGTGATCTAATTAAATTATCCTGTTAATTAAAAATGTATGTCCCATTAATTTGAAATTTAGTTAATAGGAGTCCTATTGAGAGATTATGGGACATTTTTTTCTGAGTGTACTTTCCAATGCATCTTGTCCAGATTACATTTCATTAGCATGCTTATCGTGCTTGAAATTGCGTTTGCAAACTTGCAAAATCGCTGATTATTTTTTTTTTGTATCAATTTTTCTAAGAGTGTTCGATTATTCAGGAGCAGATACTCTGAAAACATGCTTGCGATTCGCTACAATGAATGGAATGGATTCTAGAGTCAAAAAGCCACAATCTTTGCATTAAAAGTCAGTTGCGATCATACGTAGGGGTTTTGGGAGTTCAAGCCCCCTCCGAAATGAAGTGATGCCACAAAGAATATTTTCTTGAAAAAATAGTATCAGTACTTCCTAAAATAAGGGTATTTCGACACATTGAGAACGCATGCGGGTGCAACAGTGGCTGAAAAATTTCACCCTAAGGGTTTTTTTGATAATATCGCAGCTGGAAGAATTTCACTCTCGATCTTAGTTCAGCCCTTAAACGCTAAACGTTTCGGTATTGGTAGGGGCCACCATCATCGATTTGGCCCAGGGCCATTATATTGCTAAGGCCGGCCCTGCTTACGGGACCTACATGTAATTGCTGATCCATTAAGTTTTCGAAAGCTTTCCTAAAATGCTAAACTTTTGCGTTGCAGCAGGCGTTTCAAAGCTGGACAGACTAATTGAATTCAATACAGTCCCACAGATGGCGATGGGATAGGCTAATCGCCTTATCTTAGCAGTGAAGATTCATAGACATAATGGTATCTATCAGACCCACTGACAGAGTTTGCCTGATTTGTTGACGACAAAGTCCAATAGTGCATGTGATTGCCAATTACTATTCTCTGTCGTATAATGTGATTGGGGTCTCCTAAAGGAAAAAGTACTAAACAAGATTTACAATATGTACATATAATACTTATGACAATTTGCTAGTGTGGCTGGCTTCACAACCTTAAGGTTTAAAAGTAAGTTTTTCAATATTACATCTCCGTATTTAACCCTTGTGTCTACAAGCACATACCCGGGTATGTTCTTCATTTTTAAATTGACATATTTTGAGTTGTAGTTGACATATTGGCTTGGAATTTTCAGTAGCCTCCCAAAAAAGTGTTTTCTATCCTATGCTGGTAGAAATAAATTTTTGGATTTTTTTTAAAGAAGTTACGTATAATTTATGAAATCTATTCCTTGCATCTACTACCAACATACCCGGGTGCGCACATCATATCAAGTACAATTTGTTAATTATAAAAGAACATAAATAAAAGTTTTTAATTTGTTTGTTCATTTGTTATATATTTTAATTTTTTTTATACATAGAAAAAAAAATCACATTCATTGTATTGTAAAAAAAAAATAAAAAATTTCGTGTACAGTCGAATTGAAAAAAATATAAATGTTTTACAAATTTTTATGTTGCGCATCTTTTACACTTAGTAATAACAGTTGAATGTCCAACACAAATAGGCTTTTCGCAGTCTATACATAATTTTCGAGTGGGTCTACTTGCGGGACATAAATAACAATTTCCCTTATGTTTTATCCTGCCGGAACCGTCGCGTTCTTCACACTGCATAGTATGATTTTCACCAGCTGATCGAATTGGACCACCCAAAATGCTCTCAATGCCACTACGCGCCGAAAAATGGCGCATTATTTGCGGATTTTTTATCTTACCTATATTTTAGGCATGGCCAATTCTTCACTTAATTTTTGCAGGAACAATCCTCTGCGGCTCGTTGAGTTCCGCAAGTGGGGATTATTCTCAATATATATGACAAACGCTGCAAATGCAGAGACATCTATGTATAAGGTTGTAGTAGAAAGCCAAAGGCCATCTATTGGTTCTGCGTTTAGTGGAGTATTCTCCAAGGCACTTGTCAGGATTGTCTACACCTCCCTAGGTTCGATTGTAGTCCAATAACATTGCTGGCTTTTTTTCGGACCTTCGACTTCCATATTATAATGCAATGTCGAAAGAAGAACAACTGCCTTATTTCTTTTCGGAACGTATGAACACATACTAATATTATTGCTAAACCCAAAGATGGTAGATTCAATTTGTCTCCCCTTAGGGTTAGCCAATTCTGCTGGGACAACGGTCCGCCTGTTATTTACTGTTCCCAGTATGGACAAATTATAGTCCGACATAAAAGTCTTTTACAACACGTTCCCCTTGATTTTTTTCACTCTCCCCAGAAGGCGCTAAGCCCGTATAAATTTGCCCTTTGAGATGATACGTCGTTGTAGAGTCACATACCCACCAAACCTTTATCCCATATTTAGCGGGCTTAGAAGGTATGGACTGAGTAAATCCAGTGCCACCATGAAAAGGATAAAGCTGCTCATCCACAGTGATGTTATTCCCTGGGATATAGTTCTGCTGTAGATTCCTATTCAGCACTATAGGAAAATATCTGAGATTGCTGCGGCTTTATCATTATTATACCCTATACCCATAAGATGGTATAGGGTATTTTGTTTTTGTTACCCCGATATTATGTAACACCTCAAAGGAGCCACCGTAGGTATGGCAAATGATCAGGGTCGGCCCCTGAATCGAATAAGCCATGTCTGTCTGTCTGTCTGTCCGTGTGTCTGTCTGTTAGCACGATAACTCCCGAAATAATTAAGCTAGTGGTTTGAAATTTCGGTCAAATGTTTTCTTTGACAAAATCTTGGACGGTATTGAAAATGAACCAAATCGGACCACGGGTTCCCCTACCTCCCATACAAACTACCCCTCCTTAATATTTTAATTCGACCATAACTTTCGGTAGAATATCGCTATCGACTTGAAATTTTGATCAATGTGTTATTCTGACATATACTTTGAGTTGATGGAAAGTGGAGTAGGTCCGACTACCCCTACCTCCCCTACAAAGTTATTATTATTATTATTATGTTTATTTACAATATAATGTAATTACAAAGTAAATAATATACAATGGGGCCTTTGGCTCGGAATTAAAATTTATGTATTCTTTTATGTAACAGAGTTCAAGAAATTATATTATTATAGGTCAGAGGTGAATAGTATGGAAAAAGGTTAAATTATTTGTATTGTTATTTTGATGGGTTTTAAATTATATGATGATATTTGTAAATTTAATAAATTCCATTATTTTTAAGCGGTTGGTATTAAAATTGATTGGGGAGAGTAAGAGGGATAGTTTGGATGGGAGTCCATTGGAGGTTTTGTAGTGTGGGACTGATTGACAGTCATCTAAGAGGTGGGGGATGGTAAGGTGTGCTGCCTTGCAAAAATCGCATGTAGGTTTTGGCTTTTTTAACAATAGGTGCAGATGTGTACTAACAGTATGGCCGAATCTGAGTCTCATGATTTGTACAATATGGCGTCTGGGGGATTTGGTCGGGTAGGTGGGTGGTTCGCCCAATGGGTTGCAGGTTTTATAGAAATGTGAAAAACTAGCCCATTTAACTTGCTTGGCATCGCGAATCGAGGAATCTACAAGTCGTATTAAATCGTTTTTATTGAATGGATATTCGAAAAATGTTGGTGCTTGAGCGGCATATTTCGCTGTTGAATCGGCTAGGTCATTACCAGCTATGGAAGAGTGCCCGGGAATCCACATTACTTTAATTTTAGATGGTTTGCTTATTAAAGTATCTCTTATAATTCCGATAGTGTTATCCTTATATTGTTTATATTTTGAAGGGCGTTAAAGCAGGAACGGCTGTCTGTACAGATTATGAATTTCCCGGTTGTCTTAGCTGCAAATTTGACTGCATACGAGAGTGCTTCACGCTCGGCTGTGAATACTGAGGCATATTCAGGGATGCTACTGTAATGAATAATTACATCATCATATGTAACAGCGTAGGATGTACTATGTGGGGTTTTGGAACCATCCGTGAAAAGTAGACACCATCTATTGTTTACGTATGGTTTGGTTACGTCTAAGAATAGCTTCTTGAAGCAATCAATGCTTGTGTGCTCTTTACGGTAGGAGGTCAAATCAGTGATAAGGCTTTCGGGTCGCAGGTGCCAGGGTGGGTTATTAATTACTTTAATAGCGGGTAGAGTTGTTGGGTTCCGTTTTACGTCTCTTTATGGATTTAATGTCACCCGACAGAATGGAATTTCTTGGGATAAGTATTTTATGGATGAGGCGGCCTAAAAGTTGATCGCGGCGTTCTACAAAGGGTGGGAGTCCAGATTCAGTTAGTATGCATATAATTGGTGTTGTTCTGAATGCGCTGATAGCTGCTCTTATGGCTGTATGGTAGATGGTTTCTATCTTTTGGGTCTGGGTTTTAGCTGCAAAGCCATATATTGGAAGCCCATACTCAATTTTCGAGAGAATGAATTGTTTCACTACGTTGACTAAGGTTTTTGGGTGCGCTTTTGAATTGTTACAACCTAGGAATTTAATTACGTTCAGTCTCGATTCCAATGTTTTCCGTAAATATTCAATATGTTCATTCCAATAATAATTTCTACTGACTATCAGCCCCAGTATTTTAAGTTGGTTTGCATTACATAAGGTTGAGTTATTGAATGTGATAGTGGGAGGTGAGCATGAAGTTTTTCTGCAAATGTGGAGGTGTTGGGATTTTGGTAGGGATACTTTTGCACCAGAGGTTTCACACCAGACAAGTATATCCTGAAGCAGATTGTTAAGAAGAGAAAGGAATGTGCCTTGTTCGGAAATTTTACATAGAATGTATAGATCGTCTGCGTATATGCAATGAGTGAAGTATTTGTGAGCTTTGATAACTCCATTGAGGCCTTTAAATGCAATTAAGAATAGGATTACTGAGAGGGGTGAGCCTTGAGGGATGCCGTTAAACAGAGGAGCTGTGTCAGAAAAGTAATTGTTAACTCTTACCTTTATTTGTCGATTTAAAAGGAAATTTTTAACGGACCGATTCCCCATGCTGTCAATTTGTTGACAATGACAAGCTTATTATTGATGAGTGGCTGTGGGTTGAGACAATGTTGGATATTATAGTGGTCAATGTGCAGTAGGATGTCGACAGTACCTTGACCTGGTTTGAAGGCAACCTGGTTCGGGGATATCAGATTGTTTTTTCTGCAAGAACCAAGCTAGACGACGCGATACGATTTTTTCAAGGTTCTTCGAAATGCATGGGAGAAGTGATATTGGCCGGTAACCAGAGGTTTGGTTAACTGGCTTTTTTGGTTTGTGTAAGGGAAAAACTGCTGCCAATTTCCAGTTTTGGGGTATCACTCCTGTAAGTAGGATATTATTGTATAAGTTGATTAGGCGTCGTTTAAATTGGGGGTGATTTGTTTTAGGATAGGGTAAGATATTTTATCTAAACCTGGAGTTGAGCCTTTAAGGGATGATAGCGTTGAGTCAAATTCTAGGTCACAAATTGGTACTTCGATTTTGGAAGCAGATAGTGTTAAATTAGGGGGGTTATATGAATCGTTTAAAGCAGTCAATTTGGAATTTACGAAAGCGAGCTAAAGTTGGAGTCAAGAGAGGCATCTGACCATACTTTTGCAAATGAGTTTGCGATTTCTTTTGGATCAGTTAGATGAGTGTTGTTTAATTCAAGGGATTTGATTTGAGTAAATGTTTGTTGTGCGGATATGTACTTTATCTTTTTCCAGATGTGTGCTAGACTGGAGTGGGGGTTGATTTCATGTGAAAATTTTTCAAAAGCTTCGGTTTTCGCCGATTTGCAAAGTTGTTTGAATTCCCAGTTCAGGCGTTTGTATTCCGCTTAATTTTGTGGGGTGGGGTGTTTTTTTAATTTGTTGAAAGATGTTTGTTTCTTCTTGCGTAGAAGTGCCAATGATCTGTTCCACCATGGGGTAAATTTTGTGATTATTCTGGGAGTTGTGGTGGGAATCGCGTTATTCGCGGAGAATTTCAAAGCCCTGATAATGGTTGCTGCTTCTCTATTGACATTGTCGCTGGTGGGTTTGTAAAGTGAAAAGTTGTCTAAGTGCTCCTGAAATTTACCCCAGTTGGCCTTTTCTAGTTGGTATTTTGCTATAAACTTCGTGGGTAGGGTTTGGTCATTGCCGAGCGAGATTAATATAGGGAAGTGGTCACTTCCATGTAGGTTGGTCGCAGTGCACCATTTGCTTAGTGGGAACAGTGAAGCTGAACCGAGAGATATGTCAATGTGCGTGAAGGTGTTGTGGGTGGAGAAATGTGTGGGATTGCCAATGTTGAGACAACATAGGCTAAGGGATGTTATAACTTCTTCGAGAAGTTTTCCGCGTTGGTTCGAACGTGGCGACCCCCAGATTGGGCTCCAACCGGTCGCCGACAAAGAGTAACGGTTGTGGCAATTGGTTGAGGAATTGGATTATGCCTTGTGAGGTAATGGTGCTAGAAAGTGGAATATAGAAAGACACTATTGTACAAGTTATAATACTTCTGATTTGAATAGCTATGTATTGGAAATTACCGTCATTGTTTGTTAATGATTGCAGCTGAAGGACTTGATATGCTATATTATGTTTTATCAAAAAACCCACGCCCTGTTTGGATGTGTCGAAAGTGTTACTGAAAATACATTTATAGTTTTTGGGAGGATGAATTGCGCTATTAGATGGTACATGCGTTTCTTGCAGTGCGATGATATCAGGGTCATTTTCTTTAATTAGTAGTTGCAAGTCCGGTAAATTGTTTTTGAATCCGTTCAGGTTCCATTGGAGAACTTTGAGGACCATTAGAAAATATAGTTTAGTATAGTTATAATATCTTAATTATACCCTTCACTCGTAGAGTAAAGGGTATATTAACTTTGTCATGAAGTTTGTAACGCATCGAAGGAAGCATCTCCGACCATATAAAATATGTATATATATGATCAGCATGACGAGCTGAGTCGATTGGGCGATGTCCGTCTGTCTGTCTGTCCGTCTGTCCGTCTGTTGCTACGCGTTTTACTCGGCCAGTTTAAAAGCTATCGAGCTGAAATTTTGCACACATGCTTCTTTTTATTGCAGGCAGTTTGTATGTTCGAATCGCTAAAATCGGACCGTGGGGTCATGGGGCTGCCATACAAACCTAACCCCCCCCAATTTGGTTTTTCTAAGAAAAACTTTTTCATGCGTGCACCAATTTCAACCAAATTTCACACAAATGTGTTTCTATTGATAAGACAAAACATATGTAAGAATGGATAAAATCGGACTATGGGGTCATGGGGCTGCCATACAAACTTAATCCCCCAAATTAAGTTCTTCTAAGAAAAAATTTTTCATTTGTGCACCAATTTCAACCAAATTTCATACAAATGTGTTTCTATTGATGCCACAAAACATATGTAAGAATGGTTGGAATAGGACTGTAGGGTCATGGGGCTGTCATACAAACCCAACCCCCCAAATTGAGTTTTTCTAAGAAAAACTTTTTGATTTGTGCACCAATTTCAATCAAACCTCATAAAAGTGCATTTCAGTTGATGCCACAAAACATATGTAAAAATGAATGGAATCGGACAATGGGGTCATGGGGCTGTCATACAAACCCAACCCCCCAAATTGAGTTCTTCTACGAAAAACTTTTTTATTTGTGCATCACTTTCAACCAAAACTTGTAAAAGTGCATCTCTATTGATGCCATAAGACATGTGTAAAAATGAATGGAATCGGTCTATGGGGTCATGGGGCTACCATACAAACCCAACCCCCCATTTTAGATCTTCTAAGAAATATTTTTTCCACACCAATTTCAAAACAACTTAATGCGTTCTTGTCAAAACAAAAGAAAATTAAAACGAATGGAATCATACTATGGGACCATGCTCCCGCATCCCCCCAATAGAGTTTTCTGAGTAAATATTTGTATTTTCCCACTTAACCAAAAACACACAAATATTGTTTTATCGACGCCACAGAAGGAAAAGAATGGGGAAGGATTGAACACAAGTCATATGTTCGCCCAAAAAAAACTTTTAGCCCGAGGAGAGTGAAGGGTATTCAAATTTCGGCCGCGCCCGAAATTAGCCTCGGTCTCGTTTTAATTTAATTTAATAAGCTAAAAAAAGAAAAATAATAGATGGTTATGGTAAATTACCGGAATGAGTGGTAGAGGGTTTCAATGTGTATTGGTTTTCATGTGTGTTGTCTGGACTATTTGTAGGTAATGGTGATTGTTGAGGATTATTTGGTTTTTTTGCATCTGATTGTTGTATATGGGGACGGGAGTTTATATCTGTGTTATTATTTTGTGGAATTTTGTGTTTTTGTTTGTTAGATATTGGATTAGGCTTGTGTGTATTTAAGTTATTTTGTGTGAGTATTTTTTGCGTGTCTTCGGAATCCATTGGTATTTGGGGTGCTACCATATTTGTGTTCGATTGGCTTGTTTTGTTATTGATGATCGTTTGAAGTTTTAAACGAAGCTGTCTTCTTCTGATGGCGTTCTCGAGATTCTCGGTAATATTTGGCGCTTGGACATTTTCTGGATTGCAGTTGGTTTTTTCGATAGCTTTGCGAAATGAACAGCGGTTAATGGTTTTGTATTCCAGAATACGTTTTTTCTTTTTGAAGGTGGGACAATCTTTGTTCAGGGCGGTGTGCGCTTGTTGACAGTTAATGCACTTGATTGATGTACAATGATCGGGGTCGTGAGCTGGTAGGGAGCATATTTCACATGATGTTGATTGAGTGCAATGTTTCTTTGTGTGTCCATACTTGAAACAATTTTTGCACTGCATTGGTTGTGGTATGTATGGTTTCACTTTTACGTTTAAAAACCCGACTTTTATTTCTGAGGGGAGCGTGTATTCATTAAACGATATTATATGTAAGGGAGTGTTTGTTACTTTTCCGTCGACAAATTACGTAATTTTTTGGCATTCAATTACGTTCATGTGTTTGAGTTCGTCAACGATTAACGCATTGTCTAAATTTGTTAGAAGGGGCTCATATATAACACCTTTCACTGTGTTCAATCTCACATTGAGAGCAATTTCAACGTCACCGATGTATGGGATTTTAGAGATTTTTGCTACTTTCGCGGCTTGGTATTGGTTTTTCACTAATATTAGAATGTCACCGTTACGCGTGAAGGATATTTGTATTGGATCACTGATGATACTGTTAAGGGCCTTTGTAAGGAGGAAGATATTTAGACTTTTAAGGTTTAAGTTTGGGTCTTTGCTTTTAATCGTAATGCATTTTGGGGAATCTTTTTGTTTAGTGGAAGAGCGCACCAGTGGAGGGAAAATGTGACCGTTGAATACGGAATTGTTGGCGACCGCGGATTTTTTCGATGGAGGGGTATCGTTACACAACACTTCATCTGGGCTTAGAGCCAAATAGATATTAGTTTTTCTTTTTCCTCCAGGCTCGGAGGCCATGGCTTATCAAATTAGAAATTCACACACTTTTGAAATTTCAATATTACACGAAAATGTACAATTAGTTATTGAGGTGAATTTCAATATAAGCACGACTGCGCGGATGGACAGTAGAAAGAACGGTACTTGTCACTACGACTGATAACAGCAGGCTGTACTTGTCACTACGAGTGATAAGAGCAGACTGCCCCTACAAAGTTATATTCAGCCATACGTTTATTTTTAAACCAAATTTCTAGTAAACCCACAAAATAGTGTCATATTACACATATTTTTTAATATTACTCAATTTTGGTGTAATTTTACACCACATTTGGTGTGAAGATGTGTCATTACTTTATTTTTGTGTAACTTTACATTTTCAGTGCATAGTTACCAATAATTTTAAGGAAATTTTCATGTAAATATTACGATTTTGGTGTAAAAAAATATACCTGCATTGTGGAAAACTGTTACAATACTTTTGTACATTATTGCATTTTCCTGTATCTGTCAAGTGGCTTGTTCTGTGTGTAGTTAGTCTGTTCCGTCCGAAGTGCCTTCATGTGAGCATCATATTATTGTTTTTGTTGTAGCGCTTTTTTTCTCATGAACCGAAGGGGGAGTGGCAGCTCTAGGCCGTTGGAATAACGGGGAGCTCCAGGACGATTTAAATCGAAGAACCGGCTGCCGTAAATATTATTAATTAATTATAGGAACCTGGATGTAAATTTATACATGTTCGTCGGTGTAAATTTACATTTTTTCCAGTGCAAATTTGCTTATTTCTGATTTAAATTTACATAAATCTAAGAGTAAGTTTACTTATTTATGTGTGCAAATTTACTTATTACCGTTTGTAGATTTACACCAATTTTGTAGTAAATATTTACACTGTAAAGCGTAAAATTACTCTCGTTCATATCGTGGTGTAAATTTTCTACTATAATAGAAAGAAAAAAAGTTTCCTCCTATTATTGGAGTAAATTTTTTTCTAGTGTAGGTCTGTACATGGGTATAGGGTATACACTCATCGGGCTATTCTCACGATTAGAACTCGGTCTCGTTTGTTTTGCGCTGCTCACGAGTATTTCCATTATCAAACCTGATAAAACGGCTGATTGCCCAAAAACGCTGCAGACCCATCGAAGCACGATACAATCGATGGGAATTAGTTTTCCATTTGTCTGTTGTATGGGCACGATTTGAACGCGTAGCACCTGTTAGCAAGAGTATCCCAAAATAGGCGTCAAATTCCGCGGCACTAATGGGCTTCCATGTTTTATGTGATCCTGATTGATGTTGCTCGCGCTCCTTTTCGTAGGACTGGACTGCTTTTCTGTTGGTTTCTCTTATTATTATATCACAAATTTCCGGTGACATTATTTTTTTGAATGTATCGACGATACTTAGACCGCTAGTTGATCGCACTAGCCCACTCTTTTGACATCGGACAATATTATGCGATAAGAATCGTCGTGCATGTGGTGGTTGGCTTAACCAAACTGTGCCATCCTTTGCTGTACACTGAAAAAAATGGTTTAGACTTAAATTTAGATAGTTTTACCAAAGAAATAGCTGATTTCTCTAATCTTCGTAGCTGAAAATACTATTAAATTCGTTCATTTAACCACGCAAGATTAGAAGAAAAAGTTTAGTCAATTCTTCCACAAAAGTTGTTGATTGTACTATTGTACTATTCAAATATAAAATTTAACTACAAACAATCGTCTTTTTTTCTTCAACACAATTTAGCTATCCAACATTTAACAATTTATAGATAATGAATAGCTGTCTTTACAAATGAATTAATAGAATTTGCAAATATAGTAGATGTTTCAACTAATGACGAATAGAAAAATTATCCATATCTTCGTAACTGTTTCAACTACATAGAATCATAAGCTGAAAATCAACGCGAACTTTAGATGAATTCTACTATTTCTTTAGATAACCATTCTAATTTTTTTCTCTGTGTATATTTATCGACAGGATAATCGATCGGATCTTCATCAATATCTTCGTCGGAATGTGTTACATGGCCGGGATCATATTCTGGCAACTCTAACTCCTCTGCATCCGAATCAATAACTTGTTCCGTATTATAATCTTTATTATCCCTTTCCGGATCTAAGAGCAGGGGACAGTTCTCATCTCGCTCATCATTGCTACCATCTTCTAATACTTCCGCCAATCTTATTATTATTATTAATATTTATTATTATTATTATTTGCACTGCAAGATTCAAAACTATACGGTACAATATTTTCTCAAATTTTCCTGAAATTCAACTTGGATGACAAACATATGTGCTTATCGTTTGAATATTAATTACTGAATGTGAGCCTACGAGTCCAGGTGTTTTCTTCATTTCAAACGAATAGCAATGCCGTTAGATGGTCTAGACTGCCTAACTGTAAAGCATTATTAAAAATAATCATTGTGACATGTTGCTTTCACGAGTTGCAAATCTTCAACTAAGTAGAATGACCAATTAGAGCAAATTTAATGATAAATATGACCTTGGAGCGTAGAAAAACGTATGGGATACCCGGGTATGTTGGTTTTATGTTTATGTATAAATTTTTGGTTGGAGACACAAGGGTTAAGGCATGCCGAAAACACTGTCTTTATTTAACTTCAAACCAAATATCTTTCCTGGAATTAGACAAGGAGTGTAGTCAATAGGCAAGTTGTTTATATTCGATATTGGCATAGCTGAACTTCTTCAGTCAAACAACCAGGCTCACGCTCACATACTTTCAATACTAACTTAGACCCGATTTTTAACCATTTTCTTTAAAAAATATATATTGAAAAATCTCATTAAATTTCCACCAATTTATTTTATAATTTTTGATTTCAATAATATTCAATTTTATACTGTTTTCCATCTCGGTTTTATGAAGATTTTAAAATTATATATTATTATAATAATGTGTTGTTTTGTTCAATAAATAATGTTTGTTTGTTTGTTTATGCAAAAAAAAGAAAGAAATAAATAAAATTGATCTTACACAATAATATCCGTGTTAAAAGTTTTCGTTGTTTTTTTTTTTGTGTGACGTAGTAACAGCTACATGTTTGTAAGTATCTTTTTAACAATTCATCTGATAGATAGCTGCCTCTTAAGGGAATATTGCAATTAAAATTGACATATAAACAATTTCGTATATGTATGTATGTATAATATTGGATAATTAACATTTTTTTACATATTTCTATGTATTTTATCCTTCTTAAAACAAAAATTTCGAATTTTACTAGAAGTTTGTTAATCTGTCTGAGAAAATATATTCATAAATAAATAATAATTATAATATTTTAAGTAGCTAATGTCAAATCACTGGCGGCATACAAAAATATTGATGTATATAAATAATTGGAAGCATAAATAAATGTTAATGTATAAAAAATGACATCATTTCATTGAGATTTTATGAAAATAAGCAGTAAAAAATACTATTGATACAAAAAATACACACAGTATTTAAAATATGTATAGTTATAAATAAATTATGTTTTGATGTTGTTGTCGTAGTTGTAGAAACAATTTTTTGAGTAATTTACGTACAATTGTCTTCTTTGAAGTAAAATTAAATATAAAATAAATAAATTATGGCTTTATAGGTGTTTTGTTATATGTAATATGTAAAACGATATTTTCAATTTTAACGGGGCTGTGCAGGTATCTTGATAAACACAGAATTTTTGATTGAAATTATTTCACAAAATACAATGCCGATAAATATGCACAGCTTTTTTTATAGAGCAATTAATATTGCCGCAGTGGTCTCTCTCTTTTAATATTTTAATTTAAACGATTTTACTTAAATTGATAAACAGAATATATCTTACACTTGGAATGTGCACGTTTATCGACACATGTATAGCTTTAACAATTTTGAGAGGAAATATCAACAACAGTTCAAAATCGGGAACGTATTTCTTATTTTCTTTGTACTAAGAGAATTTTAGACGAAATATACATGTTTTTTTTAACGGTACACATTTACATAGATTAGGACATAATAATTTTAATAAATATATGTATGGATTCAAAAGTGTCGTCCGGACACAGATGATAATTTTTTTTCTTCTGTTTTACACGAATTTTAAGCGTTTCATTGAATATATTCACATTCAGAGCAGTAGTAATGATAATAATACAATTTGATTTCCTTATTGTGTGTGTGTGTGTGTGCACAGACTCAGGATATGTGTCACCTCTCTCTCTCTCTCTCTCATTTACATGTCACTTGGGCAAGTCGATTTCAAAATCTCGTACGCATCAATAACGTACTTCAGAACGATTAAATGTTGACGCATTACGAAATAGTCACGCAACTCCTTGGAATATTGTGACAATGATGGCTCTTTTACATCAGGTCGATTTATGTCCAGATTATCCAGACTAGCACCCACTTCTTCTGTCAACATTTTCAAATAGGACTGATGATCCTTGTAGTATTTAGAATCGTAGTCATCAATCACATTATCGCCGTCGGTGATGTATTTGAAAGCACTTTGCAAAATGGTTAAGCGTTCGTAGAGTTCTTGGAGTTCTTCGCGAGCCTAAATAAAGAGAGAACATAAATATTAGTAAAACATTTACTTTACAGTTAAAATTTTAAATTAAATCATAATTACATCAAAGAAGGTAAAACAAATTTTTATTACCAAAACAAGCAGTGCGATATTACATTTCGAAATTATGTCGAATAAAATTGCAGTTGAATGCAAATTGAAAGGTATTGAATTGGATTAATTGGTTAATTTCAATTTTTCTTTTAATTGCTTTCAATTGAATACCATTTTACTCAAATTCAATTTGAATTTGTTAGATCATGGTTCATTTTCCGATAATATGGGATGACATTGAAGTTGAATCTAAATTAAATTCAATCAATTTTTTGGCGTTAATTTTCTTAAACATTATAAGCAATTATTGAATAATTCGATTTATATCTATGATTTACCCTTCTTCCATGTAAACTAAAATATTCAATATAAAAAAAAACACAATTAAAACTTACCAAAGACTTGGAAAATGGTCCCTTCAAATGCGCGACCGCTTCATCGTCAGGTCGATCATAGAATTCCGGCTCTTTTTGTCGGGATGTCATTGTAATCGGTTTTAATGAATCAATTGTTTTATGCTTCCATTCATCATGCACGTATGTATGATCCTGATGAAAGTAGGTGTTAGTCTGTAAAAAAAAAGAGAAAAATAGAACGTAAATAAACAATTAATATATTTATTAAGTGCATTCACTTCGACTTAATGCCGACATAAACAACACAATTATTTAATTAGGTGACCTTAAATTGACGTAATAGTAATAGATTCAGTGCAGCTAGAAAAAGCAGGTGCGAATTTCCTATGTAAGTCAAGTCTCTGTATTATTTGATTAGATGCAGTTTCAAGGCTTTTTATCGAGATTAAGTTAGAACTTCCAGTATGTGAGCTATGCGACTTAGGACTTTTATAATTGCATATTAATTCCATAAATCGAAAACACCTTACATTTTTCTAATATTCGTTAAAAATGCGGTAACAGTATAGACCGAATTTCCGCAGTAACTTCCTCTAAACTTGTATGTACATACACCATCAGGTAAGTCAAATGCCATACTCCGGACAAAAACCCACCTGAATAGGCCAGCAAGATTAGTCATTCAGTTTAAATAAATATACAAAACCTTATCTGAGTGCGCGCGCATATAGTATGTACAAAAGGCATTACAACATGAAAAGATTAACATCTAGTATAATCTCCAGTGCCTATACAGTTGAAGCTCATAGCTCATGACGACTATCAATCATAAATACATGCTATTCAATCAATACGCAATGTATTGAGACACAAAAAGACAGGCAAAATAGCAACAGCAGCGGCAAACAATTTCTTAAACATTTTTTTTTTTTAAATTTAATCGAAGAGTCATTTCCCGTGGACAAGTGTGTGCGGTCAAGTGATGGACTCGACCGGACCAGACAAACGAGCGTCAAAAAGAACTTAAACTCCGCACCGAGCCGTACGACAATTGTGCGGCATGATGGCCTACTCATTTTAATAATAGCATTATGTCTCGCGCGATTGACTCTATACACTTGACAGCCCGTTTCTTTGGGGTCTATGACAATAATTCATATAGTAAAGTGCTTGCGTACACTGGAGTACGTCTATTTGCATAAAATATTCTTCGGACTCCAAGAATGATATATTACTAAAGTGCTGACAACTATTTCACTATATGTCTGCTTGAAATTAGATTTCTTTCAGCTAGGCTTGAAATTGTTCTGTATGGCTTGAGAATCACACCTTTGTGACAATCAATTAAATGCTTGTTGGCGGTGCGGCGAGATCAATTGAGAAAAGACCAAAATGGCAAAGAATTGGATTAGATTTTAGATTTGAGTGATATGAATAATATTGAAGAGCATTGCAGGTGGGCAACAAGTGCGAGTGATTAAATTCGTGAAAAAAAAAGAAGTTTAGAGGACTGATTCATACTGGTAAATAGATGGATGAAGACAAAAGCTTGACACCTATAACAAGCCCAGATCACATTCATTTTAAATAGGATCGTGATTTTTACGCTTCTTTATAGTGGAAGTCATTCATTTATTTCGATTGATTCCTGTGCGATTGCACTGTGCGTCATCAGGAGAGGCACAAGCTTTTTAAAAAACAGATTGAAAAGCATTCACATTAATAAAAAGCTTTACAAATTCAATTTGGTCTGCGCCGGAATGTATGCAATTCCAATTGCTTCAGGAAAATATAAAGGAAATATTTTTAATTTTACCGTTATTGGAAAAAATTAGACCACGGTGGTTGTACATTTAAATAATTTGACTATTCCTATATATTATGCTCGCATTCTATTTTTATATAAGTATCTTCTATACATCTTCGATATGTGAGTGTGTTGGGAGAGAATATAGTTTTCAAATGTTTCAGGACCCCATGAGGCTAAAAATTCCGTAAGGAAAAACTGTGACTGAGGATGATCGATTGGCACCTAATGTGATTTGGTAAATTCAGTACGCCTTTTCATATCTCGTGTAAACAAGAAGCATTAAAAAATCTGAGAGTTTTAACATACATATTTTATATAATACATACATAGTATAAATATGTACAAAAGACTGCCGACTACGAAATGCGATGGCTCCTGTTTAGGGATCAATCTTAGTGAAAGACAAATGGTTTCATACTACAACTTTATCGTCATTTTCCATATACGTATTTCGGGGCGACTTGTTCCTTTCTTCAATGGAATTGGTTCTTCCAAATTCCATGAAAACATTTGTCTCTCACTAACCAACTACAAACAACGGTAACCGAAAAGAAAGCCTGTTTAGGGAATTTCTATCAAAGCGTAATTGGGCTATCGAAAGCCACGAACCATGCAAACAATCTGACTTCCCTTCTTTTCATGTATGTATGTATGTACACACATTATGCAATATTGCTTCTATCGTCAATCTATCGCGTCTCAAACCAAAATTTCATTGTAAGCCCTCCCTATAATACGGCAGCCGATATTCTGCATACGGCAAAGACGGAACATACAAGTTCTTCGTTATAATCGTATATACGCGTACAATTCTAAAATACTTATGTGCGAGTACGCATGCTAAAAAAGATATCGGAAGGAAGTTTTATATTTACATATTGCAATTAAGAAATAGAAATGTTAAAAGCAAAAGAATTGAAAAACAAAAAGATACAAAAAAGAAGATAAAGCGCACTATAGAGAGTGTGTAGAGGTATGATGACCGTATGTCGTAGAGAGCACCGGACAGGTAATAGTAGTAGATCGTTGCGATTATAAAAACCGGACATTAACACACACTCAACGTGTCGTATAATTAAAATCCTATAGCGACGAATATCAATTCAAATTATGTATTATCATATTGATTGAAAAGAAAACGACAAGAAATCATAGCGGGTGACGATTCGAGTCGAGACGGTGCTGTTGCAAGGCGCTCAAAATTAGCCACCCCGCCGTGACTAGTGACAAGACGCCTGAAATTGCGCATTTTACTGTTTGGTATGTCCAGAACCACAAATTGAATTGAAGAAGCTCGATCCCCGCGAGGGGTCATCATAATAACACTTTCAATGATTTGACACATATCTTTTACCACACTCTCTGCAGCACCCAACTGTTTATAAAACAAATGGGGTCTCTACATATAAAAATTAATTGATCGTCATCATGATACATTATAATATGGAGATGGATGGTTCAATGGCTAGCAATAATTCATTGACATTGTCACACGATAATGGGTCAATTTATGACGATTTGATATTTTGTGAGTTTGCAGCGGATATGTGATATATAAATGAATGACTTTTGTCATCGGTAGCACTTTACTTGCGCTAATGAGAGAAATGCTTTCAAGACCATTGTCAAAAGTAGACTCCTTTGGATCTAAAAAAGCAAGTTGTCTAAATTGAGTTCAACAATGCGGTAGGTTCGAATCAAAAGAAAAAAATATTTACATATGAATAAATATTTTGACATTCCAATATTTCATCAATTGAATTTGATTTTATTAATTCTGTTTTCAATTTGATTGATATTATTTTTATATTCGCTCTTCCCTCTTTCATTGAGTTGTCGCGTTCGCGTCTTTCTGCGTATTCGCGCGTTTACAATTAAATCCGGCGTCTGGACAGTTTCCGAAAGGAAGTTAATCAAATATCAGCACGAACTAAAAAAAAATTTGCACGTCAATACCATCAATACCAACGGAGTGCTTGAATGAGTATATCTTTTTTGTGTTATTGTAGGCATGTACTGGACAACCGCGTATAGGTACATTGTAGACCCCAAGTATAAATGTTTGCTGAAACCGCGTGAAGAGGTACACTTTTGAAGAGGACAGACACTGTAGATTGACCGAAGACATTGTCGAAGAAGACGACGAAATAGTACCTATAGAGAGGCGCATACCTATCATACAGATGTATAGATAAATTGTGATTATTGTCTGTTCCGAACTAAGTATTGTTGTTTATGGACAAGGTGTTGTAAGAAGTCGATTGAATCGATTCTTCAGGCCAGGGTATGAAGAGCGCAGGTGAAGTCTCAGACCACGAGCCGATATATTCGGAATTTTGTCGCATACAGGGCGGTCTTCGATGCAATGTTGGCCAGCTGTTGTAAATGTTCTGTCTGTTCGTTCTGTTCGCGTCGGCATCCTATAGGTCTCTAGTAGCCTTACATACATATACAATAGACACATTGCTTGATCAAATAACTTATTAAAATTGCAAGAGGATAGCATGAAAGATATGCAATAATGATATACGTGACAAGATCGCGCAAACGCGAGGTTTTCTTTCACCACACAAAAAGCAATGAATGTACATATTGTCGTTATGTCAAAAATGCAATAATTTTTTGATACCGCGGTATTTAATCAAAAGGATTATGTTTTATCGACTTTTTGGCTCGGACCGAATTTTGACAAAGTCATAAATACGCTATGGTTGATTTATTTGCGCTTAAGAATTGTGGCGCCGGAAGAGGGCATTTTTGTTATGTGATATGTGCGTACATATAATGATCTTGATGGCTAGATAATAAATCAGCAAATGTATATTCTAAAGGCAGAGATTATACACAATCAGGCCTATACTAATTTTCAAATACTAATTAAAGTGGAAAATAGCTTTGAACTAAAGACAATGGGCGATTAGTGTCAATGGAATTGAATGGGTCAATTGTGAACTCTTCAAAATTTATCAGAACCGAATCAGAAACACACACATTCGCAAATCAAATACCACTGTTGAAAAATTTCAAAAAATTCTTAGTGCAACTAAGAAAACTCCCTAAAAATTAATTTATGCAGCCCTTAAAAAAATTGACAAGATAGCAACACCCTACTCTTATGCATATACTATTATAAAGGAATATTGAAACATAACAAAAAACTATGATGTACTTACAAAATCCTTGAAAACTTCTAAATTTATCGCATACGACATTTTCGCTTGATTCAAAATCATTTTGAATGCTTTCGAATAGATTTCACAGGACGGTGAAATTGGCATGGCGCGTGTTTTTTGACAAATCAACAGCCAAAGACAAATGCAAACGAGTAGATTGCTGAATTCTGTAAAGAAAAAAAGAAAAAAAAATCGGAATTAATATTTTTTGTAAACACAAATAGGTAAGGAATTAGATTAAAATAAGTCGAAAATGGAAATGTACGAATTGCAAGTACCTATCATCTTCAAATTGAATTCGATATATAGTACTGGATTTTTTGGTTTTTGACTTTTATAGCGGATGATTTAGAGCCCCACCCGTATAAAATGCATCTATGGTTTTTCCAAAGTGAATGCATAATGAAATTCATACGTTTAAAAAACATTTATAGGAATGTACCGAAACCATAATATACATATACATATGTATGTCCATTATTAACTTCCCAGCAAAAAATGGAAGGCTTATTTAAGGTTTATATCCATACGCTGTATACCTTTGAAGTAAGGGAAAGCTTCGGTAAGGAATTACGCGTTGCAAAGGCATTAACCTGTCAGATACCTTACCGAAGCACAGGCCATGTCATTGGCGATAAGGTTTAGCTCAAATACTTTACTTTTACCTTATAATAAAACTATTTAAGCCATTAAAAGAAATTTAACAGTAGCTTTTAATAAGTTATACGGATGCCTGAAAAAAAGATTATAATACCTTTTCATATCCTTATGTAAATGGTTTGATAAGGTTTAGAGAATGCTAAAAAAATGTTATTTCTCTGAACTATTATGGCATCATTCTTCTTCTGTGTACCCCCTTGCGGGACATAGTGCATATCCGCACATGCCCGGAAAAGTTTGACCACGCCGAGATTCGATCTCCGCGCCTCTAGATTACTAGCATCGAAGAGTGCGACTCAACCAAGTGAGCCACAGGCCGGTCATAGCATTCTCCGCGAAAAATGATACTTAATTTCAATTTGGAATGAAACTTAAAATAAGACTTACTTAAGAACTTTAGAGAGTTTTAATAAGGGAATGAAAAGGTTTTCAGAAAGAACCATTTTAGATACCTTATCTAAAGGCTTACAAAAACTTTAAATTACTGAAACGTAATTTTGGCTTATTTCTGGTATGAATTAAAGTTTGAACTAAATTATAAAGAGCCTTACGTAAACATTATTATAATTACTATTTATACCTGTCTGGAAGTAAAGCTTGACAATAAACTAAAGTAAGTCTGAATTGTGCCTTAGTTTAATATTAAACAAAGCGAACGCAAATTATCCATGACAGAAAGTAGCAATAAAGCTTTCGTAAGAATTATTATAAGGCCAAAGCTGAAATCGTTTCCCTTACCTATTCCTTAAACCTGACAAACCTGATCAGATTTTTTGCTGGGTTTGAAAGAAAAATCATCATGCTCTACTGAAACAGTTTGCAAAGTTGCCCTTCCGATCTACATATTAAAAAATGACAACGAAATTTCGTTTGTCCGATGGGTAATCGATAATCGTATAATTTTAGTTCAAATAGATACCGGTACCGACATATCTAATTTGTATCAATTAATTTGTTTTCAATAAATTATTATCTTATCATAATTTCGTTCATCTTCAGTATTCCTATAAAAAAAAATAAGAGCGGCATTTACCACTCAAGAAGAAAAGTTTTTTTTTTGCATTCAGTATTATTATTAACACAGTGAATAGTGATTGTCGCGGTTGGACTGCAGAGATCTCAGATAAATTCCCGCGCGCCGTGCGAATGGTGAGTCAAAGATTTTATTTGTAGGTATGTACGCGTATGTAAAACTAGCACTGATGCGTCACTCTTTATTTTGTTTTCGTTTGCTTGCATGCCGGCATCCGGCAACCTCTTTAAATATTAATACGATTATTACCAGCAGCTATACTATTATGACAATAGAAAAGAAGTGTATTTAGCGAACATTGCCCCTCGCATAATAAAAATATTTTAAGTAATAGTTGTATTGTGTTAATTCGAAATATTATTGCAATCTATCTAATAAATAATACCTCGTATAATGAAACTATTTATTTATAGAAGCCAATAATTAAAGCGATCGAATAGATATCCATGCGGGGCAAAATCGAAGCATATACGCTTTAAATGTCGCGCTATGCCTAACAAGAGGTTAACGCAAAGCACACAGTATACGTTTCCGTTTCATACACCCAGCAAAAAACGTGTATTAAAACCAATGAAGTTTTTACTTTACTTCTAGTAAACAGAAAATTTCTTTAAACGTATGAAGTTTGAATATAATTAATTAAAAATGCCATTGGATTAAATACACTTTCATAGAATTTAAAATTTCAGTAGTAATAGAATTAAAGCATGCCAACATACAACTAATGCAACAAATTACTTAGAATCTAGTAAATCAACTTCATGGGAACTATGATTTTTTTGCATAGCCTCTATGTATAAACATTTTAGTTTTGTATTGCACCGTGTATCAAGTAGTTACGATTTTAGAAACGTTGACAACATTCCACATCTAGTCTCATGGCAATGTGAACGGACTGGCACGCAGGCGGACCGGGTTCGAATCCAAGTTTCGGCATAAGGTTTTTTATGAATAAAAAAATTTAAAAATTTGAAATAAAAATAAATAAAAAAAAAATAAAAATTTAAATAATAAAAAAAAAAATAATTAAAAAAAAATTAAAAAATATTTTTTTCTATTTTTTTTTTTTTTAAATAAAATCCAATGAAATTTTTACATAGAATCGATGAACAATTTCATTGTTATAATCGAATTTTCACTTTATATTTTCAATGATATTTCTATCATTGTCCCAAAAAGGCTATTTCATAGGCTCCAAATCATAGCCGAAATTTCATAGGTTCTATGTAATTTTTCTATAATAAAAGTAATTTTTTTTCTGGGTGTATATGCGAGTTGGGTTCCTTGACTCTTTTATGGAAATATGTAGATTCTATGCACAACCTCAATACACTTTTCATAATTGTTTATTTGATGCTTTTAATTATATACCTAATTAAGTTACAGAAAGATGCATTTGTTCCTGCTACTAATTATTTTTTATTTTTTACATATTAAAATTTTGTAAGACACTCGCTACTATTTTTGGTGCGTATGCTTCCATGCATCAGCCTATTAAAAAAGGAAGCAAGTGTGTCTTTAGAAATGTTCATTTTCAATAAAAACATAATTTGTAGCGGGAGAAAATATCTCTTTCTTTAGATTTGTCAGAATTTTTTCATCGAATTGAAGATTTCAATATCTTCCACCCGAATAAAGAATTTATCTTCCGAGTTATAGAGTCGTTTTTTGAGTTAACAAGAGCAATAAAAATAAATATCCTCGACTCGGTTAAATTTTGTGGAGAATCGGAATGTTATCTTCGATGAATGAAATTAATTTTCATTTCACTGGAGAACTCCTTTAAAACTTTCGCCGCGGGTGTATCATTACGCTGATGCACATCCGTGCCTCACATGGGATATACCGATGCATCAGGATATTAATAATGATTTTTTTAATCAATGTTGCAAATGAAAAAAATATCCACAGATAGTGTTAAACCAAAGATCTTGACCATCAAAGATGCATATGAGCATCTTGATGGTCGATATCTTTGGTTTTACACTATCTGTGAATATATTTTCATTTGCAACATTGATTAAAAAAATCATTATTAATATCCTGATGCATCGGTATATCCCAAGTGAGGCACAAATTTGTATCAGCATATGATACACCTCCGGCGAAAGTGTTAAAGAAGTTTTTGAGTGAAATAAAATGAATTTAATCCATCAATAATCCCATTCCAATTCTAAGCTGTATATTAGGAGCAGGTGGCGTACAAAAATTAAAATATTGCATTTGTGCGATAACATTTGTGCTTTGTAATTATTTTCATTTTACGCTGACATTGTGAATGCAACCTGACCGATAATTCAAGGGGAGATGCATACAAAAAAAACGGTTTACTGATTAAATGTACAATGCGGACTTCCCCAGACGATTACTAAAAAAACTAAATGCGATGTAGCAAGTTTGCCGACACATTTATGATTTAATTGATTGACTAATATGCGGAAATAATATATATATATGTACTCAGCATTGCATTTGATGCTAGGAAAACGAATAGGGCTTAGAAAATAGGATATTTAAACCGTTAAATAAAATAAACCGATTTCACTTCTATTTTGTAATCAAAACAAAAATCATCGACGTTCAATATTTAGAGCAAACATTTATAGCCGAATTTTCTCAAAAAAAGTCGTGCAAAAGTTAGAAACAAATTTGTGTGAAAATACTAAAGAACCAGGACCTCAAGGTTTCGAAAATCAAATCCGCTGTTTTTATATTACCTATTTCAGTGGTTATCCATAAAAATATTGAAATCGTTGCCGTTAATTACAAACTGATGCTTATTTTTTTTTCGGTCGGTTTTTGAGCAGTTAGAAACTTTTACCGTTGTAGAAAGTTTATCAATAATGAAAAGTATAACTAAACATATCGAATTACCTAATGAGAGCTGCGAAGAAAATTAATTCCACTAATTTGACTTACATTTTAAAAAAAAGTTTAATCAATTCACAACTTCAAATTTTCAGAACATTATACAATATAGAATTAGAAACACTACAATGAAAAAGAAAACTCTCCAATATGGTTATAAGAACATTTAACTACAAAAAAAAAACAACATCTAGAAAAGCCACCCGGACGATATGCCGTTTCCTTTGTAATCAAACACCTTCGTTTGTCGTACATATTTATATAATATGAATCTTAACGTTTTTCGATAAATTATCTCATTTATAATATTATAGAGATTTGTCTAATCGAAAATGCCATCGATTGAAGAAAAAAAACTGATTTTTTAACTACATGTATTTGAAATCGCGCCGACTATACAGGGTGTCCGGAAACTGCCGCATAAACGCACCGGATTGTCATTCCTCATGTGATTTCCAGCAAAAAAAAGTTGTACAGAACATAGCCCTTAGCTTAACCCTTTAGCTACCACAGGCATTTGAAGACTTTTAGAAAAATCACTAAAACTTCAATATCTCAAAAGCTAGACTAGCTAGAATAGCGAAACAAGATGATTATTACAGCCAACAAATTTACATAAAAAATAAAACTAACGGCACTAAAATCGGATAAGAGGTTTGGTTTTTACAGAACTTAAAAGTCGAATTTTTTGTGATTTGACCCAAAAACAATATGTTTTTCCATATCGATTTTCTCCAACTATTGCCAAGGTGAAGTGCTCGTACAAATCTTTTAGAAATTGACGCATAGTCGAACGATCATTTCTTTCTTACATCATTTTATTCTAGCTTCGTTATTTCTAACAGTTTTAATGCCTTAAGTGCAGAAAACTAGGGTTAATTTTAGCTCGATTTCGATTCAATTCAATTCAAACTGCCCCTAAAGATCTGCAATTTGGTAAAATTTGTTCAAATTATATCAAAATCGATCCAAAATGAACCCTAGTTTTTGCTATTCTAGCTTTTGAGATATTGAAGTTTTAGTCGTACAAGAATGGTTAAGCTAAGGGGGTATGTTTGGTACAACTTTTTTGCTGGAAATCACATGAGGAATTACAATCCGGTGCGTTTATGCGGCAGTTTCCGGACACTCTGTATACAAGTGATACATCCGTCGGCTATAAGCGCGCGGTTTTCATCTCCCAAGCGAATAGATCCCTAGTTAGTTAAAAAGACAAGAATTTTGAAAAGATTTTGTGAGAACGGATTTTTTTTTACAAGAATCTGTTTTTTTTTGTTGATCATTTTTGGTGATATCGCGCATTTTTATACATCAACATCATACATGTGTATATGATGCTCTCATGCAAGATGACGATTACGACTTTTGCCCCGATGATCGCGGCACGGGTAATATGATACCCTATACTAAATGCTATCACTGTCAGCGTCACCCAATCGACCAGGATATCATCTCTGATTAGAGTCGAGATTATATTGTATAATAATATGTATTGAATGTATATTTCTCGCTCGATATAGGTACGTATCAAAGTATACAATATATAATAAAGTAAAAAGATAAAAAATCAGCGGAAAGATTCTAAATGTATATTTTTGAAGGTGAGATTATGGTTTTTTTCTTGTAGATATTTTGATTTTTACATGATTGTTCTCGCGGTCCTCAAAATGATCGACCCGTTTGAATCAGATATCAGAATTAAACGTTCGATGATGGACATAAATTAGCACAAACAATCGGACGCACGGATATAGCACAGTGATTTTAATTCAGGGGTAAATCATTTCAATAAAGTATAAAATGATATGTGGCTGAGAAAGTCCCACACAAAATTCTCCGTTAGGTCAGTGACTTTTAATTGAAATGAGAGAAAAAGTCAGAATCATTTCGGCGACAGAGGAGATTCTTTCATTCATGTTTCTGTTTTTTTTTTGTTATAAACATGAATGAAACAATAGTTCATTCCCTGTCCCTCCGTCGGTATGAGTTTGATCGGACTATGCATTCTGTCAAATGACCTAACGGATATTTTTCTTGCATATCTTTGTTAACGTTTGTATTAAAATTTTGTTTATTTTTGCGCCAGTGTGTGTTTTGTGCTAAGTTATGTCTCTCGTCGAAATTTTAACTATAAATTGAATTGTAAAGCCCCTGAAACCAAAAATCTGACAAAAATTTTAAAGATTACATTCGTCTTCTACTTACTCATGGATTTGGAATAAAACGATGATGTTGATAGAGCGTACGACGATGATTTTGATTTAGTAGTAGTTGTCATGCATTTTGGCATTTGTTGCTGCTGTTGAATCCCGTTTCCAGTCAGTTTCTTGTGGCTAATACTAGTTTGACTATTCAGAGTATTGGATATCGGCGATAATTGACAATGGAATAAATTATTGTTGCTGCTCTTACGATAACTATCAGACTGACCGTTGCTATTACATGTAATTCGATTTTTACAACAATTATAAATAAATAATACTGATTCAGTAGTTGTGGACTGTCGTGGATGATGATGGTGGTTGTTGCACGTTGACAGCGATGACGATGATGAAGACGATGTGGATGATGGCTTAGTGGCATTCACATTTGAGTTATGCAGCAGCGTTTTATAACAGCACTTTGATTTTGACTGGCTACATGTTTGCAAGGAATATTGTAATTCACTGCCCGTTTTTGAGAGTTCCGACAGGGTTTTAGCTGTTCTTTGGTCACGATCGAGCATACCGTTTGGATGGTAAGTCGACGTAAGTTCGCAACTATTTGACTCTGTTGTATACATTTTGAATTTTTATTTGATTTTAAAAATCTTTGAAAATATTTATAGATATTATCACTAGAATAATGACTTGGCTTGCACAATATTCACTATAGAATAATCCAACTTGATGTGGTATCACAGTTTATTTGATCGCGAAAAAGTACTCGTCCTTTTGTGTAGATATAATCCTTTTATTATCCGTATGGCTTGATTTATTTCTGTTACACTATCACATAACTTTTCTTGCAATATAATAATAATCCTTTGAACACAATTTCATTCACTCACTGCATGTCACAAGAAAGGAATCAACAAGTGGTGGGTCCCGGTTATCTTAACACTTGGCAAAAACACTGAAAGTCTTGTACAGACACGGTAGAAACACTTGAAAAGGAATCGACAAAGACAATAATTTATTTGTCCAGTGTGTGCGTTGTTAACACGATGAAATCTCGAGTGCTAATAATAATTGATAGTTGGACAACATACGACTTTTATAGGTTGCTATTTAGGTACATCTATGACATCACAAGAAAGTTTATTGGAATCGCGTTGGATGCTATTATGATATATGTTTTCCAGTGAATTTATCTTAAGCACATAACGCGTGTATGAGTTTCTTTTGCTCGCGATATACGATAATAGTCCGTTGGTACTGCGTGGATGATGATGATGTGCCACTGTATTTATACATACAGGAGGAGTACTTGCAAGATCCAATCGTTTTATCAATAAACACACGCGCGCCGTTATAATATACAGCACCACTCTGGCAAAGATGACGCCTTGTTGGGGATAAATGCGAAATAATTCTCCTCTCGCACCTCCCTTTTTATGTAATCCACACTTTTATTGCACAATTTTTTTTCAAACTAGGTATTATGTGCGAGCCGCACACTAACCATATCAAAGTTATGAATGAACAAACTAATCAATGGATGCCTCCCTCTTTCTCCTTTGCATAAGGGTACCTCTGGCGCGCTCTCCCTTATATGCACAAAAAGCGCCTTCTTTTCACTCTCGATTCGAAACAAAAACTACTCACACTAAATTGCACTTTTATATATTGCTTTAAAAATATAATACTCTTTAAATATCACACGCGTTTTCAATATAAATTTTCTCGTTTCTTATTCTTTTCTTTTTTTTTTTGTCGGAAACCCCGGCTGTACCGACACCGAGTATGTCACTATTGAAAATGTTATCGGTTTCTTTAGTACAGTGACTGATATATGCCACTGTGTCTCATCAAGTCTCAGATATTATATTGTATGTAATCGTCATCCATACACCTCCTCTAGTAGTATATCTCACTTGCCGCGTATACCTCAATCTCATACTCGCGTGTATACGTGTATATGGCTCATACAACAATTCCACATATTTATGAAATAAGGAAACGGCCATACACACGATTGAAGCGATTAGTCAAACCGTGTGGCCGAATCATGGGCCTGCCGGTGCTGATCGCGGTGCCTCAAGCCAAGGTGAGAGCCAGGTCTCAATCTCTTCTTGTCTCAACAATACCACCCGCAGCAGCAGCAGGTAAACCATGCCGAGACCAACGATCACCTTATAACAATTTGTTTAATGTACATTATGCCAACTCTCATGAGTAGTTAAGTATCTCCTGCACTCATATGTACAATACATACATTTATCTCATTTTCTTAAGACCCAAAACGCGAGCATGTGCGATCAATGATCGCGCGCATATTTGCTCAATGAGCCCGGCAAAACAACAAGACCAAAACAATATTATGATGATCGAGTTTTCCACCAAAACGCCGACGTTGCCGGCAGCATAAGGTGCGCTAAGTCAACCGATAGGTAACCGAACACCCAAGACACGACCCATTTGGTGAGCGAGCCTTATGTACATATTTTTGTACCTAATATCTTTGCTGATCGTTTGAAGATCATGTCGTGGATCTCAAGAAGAGCGAAGCAAGATACATAGATACGTGTGCTTACTCGCGTGTGTATTTTTGAGAGTGTAGTTGAGTAGGTGGTAGGTGTTAACGCCGTCGGTCCAACAAAGGCTACAGGCTAAACACAGCTCAGAGCTCTAACACTTTACGGAGCGGATACACCCTCTCCAAAGATACACAGTCAAGTATCATATCAACAGGCTATTGTCCTACTACCCCTACATATTGGCGTCACAGATGTTGGTTCTCGTTCGGTCTTCTCTGTTACACCCATAAACGGATCGCAATGGTATCAGAGGGAAAGATAAATGCTATCTGCTTCATAGGTGTCATTCGAGGGTATATGTACTCGGCTCGTGGTTGCACTTATGTGTATGGTGGCTGACCTATGGCAAATGGTATAATCTTAAGGGGGTACTTTAGCAATACTTATATAAATAAATATTGGAAAAAATTTGAAAAATTAAAAAAGGGCTCTTGAGACAAGGCCGTTTTAGGAGAGGGTTGTAGAAGAAAAAACAAACACACACACTAAGGATAATATTAGATTCAAGGATTCTTGTATCACTGAATCTCGTGGAAAAATTAAGTACATTATACTTTTTCCTAAAAAATGAGTTTTGTTTGTGAATTATTGTTTTAAATTAAATTAATGGCGAGCTTACAAAAAATATAGATTATATTAAAAAACTTTATGGGAGATGGTACCCCTATGTCACATAGTGGAACATTTGCTTTAGGTACATATTTTTCTGGTTTCGAAAAATACACTTTTAACAATGGCGCCGGAACAGGGGGCAGCGGGGGCAACTGCCCCTCTGCCTGTACGTGTAAATTTCGTTCTCCGATTTAACATTCATTTCATTTTCTTTTCACCAGAATTAAGGACCTTGCATGAACCCTAATTTTTTGAGGACGATAAATTATAGCACGAAATACATTATTGTTTCATTTATATGCGATTTGATTTCCGCAAGATGATATCTAAAGCTTTTGTTTAGTATATTGAGTAACAGTAGAGCAAGTCCACTAAATAAATATTGAACTCCCGAAGAAATTCATATAAAATGAGAAATAGGAAGTCGAATAAACGCTGAAAACATGAAGGCGTTTAAAACAGACTCCTCTATGAGAAATGTTATTCACAATAATTGTTGTTTTCCATAATTTCCATCGACACTTCGCGCATTTTGCAATTCAACTTCAATTCGCCAATCCTTCGCCCGAATCCATTACTTAAGTTGGTTCCCATTACATTGATTCATCTAGCATTGGAGGGCAAACTACGAACAATGTGGTTTGAATTTTAGCAAGATGAGGAATCGAACCAGAGAACACATTGCCAGAGCTCCCTAATTTGTGTTTGGAAATGCTATTTTCGGAATTTGCCTATAGGCTTAGCCGATTTAACTAGCTCCGACCTTCTTCTCTTTAAAAATTCTCGAGATGACGAATTTATGAAAATAAGCCATGCACATTGAAAAGCCTAACGCAATCCGGCTAATTGAAGTTTTTAAGGAATTTATGGAAAACAACTGCAGAGCGTTAGTAATGAAAATGAACACAATTTCGGCCCAACATTTATGAGGGCAGAGTTTTCTAAAAATATATTGAGTATTTTACTGGAACATTAAATTTCGCATGCATTCTCGATTTCTTACATCAAGCTTCAACATTTTGAAACTCCAAACAAACTCTATAAAGCCTTGCCGAACTGTGGTGCGTGGTGGTGTGCTTAATAGTGTAAATGATAGCTTAACGGTGATTTGAATCCCAATGCGATCATGAATTTTTGTTTTGTTTTTTAAAACAATGTTCTTAAGTTAGCTGGTTTCACTAAGTAAATTGTATTGGAGCAACAACCATGAGTACAAGCACTTGCTTCAAAAGAAAAACCTCTTTCTATCGATTCTACAACAACCATTTATACATCCAGATCAGTGATTCCCAAGTTGGGGGCACACCCCCTAAGGAGGCGCGACGATTAGGGAAGGGGGATGCGAGCACAACTCTAAGGTTGGTGCCGTTTATGAATTATGGTCTCCTTCAACAACAACCATTCTGACTCGATCTTCTTCCGAAACTCACCAGTCGCCACTCTAAAAAATCGCACCAGTCAGCTAGTTTCTGTATGTATAGAATGAATCTTTGGTAAAAAATCTCGCGGAATTTGGTCGCTCCGGGTGATTTAATTTTTCGTGCTCGACGTATCACTGAAGCCATGGTGACGGCCGAACTTACGACGAAATTTAGCATGCGGAGATCACGAAATTTAATTAATATGTACTTCTAAAAATTTCCAGTAGTTACAAAATATCGGCTGAACTAACAACTAAATTTTGAAACAATTTCAAATGCGAAAATAGATCCTGAAATATAAACCTATAAAATTAAAAGCATTCCTTGCCAAAGCCAATTTTTCACACCTATATTCTTGGGTGGCGCCAGGATCAGTAGACCTCGCAAGAACTGAAAAAGATTGGGAACCACTGATCTAGATAGTATGGATATCTAGATCAATCTGTTTGGTACAGTACCTAAGGGGCGGCAATTTGTCCTCTTGCCCGGGGCGGCGTAAGTCCTAGAGCGGGGGCTGATTCAAGGATTCTTGCATCACTGAATCTCGTGGAAAAATTAAGTACATTATACTTTTTCCTAAAAAATGAGTTTTGTTTGTGAATTATTGTTTTATTAAATTAATGGCGAGTTTACAAATTGTTGTAGTCTGGCTGGTGTAGCGGTTAGTGCGCGCACCTTCGGTGCACAGGATCATGAGTTCGAATCTCACCGTGGATCATGGTGTTTTTCGAACTCACGAGCTTGTGACGGACTATGATCTCACTCAGATGTTAAACGAGTACCCATTTATGGGGATAAATAACACTGCTGAGCGTGATGCTGATCTCATTACCTCAACAAAAAAGCAGATAAGATCTTGGAAATAGGATGTCACTAACACATCCTGCGGCCTTAGTCCAATGCTGGATTGTCGCGCCTGTTATTTATTTTTTTTACAAATAAAATAGATTATATTAAAATGGGGGGGATGGTACCCCCATGTCACAAAGTAGAATATTCGCTCTAGTAGTATAGTGATTTTAGCTGGAAAAATGATGAAACCCAAACATCAAAAAAAAAAGCTGACTTTTGATGCCAAATTGTTCTATGGCCTGACCGCATTACGCAGTAAAAAGTAAGACTTTTTTGCGCGTCACATTTGGGGGGGAGGGGGTGGCAAAGGGGTGAAATTATGATTTTCCGCCAATATCTTATTAACTGTAATATTTACAGCAAAATGTTCTGAGGACGATTTAAACTACACAAAATTTCCTTTCTAATGAAATATTATATCATATACCTTCTCTTGGCAGATTCTATACTAGACCTAAAAACATTCGGTGTAATTTAGATTTTTTGATAGTTACATTTGGCGCTCTAGCTCCTTAAGTAATTTAATTGGAGCCATGGTAATTGGGATAACTATTCCTAACAATATATAGCTGTCCCACACGGAGACTCAGGCTACCCCGACAAAGCATTCCCCTATACCCTCTATTAACATTAAAAAAAAAGACATGCCTGTAACTTTTCGCCGAACCACAGCAGGCGGGAAAAATTTTGGTAAACGTTAAGGCTAAGTCCCATTAGACCCTCCACCAAATATCCAAATATTACTTCGATCTGATTAAAACACAGGGTACCTCCCATACAAAATGACCGGAAAATTGCCTACGAGCAAAACTTTAATTTTGGTGGACTTGTTCCCTTATTTCTAAACTAGTGGCATTGAATTTGAATAATTTGTATGGGAGGTACCCTTTGTTTTAATCCGCTCGAAGTAATATTTGGTGGAGGGTCTTATGGGACTTAGCGTTAACGTTTACCAAAATTTTTCCCGCCTGCTGTGATTCGGCGAAAAGTTACAGGCATGTCTTTTTTTTAAATGCTTTGTCGGGGCAGCCCGAGTCTCCGTGTGGGACAGCTATATATTGTTAGGAATAGTTATCCCAATTACCATGGCTCCAATTAAATTACTTCAGGAGCTAGAGCGCCAAATGTAACTATCAAAAAATCTAAATTACACCGAATGTTTTTAGGTCTAGTATATAATCTGCCAAGGGAAGGTATATGATATAATATATCATTAGAAAGTAAATTTTGTGTAGTTTAAATCGTCCTCAGAACATTTTGCTGTAAATATTACAGTTAACAAGATATTGGCGGAAAATCATAATTTCACCCCTTTGCCTCCCCCTCTCCCCAAATGTGACGCGCAAATAAGTCTAACTTTTTACTGCGTAATGCGGTCAGGCCATAGAACAATTTGGCATCAAAAGTCAGCTCTTTTTTTTTATGTTTGGGTCTAGAGCTAAAGTCACTATACTATAGGTACATATTTTTCTGGTTTCGAAAAATACACTTTTAACCGTGGTGGAAGCTATTTGTTTGTAGGCTTCGAGAAGCGATAAAAGGTTTTGTTGAATTTTCGGAAAAAAAAATTCTTAGAAGTATCTAATTGGTGGGTTGGGTTTGTATAGCAGCCCCTCTATCCCATGGTTTGATCCCATCCCTTTTACATGTTTTGTAGCATCAGTAGGAATGCATTTTTTCGGGTTTTGAAGTACATAATTGGTGCACAAATAAAAAAGTTTTTCTTAGAAGAACCTAAGTAGAGAGGTTGGGTTTGAATGGTAGCCCCAAAACATCTGATATAGCTTTAAAGCCGTACAGTTTTAAAACTGGCCGAGTAAAACGCGTTGCAATAAACAGACAGACAGACCAACATCTCCCATACTGATCATATTTAAATTTACTGTTTGTCATGAGGTTAGCACAGCCCTTCGCATGAGTAGTTTCGGCTGAATTACACCAAAACTAAAGGAGTTAGTTTCAAAATCATTACAGTTATTAGCTTATTCAATTCTTAGTTAATTAAATGAAACAGTGTCGTTTCTCCATTTTTTAATGCGACCAGTGTCATACAATGATTGTAGGCCCTCAATCCTTCATTTAACAACCCAGACATGGTGGACCCGAGAGATATCGTGTTAAAAATGCAATGACACATTACCGAACAAGTATTGAAAATAGAGGAAAGAATAGTGAAGTACGTTTGTTTATATTTCCTGTTAAAAACTGTAATCCACAGATACTATAGTATGTACCAGATGGCTCTTGAGACCATTACACCCTCCATTCGATAAAGGCGACCCTACTCGTGTCCCTCCAAAGGAAGATCAATAAACATTATCACCGTGTTGGTTTTCTAAAGTAAACTCCTTTTTATCAAGAGTTCTCGTTCTTAGTTTAAGCGCATTTTCCTTCGGGCAAAGTAAAGTTCCGTTTTCTTCTTTAGGATTAGTTTCTTCAAATGTAGAGCGTTTCTTATCGCTGTTTGGAACAATAGATAAGTTCGCCTTAATGCCAAAAATTTACCCTTATCTCTGCGACCCAGTCATGAGGGCTCGATGCTTCTCTGAAAATTACACTCTCATAAGGATTGACAAGCACTCATTTAATTAATATCGACTCTATTATTCTTACCTTAACGCTACTTATAAGACAGAAATTCGGATTTTATTAATTTTTTGTTTCGAAATTTCATTTTTTGACCGCCTTGGCTCCTTGTAAGCATCACAACACACACAACACTTTTCGTTTTAATTGACTGAGAATTGATTAGACTAAACACAGAAAAAAATGGACCACGTAAACCAGAATAAAATCAATAAGTTTTCTCTGTGGTTTTCAGCCAAAAAGACAGTCACATTAAAACTTTAAAAAAAATCTTATTGAGTATTTTAAAAGAAAACCTTATAAAATTAATCAAAATTATTATCAAAATGCGAAATCTTCGTTAAATAGTAAGAAAACTGATTGCAATGAGATGATTCCCTCAACCCTTATTTATTTTAACAGAATGCTATTGGAAATAATATGAAAATCCTTTAAATGTAATATGAGGCCACTTAATTTTATGCATAATAAAGTCGGCTCGTAACCTATACTTCCTATTATTTTCCTCTTACCGTAACCCCTTGTGGAGCATGATGCGTTCACTCAGCCCTTTATAGGCTACTTCGAGTCAACGTCACATTGCATATAGAGTTTCGAAGTGTATATAATGTTGCAAGCACTATATATTTCCTGGACCACGCCGAGATTCGATCTCCGGACCTCAACCAACCAATTACAATAAAACACGCTTATAACGCTGACACATACAACAATTTCACGCTTATAGTGGCAGCGCCCACTCTAGCATTTAGCCCGCCACGGGCAAGACGACAAATAACTGTACGTAGAGTCCAAAATTGTTGCGAAAAATACACTTACAGTTATCCGATTGAATTGAATTCTATTCGATAGAACAACTCTTCGGTCATAACAGGACTAAACATGAGTTCAATTGTGCAATCAAGGGCACGGCTAGGTAATTATTTGTGTCGCATTCTGATTTCGTATTTGAAATGGAGCAGAGCGACATTGAATTCCTTTTTCTGAAAGGATACACGGCGTCCCAGATTCGAGATGAACTCATATCCGTGTACGGCAACTCTTCCCAATTGAGGGCCAACATCGTGGAGAAACGGTATGGAAAACTGAACGGTATGGAAAACTGGCGAAAGGGGTGCTGCTTCTTCACGACAATGCACCAGTTCACACCGCCGCGGTGGCCAAGGCTGCTGTGGTCAAATGCGGCTTTGAAGAAATTGAACACCCCCCGTACAGCCCAGTCCTGGCCCCAAGTGACTACTTCCTGTTCCCAAAATTAAAGAAGGACCTCCGAGGACGAAAATTTGAGACTGAGAAGGAAATGAAAGATGCTGTTTTGTACCATTTTCAAGACAAACCCGCGGACTACTTTTTGAAAGGGATGCAGGATCTTATTAAACGATCTCATCGTTGTATTGAAGTAAAGGGGAGTTACATTGAAAAATAAAACTTAAATAAATTCAATCGGATAACTAGAAGTGTGTTTTTCTCAACAATTTTGGATTCTACTATATAAGGATTTTCTTATGGTTTTGAAAAAGGTTCGTGGTAGGTATGCATCGAATTAATTTCATCAGGCAGGATGTTTGTTTGCCACACTTCGAATTTAAATCTCAACCAGAAATACTTCGTCCGGCAATGACGGGCCTAGAGGTGCTACGGGACGCCGGGTTCATGAAAATTTGGCCGGGCCGCGCTTTTTGGGGTTTAAAAAAAAAATTTAAAAAACCCTTATGAAATCGATTTTGTCCGTCCGGGTGTTCACTAAATAACTCGAACGGCTCAACCGATTGTGATGAAATTTGGTAGGAATGTGTAAAATGGTTTCAGTCTTTGGCACAAATACCTTAGACTGGTAGGAAGAAGATAACAGGGTGTCCCGAACGTTTGAAAAAAGTCAACTTTTTTAGTTTTTATCGGAGATTGTCGTATGGGTATTTGAATCAAAAATCTAAACGAGTACATCTGATATCTTGAAATTTTCTATTTTGGAGTAACGGTAAAACAGCTGTTGGCGTTTAAAGTTAAACTCCCTTTTCGACCTCCGTTTTTCTAAACCGTTATAAGAATCGATATGAAACTTTGGACAAAGATTGGTGAGTATGGCCTTATATACGTTAAATATTAAGAATGTTGACTTTTGCTAAGGAAAAGTAAATAACAGTAAATTTGTAAACTTTTAATTTGTTCGTGTGTAGCCCCTCTTAGGTTTCCAAATATGAAAATTCTGCTAAGCGTTTTTAGAAAATGACATGTGTACGAATTTTCATTCGAATAACTGTATCCAAACCGGAAATATAGCCAAGTAAGTATTTAGTAAGGGCCTTTCACAATGCAAGGGAAGCCTCTTAAGCATTTCTTCAATGCATATCTTTTAACTTGATGAAACAATAAACACGAAATTTGGTGGAAATGCATAGAATGGTAATAGTGTTTGCCACAAATATTTTTGAAGTTTGTAGGACCAAGTTAACAGGGTGTCCCTGAATAGCTGCAAAAGTACTTGTTTAATACACATAAGAACGCTTGCGCGGGCTCTTCTGTCAGGGGACACAAGGGAATCATTTCATATAAGTTGCTTTTCCTTGATTAAAAAAGCAGTAACAGTAGATTTACAGCTAATAATTCAGTTCATATATAAAGCCAAGCCATCCTTACGATTGCCTGAGTTTCTTTTTGCTCAAAGGCCATCAGAAATCTTAAATCGAAAAATGCCTGTAGATTTGCTTTGGAGTATTTTTATACAAACTGGGTAAATAGTAAATCTATTTTTGGATTGGTCTAATTAAAGGTGCCTTTCATTCTGAAACGCGTTTATTTAGACCACTGTTTCCCAACAGGTGGTCCGCGGACCGGGGGTGGCCCGTGAGAGACCGGTCGACTGTGGATACTTCTTACACAAAGTTATATTTTCTTGTGACTAATTAAATCGCATGCCACACACGCGCTCTCATTATCATGTAACAGATTATCCCGTATATAGTTTGTGATTAGGTCTGTGATTAAGAGAAGGCAATTGGTTGCTTAGGTTCGTTGCCTATAGCTCGATTCCGAAATTATGCTAATTATGAAAATTGGACCTCGATTGCAAAAAATCAAAATAAAACAGGCCGACTGGACTATCGAGCGAAATATCTAGCCAACCAACTAATGAGCAGATCTTGCCAGGGATCGATATTGTCGAGTCCTGATGATCACTCTGTGTGTAATGTTCAGTGACATCCCACATCACCGAGAAAAATAACGTCCCTTAAAATTAACTCGATATCCTTTTAAATCGAGTTACATTCCTATTAAATATAATCCTTTCCTTTTAAATATATATCGCTTTAATTCAAATTCATTCATTTTAAATTAATGGGAAATCCTTTAAATCCAAATTTTCAATAATAAATCTTTTTAAATTAATGGGGAATCCTTTAAATCCAAATTTTCAATAGGAAATCTTTTTAAATTAATGGGAAATCCTTTAAGTCCAAATTTTCAATAGGATTTTTTTTTGTTTACACTCGCAGTTGGTCGGCAGTGTGGTAGAGCGATGTCACAATGTATGGTATAAATTATAAACGTCGTCCCGTATAGTCTGTGTGGTGTAGTTGGTAGGGGCATTAGTCTTCAAATCATAGGGTCGCGGGATCGAATCCCACTGTAGGTAGGTAATTTATTATGCATTTTAGAGCGTAAAGAGGTAAATGAAATGTCGCCAACACCTATAGCGAGGTCAGTTATACAAAACTCATTTATGAGTAATTTTCACAGGGAAAGAACACCCTGTGAAAATTACATACTCCTTTTGGTGTAATTTAAAGTATTCTTTTGAATACTTTAAATTAAATTTTTTGCTTCATGCATTTGGATAAATAATAAGAAAAATCCTTTAATTTTAAATAAAATGATATCCCTTTAAAACAAAGAGTCATTAAAGGAAATCCTTTCGATTTATGGTTGTGACCTGGTTAAATTGACACTGCATCACTTTAATTTAAAGTGATTATAGATAGACTTTCAAAAGGAATATCTTATTAGTTCAAAGGGAAATCCGTTTGAAATAAAGGGATTATACAATGATTCAAAGGGAAACAAATATGAAGCAAAATCATATTTGAATCTCTTTGAATCATATGCGTATTTTTTGAATTTACAGGATTTTTTTCTCAGTGATTAGAACAGTAGCCAATTGGAAAATGATGATGCGGACCCCACATTTCGGTTTCTAAAAGTATTGATACAACCCGAGGATTACGTCTTAACATCTTCACTGTCTTTGAGTCACATGTGCATGTGCAGCTCCCTGAAATAATTCTCATGGAATCGTGTTTATAATTACGTGGCATACATGCAGAACAGGGGCTGTCCAAAATAATTTTTACGCGGGCCACATATTGGTTTGGAAAGCTATGGCGGGCCAAACATTTTTATGAAGGAGAATACATTCTTTTATGTCTTTTTTATTATTTGAAGCGCAAACCAGACACATTTCTGCCGATTCACTGCTACTTGAACAGCCTGTAATGGCCCCATTTAGCCACGCACTTAGGTGTAAATTTTCGAATTCATTCACCTTCGCAAATTAATTTGCTCCGCCAGAATTCAAAAATTGACAGGCCCTCGTAGGAGCATTTTTCTAAAGACGACACAAAAATATTATGGTCCGGCAATTCAACGGAAGAGTCTCTCTACTCTACTCACTTAGCTACCAAAATCTCTTTATGGAAAGCCATTGTGAATGGTGCGTGGGGGCCATTGTTGCTGACTAGCGTTTATGGAGGTAGTCAGGTGCTGTCGACCATGGTGGAAAACACTAGGTATTTTCTGTTAATGGAAGTGACTTGCGGAGTGAAGAACGGAACAGATTTGTCTGGTTTGGATAGTGAAAAAAATCAAGGACCCTTATAAATGAGCTTTACGGCTAACACGAAAGTCTTCTTCTTGCCTAGCAAGCCTAGAGAAATGTGTCCCGAGAAGTGCGCGTATAATAGCAAATAGTCGGACGGCCAAGTCTCGGCAAGTACAGACTACGGTTAAATTGTCCTTGCGTCTGCGATTCAATTCGTGAATCCGCAGGGTTTGGTCGCAAATAATGCCATAGCTGAGCGTTGAGCCTTGAGTTGAGCGACATTCTATTTTCGTTTTTTTCGATAAATTAAAATTTTTCTTATGAATTGAGTAGACATTTTTATATTTCTCCTAGCTAATCCAACCGCAATGCAATTTGCTTCTCCCTTTCCCAGGTTGGGCAAACATGGCAAATCTTAAATCTTACTTCCTGCGAAGGAGCGTGAGCTTTTGAATAGAATCCTTAAAAAAGGGAGACCCTAATTTGTTTTATTATGATGCTGGTCCGTCGAGATCTATTTTCAGGCGTTTGTGAGTTGGGAACCACTGATTTAGACCAATCCAAAAATAGATTTACAGGAAGCATTTCATTATTGCTTAAAAAATATATGTACAAAAAATGTTCACTATGCATCAAAATACTGAAAAAACACTCGCATTGCGGGCGCAGCCGGAACGCCGGAATTTTTCGGTGTAAAAATGTAGTCCTCCTGAAAAATCAGTTCAGTTTTTTTACATTTCATTTCATCGGGGGCGCATCTTAAGGGTTGCGCTTAAATTTGCCAGGCGAGGTGTTGAAATATTTAGCCAAGCTTTTCTTAAAAATATTCAATGTTATGATGATCGCGAGTTTGGTTTTCCAATGTCTGCTTTTCAAGAGATTCTATATAGTCTTTAGTGATAGGTGGCTGCTTAAATGTTTCCTCGAAAAAAAAATTACTTCTGCGGATGTCTATCCCTGGGTATGGCTGTCTTACCATATATTCAATGGACACTAACAATCTCACACATCTCGTGTCACTTTGCATCGCTGCAAACTTAATTTATTCAAGGCCACAGAAATTTGTTTGGACGTAATTTAGTGTAGTCATTACATGATTTGAGAATGCAAAATGTGGTGGAGAATTTTTTTTTATTCTTATGTTTTTTTGGGGTGCTGAGCTCGAATCCGAAAACTCAAAATTTTCTGAGTATTTCCGTTTTTCGGCTTATAACTCCGAAACCTGTAGAGGAAACATGATTGCGGGTCATTAATCAATCAAACATTAATCTTCAAAATGCGTTAAGAGGTATCGCTACAACTGATGGTAATTTGTTTGAGGTTTTTGGCGATTTTGACCCTGTTTCGGAACGAAATTTTAGTGGAAAGCTACGGATTCGGGCTCAGCAGCTCAACAAACATAAGAAAAAACATCTCCACCATATTTTGAAATCTCATGTACTAGGTTTATCACGTACTTACTACACTAATTGGTGCTTGAGCAAAAAAAAATTATTTAATTTTGAAATTAGAGGTTGATTGGAATGGCTGTGCCTCACAAGATTGCACAACTGCTGCTTTTTACGTGATCAAATCCTTATCGAAAACACTGCCGCTCTAATTCAATGGACGTTATTTTGTCGTCGAATTCCATCATCGCCTCTGTTTCTTCCAGGCGTGTATTGTCCTCAACTTTGAACGTTTGTACCGAGCGATTCGACGAACGCTGATCCGTGTGGGGCCGGCATAAGATCAGATGACCGTGAAGTTATATTTAGGCAATAAATTCCAGCTAGCTCAGAGAGAAAATAGCCAGTCCCGTTTCAGCCAAATAATGTTTATAATTTAGTAATTAATGCTGAAGGTTAGGTTCATTACCAGCATATCAATTTCAATCGATACTTGTTAACAGCCGAGATATAAAGGAATAGAAGGAAGTGGCGCAGCGAATGGAATGTGCAGGCATGACTCCACCGATTTCTATTTGATTGTGTCATGAACTGGGTCTCTTCTGTTATTACGAATCGGTTCAGTATAATGCCGATGCGCTATTGAGGTAATCATCAAACTCTCGCTCATTCAAAGGAATTGTAGATTGTCGTTACCCTTCCTTCGCATGACTATTAGCACTGCTAATATCGCTCTAAAGAGCCGGCATGATTGAGACTCGTTTTTGAATCGAATGTGGGTGGGTTAGTGGCCTACCAAACTTTCCTCTGCTATTATAGAAAGTTCCTTCAGAGTAATTTATTAATTTATCAATGGAAAAGTATTTCTTTTGGAAGATTACATCTGATCAATTAGGCTTTTATTTCATAGGGCTGCCTTAGCAACTGCGCCTCAAAAATAGGATAGGTACTCTCAAAGAATATTTTGAACACACTCCCTTTCCTTCCCTTTCCTTCTTGCAGATGCCGGGCGAGGGTCGTGGACGAGGTGGTAGCCCTAAATATACCTACCCGTATCTATACGGGAGACTACGTCACATCCCATTTTCCTTTCTCCTGAGATTATTTTAATTTTTCTACTGTGATATTGGCAAAAGGATGTATGACGTTGATTTGACTGTCCAATACCCAGGTGCATTTGCCGATTGCGATAGTTATATGTGTTCATATCAGAGTGATGACGGTATACCAGACTATGATTGGAGTAAAAAAGTGCACGCATGCTTTTTATGTTACATATCTCCTTTATCCAATTTCTCCATGAAATTATGTTCATACATACATAACGTATGTACATATATGTATACAGGGTTATTGGTTAAGTCGACCTATTCCCTGCAACACGTTATAATAGGGTAAAAATGCAACAAAATGAGGCCATAAATGTTAGGCCGATTTTCAATGGTCACTGAGATATATGCATTTTTAGGTTTTTTTGAAATAACCTAGAATTTTGCCATTTAAAGTAAGAATTAAAAAAAAACTACTAAGGTAATGGGCTTAAACTTATTTTTGGATTTTAGTCAACACTATAGCAGACATTTCTTAATCATTTAAAATTTCAAAAACCCATACCAATTCGAAATTTTTAATTTTAAATAAAAAAATATTTTCTTAAATTTTTTTAAAGATATTTTTTAATGTAGTATTACTAAAAAAAATGATATGACATGGAGTCTGCAGACCACTGAAAAAACATACGCGTATTGTCAGCTTTCCAAAAAGGTGTCAATGTCAATACAAATATTTGAAATAATTGAAACAGCTAGCTGCAACTTGTTCGGGGACCATCATTTCGTTTGATAAAAAAATGAAATAAATGTCATTAAATTCAAAGTGCATCGTACGAGTACGTATAATGTACTGCTTTATTTCATTTTTTATCAAACGAAATTATGGTCCCCGAACAAGTTGCAGGGAATAGGTCGACTTAACCAATAACCCTGTATCAAGAGACGCGAGAGCGTCTCGCCCGCCAAAGGAAAAAGAAAAACGAAAGCGAACAAGTCTATGATTACCGGAGACAACTTGCTTTTTTGTTTGATCAGGCTACAGCCTTCCAGGCAACAGCCCCCAAAAAATTTTTTTTACCAAAATATTCCACATATCCTGTTCTAGTGCCTTTCCAAATAAAATCTTCGATCGGCACAATAACGGGTAAGATATATGCAATAAACGGTGAAATTTTCACCCTTACAGACTTAAGCGAGTAACCCAATTTCAGAATGAAGTCTACAGTTGCAGAAAGACTTGCTTCTACTGTCTCTCTTCGTGATGGAATTTTTATGAAATTTGGAACGAATGATCCTCTGGTGGTCCTTTTAAAGAATCAAAGTCTTCCATTTAGATAAGTGGATGGAATAACGGTAAATTAATAGGTAAAGTTAACAAAAGATTTCCAACAATTGCGTCTATCGGCTCATCGCATTGACCATTTTTTAAAAGACACTGCGGCATTGGGACATTTGGATATTGGGACACCGGGAAACTGGGAGACTAGGATCTTGGGGTAGTGGGATATTAGGAAATTGGGACATTAGGGTCTTGGGACATTAGGACATTGGGGCATTAGGCACAATGGGGAAACAGGGACGTGGGGACATCGGCATATTGGGGCATTGGGACATCGGGATATTGGGGCATTGGGACATTGGGACATTAGGACACTGGGAGACTGGGACATTAGGACACTGGGACATTGGGACATTATGACCTTGGGACAATCGGACATTGGGACACTGGTACATAGGGGCATTGGACCACTGAGACATCGGAATGTTGTGACATTGGGACATCGGGATATTCGCACATAGGGGCACTGGGATATAAGAACATGTGAACATTAGGGTCTTGGGTCATTAGGACATTGGGATATTAGGACATCAACACATTAGGACATTGGGACATTAGGTACACTGGGGAAACTGGGACGTGGGAACATTGGGGCACTGGGACATCGGGATATTAGAACATTGGGACATTGTAACATTGGGATTTTGGGATATTGGAACATTGGGATACTGGGACATTAGGGCACTGAGATACAGGGACATTGGGGCACTGGGATATTAGGACATTAGGCTATATATATATATACTGCGACATTGGGACACTGACCACTGGTACATTAGGACATGGGCCATTGGGATATTATCACATTAGGATACTGGGACATTTGGGACATTGGGGTACTGGGATATTAGGAAATTGGGGCATTAGGACCTTGGGACATTAGGACAGTTAGACATTGGGATATTAGGACATTAGGTGGGAGACTGGGACATTGGGATATTCCGATAATGGGACATTGGGACGCTAGGGTAGTGGGACATTCGGACATTAAACCATTGGGGCACTGTGATATTTGCACATTGGGACAATAGGACTTAAATTGGGACACTAGGACATCAGGATTTTGGGACATTGGCACATTAGGATATTAGGACATTGGGACACTGGGATATTAGAACATTAGGACATGAGGACACTGTGACAATGGACCTTAGGGCATTAGGACATTGGAACATTGGGACACTGTGACATTGGGACAATGTGACATTGGGACACTGGGTCAGGGGGGCATTAAGACAGATCAGTAACAGAACGTTAACAAAGCGTTGATAAGGCAACAACAGAGCGTTAGCAGATCGTTAACAGAGTGTTAACAGAAAATTAACAGAGCCTTAACAGAGCGTTAACAGAACGTAAATCGAGTAATAAAAGAAAGGTAACAGACCGTTTACAGAGCGTTAGCCGAATCATTAAAGAGAATTAAGAGAACATTAACAGAACGTTAACAGAGCATTAACGAAAAGATAATAGAGTGTTAAGAGAACGATAATAGAGCATTAACAGAGTTAACAAAAAATTAACAGATTACTAACAGAATGTTAGCAGAGCCATAACACAAAGATAACACAAATCTATTTTGCACAAAATACATATTAATAAACTGTACCCATTTCATCCCAAAATTATTTTTAAAAAAGCTCAGCAACAGCCATTTGTGGCGTATTTGCAATTGCGTTTGCAGTATCTATTTATTTTAAAGAAGACCCTGTGAATATAACTTATGATATTAAATTTATGGAATATGCTGAACAAAAACCTATTGAAACTTTTCCCAAAACAAAAATATTACATAGTTGGCTATTTAAGTATGCAAAAATATATGATATCTGACCAAAAACAACAAAGTTGTAAAAGTTACCCCACCAAAGAAAAATTCATCTGCCGCAAAAATAATACATATCACTCCAATCCGCTGCTCATATCTAATTTTGTTTGCTGGATGTACTTTTGTTTTAGGTGTAAATGCTGGAGAAGTTTAAATGTACAAGACTACTTCTTAAAGTAATTTGGAGGGAGCCGTCAAAGTGGCACTGAATAAAATGTTAAAGCTCCCACCAAATTACTTTAAGAAGTAGTCCTGTACATTTAAACTTCTCCAGAATTTACACCTAAAACAAAAGTACACCCAGCAAACAAAATTAGATATGAGCAGCGGATTGGAGTGATATGTATTATTTTTGCGGCAGATGAATTTTTCTTTGGCGGGGTAACTTTTACAACTTTGTTGTTTTTGGTCAGATACGGTAAACACAATGTACATTTTTTCTATATGTACGAGTATAGCCAGCGTAAATTCGCTCGTAAAACATTTTATGAATGAACGCTTATCTGAATGTCGTCGGCGGCGTCTCGTCGGTCGGCCTTATTTTGTGTCTGTTAAAGAATTCGCGACCGGAAAAATAAACAGAATTATTCACCAATTGTGTATTTTCACGTCACTTACACCTATTTGAGGTTTCTGCGGTAGTATGTGGGTTTTCTGACGCAATTTGACGAGAATATGTACACTTGATGATTATATGTCGCGTACATAAAAAATATCTCCAAACTATTTTCGTACCGCTCGCAGCGTAATTTTTTTCCCTTACTCCACGAACGCCCGTACCCCGTGCCCGTACTTAATGTATGTACATCTTCAAATCGCGATTTGTGTGCTCTCTCAAAGTTCTTGGGGAGGCATTGGCCCCAAGTGGGCGCCTTGCAGCCACTTCGCATTTGATCCGCGTTTTGTTTTCAAGAGGCCACTTGGCTCCACAATACCTATGCCATTCACAGGCGAACACTATGTATGTGGAAGTGATCAAGTATGATTTTGCATAAGCTTGCCGAAGCACTTTGACGTTTCTTCTTCCCGTCCGGTTATAATAATCGAACCACCGGGATCAGTCTTTGAATTTTTATTAGTTGTTCGCTAATTAGCAAAAAGAATCGAATTAACATTTAAACACGATTTTATTGATGTTTAGTTAGTTGGCTGCTAATGCGAAATAACTATTTTTTTTCGTTTCGGGGTTTTAATGGCCGGCTATTACACAGTGATCGATAAGGTGCAGTATTTTAAGATCGGTCGGTTCTTTGGAGTATCATGTTTACATCTTTATTAGAATCTTTATTAAAGCTCAGACGTGAGAGATTGAATTATAGTTTCTGACTAAGGTGGTTAGTTTTATCTTTTCTTTCTTTCCAATATTTTTAATACAGTCGCATTAGACAGTATTTCGATAGGCAGATTCCAAATAGGTATATAAATATTAGAATATTGGAACTGTCTGACGGAAACCCGACTTCAAGCAGACATACGACACTAATGTACTGCACAACATGCTGCTGCATTTTGGTATACCGGCAGAGCTAAGCGACTCATAAGGATGACGATGACTAACACCGTCTCGCAGGTCCGAGTGCAGAACAGAGTAACTGACCTATTAGAAAATCGTACTGGATTCAAGCAGGGCGATGTAATGGCGCCGACCCTCTTCAACCTTGCTCTGGAGTATGCAATTCTAGCCATAAATATGGACAGCACCGGAACACTACTAATTGAGTCGGGTTGATGTACGCCGACGACATCAAGATCATGTCTTGAAAATTGGGTGATGCAGAAAACATTTTGCATAAACTCAATAACGCCACAAAAGAAGTTGGACTACATATTAACGAAACCAAAACAAAGGGCATTATGGCCTTTGTTTTGGATGCCAATAAATTCAAGCAACATAGTGGGGGACCTCAATTTCGAGTATGTAGACAACTTCAACTGCCTTATGTAACTTATCAAAGGACGCCAACAAAACCGATGAAATTAAGCGACGGATACAACTAGCCAATAAGTAGTATTTCTCGGTCCTCCCAATTATTAATTCGAAGCATGCGCACAGGAACACGAAGCTCCGCGTGTAAAACGACCATCCAACGCGTGCTATGCTATGCCTTGGAAATATGGACCCAAGCCTCCGAAACTTTGTTGGACAGATTTGAAGGAAAGGTCCTCCGGTGAATTTTCGGGGCCATACGCGAGCGAGATCAATGGCGCGATCAACGACGAGTTGTATCAATTGTACGTTGAGCTGGAAGTATCGAAAATCGTGAGATTTCAACGTTTGCAATAGGCTGGTGAAGAAGAAGGTGATGAACACACAACGAATTGACGGAGCGAGATTGCGTGTACCACCGAGAGTTCGCTAGGAGAACTCTGTTAGTAAGGACGCCCACCAGCTGCTGGGCTTCCGAAACACGTAACCGTGACATTTGGAGGTCAACGATTTAGGCGGCTATCGTGCAACAATGATGATGATGTATACTTCAACATTATCATGTCCAACTTACATGTTGCATATCTCCGAGACGAAGAGGTTTAAGACAGGATCTTTTTTCAGTTAATTTTCAATCTGTCGATAGTTCGAGCAAAATTTCTCGGATATTTTATTGTAAAGCAGCGTGATTTGAGAACTATCCGCAAAAACCGCGATCCTTTTAGTAAGTCCACAAAAAAAAATCTAAGAAAAGCCGAAAGGGGAAACCATGTGTGGGTCATGATATCGTTAAATTTTGAATTGATGCCCCTAGATCCCTTAAGTTGGGGTACACCATCAATGAAAACAGCTTAGAGTAATGGGTGCTTTCGGGCACAGTTGTCCCAGGCAAGCAATTCCGCTTTGCACGGCTCTATCTGTGACGATCTCTTAACCTACTAACAATAATCGTCTCAAACACTTTTTCAAGTACTCCGAAAAGACTGATATCACGAAAGGAGCAGAGATCCGCCAGAAGCTTGCAGGATCCTTCAGTGTGTGAAGTATTCGAGCCGTTTCCAAGATTTGGGGAATATTCCCGCTCGGAAGCATACACTCAGCGGGCAGCTGATACTATGGAACAATCCCAATCCCTCTTTCTCTGCTTCGCATTAGCATGTTTTTGATTTGACACCAAAGAAATTCAAATTGACGACGGTTTGTGTCACAAATTCTTATAGCTTTCAAAGAAGTACAGACCTTTGGACCGCTAGAACGAATGCTACACTATCCGGTTACTCTTTTACGGATGTAATATTCTTTGAGGATCTCAACCCACGCAAAAAGCTTTCAAGCGGTTCGCTGAACGAGGACTTCCCCCAACAGTAGAGAAACGGTCTTGCCATACCGCTTCTTATTACGTTGAAGCAGTTGAAGTGCTAGGGGTGGAAGTGGTTGAAGTCTAACCAATTCTATGCATGCGCTAATGTTCAAAATATAGAACGACCAGGATTTTATTCCCAATTCACAAAAAGGGAGACAAGATGAAATGCAAAAATTACAGGGACATCTCAGCAGCCATGATAACATGGACAGCAAAATAATAATACAAATGCCTAATATTTAGAGGGCCTGGATAGACCTCGGGCGAAATTAAAATGATTTTTTTTGCTGCGATTTTCTCAATGAAAATGCATACTTAGGAACTTAGGTATTGTCGGGGAATCTCAAACGACGAGGGAGCGTCTGTCCCGGCAAAGGAAAAAAAGAAGACGCGAACAAGTCAAATTACTGGACGAAACGTGGTTTACCGATTGACAGAGTTAAGGCCTTACAGGCAGTGGCGATCCTACCTAGGGATCGGGTGAAAAGATTTGATATCTTCTTATATATAAAAATGGAACGTGATTTCATTGTAACGCAAAAACTCGAAAACCGCTGGATCGATTTATATGATTCTTTTATTCGTTAAATCCGCCTTACGCTGCATAAGCTTTAAACACCGAGAAAATTTTGAACATCTCAAAGGATGTGGCGGTAAATTCAAATTCCTTTTTGTATGAGAGTCGCCTGTTGCAATCATGTTTTCATCGATCACATTTGAATTAAATAAAAATATTGAGTCTATATAAAAAGTTATCACTGGAAATTATGTTTACAAAAAAAAAAAAATACGCGGTACGCTGTACAAACGGAATTAAAATTTCTTGAACTTCGGTAGTCCTAGAACAACCTGATTTTAACTACAATCCTGAAATCGATTATAGTTCCGATATAGCAGTTATGATTGGGGGCATGACTGCTATTTGCCGGTATTGTAAGTCGTTGAAGTTCATCGGCGAGCCTCAATGATTATGCTGTGCTGGTGGAAAAATTAAATTACCACCATTAGTGCCTCCACCAGAACCTCTATGCTCATTGGTTTTTGGAACATCAAGAGATTCGGCTCAATTTCTCACAAGTATACAAAAGTACAACAATTGCTTCCAAATGCCTTCTTTGGGTGCAGCACACATTGTACGTGACAATTTCAAGCCTACTTTCAAGGTAATTGCAAATCATTCGTTTTCAATGAAAGTATACCTATGCAGTTAAGGCATATCAAATCACACTTTTAGATCCAGGGGCAAAGAATATCATTTAGTGGGATCCTAATTGCCACAATCGGATTTGGAACACAAGTTTTTACAAATTTATTTCATGGGCAATACGAAGTTCTTCTTCTTCTTTTAGCGGTACAGAAAGGTGTGAACCGCTGTGTATCTAATGGACTCGTTTTATAGTTCGTCGTCGTTTTCCTCCGTAATCTCCAGGGACAAAAACGTGGCAGCTGCAATGGGGTTTTCCCATAGTGAGAGGGGATTGAGATTAGTGGGTGCAGCTGGGCATTGAAACAAATGGGCTACATCGTGTGGCGTGCCAGCGCAATTTGGGCATACGTTTTGTATATTTGGATCTATGCGAGATAGATACGCATTGAGGCAAGAGCAGAAGCCTGACCGAAGTTGGGCTAAAGTCACTCTGGTGGCTCTCGGGAGGCTAATCTCCTCAGGCGAAATAGGTGGTGGGAGCGCTGAGAGGACTCTGTTCGTACCTAAACTCGCAATAGACCTACTCACTTCCTCAGTGTGAATCATTGCAATGGCAGCCCGGTATGAGTCTTCATCGAAAGGATCCCTTTTGTAACCCTGGACCTCTCTCTCAAGGTCACGAAGGCCACGTTTGATGTTGTGTGGAGGGGGAATTTTGTCCATAAGGTTACGATTAGGATGATCCTCTCGATAACAACCGACTAAATATTGTTTTGTAAGTAGTCGATTGTGGTCACGTATTGGCATCAAATGTGTCGTCGATGTAGGTGGTCCTGGGCAGACATCAGAAGGCATCCTGTAGCTGTGCAGCATTTTGGCAGACTTGGATTTTGTTCCAGCTTGCGTTACAGAGACCTTGCGACCAAACTGGCGCCGCAAAATCAGCCGCTGGTCGACCCACCGCTTTGTAAGTGGCTAGCATAGTCTCTTTATCTTTGCCCCAGGTGCTACCAGCCAGTGCTTTAAGAATTTTGTTCCTACTGCGCATCTTTTCACATACCGCTTCCGCGTGATGAGCTGAAGTCATCATTTTCTCAAAGTGAAGCCCGAGAATTTTTGGATTTGCAACAGCAGGAACTAATTGCCAATACGTACCCCAACCGGCCACTTACAATCACCTGACCAGGTGGTAAGGAAGGTCGCAGACGATTTGGACGCTGAGATGGTTAGGTTTCTGCTATGGAAAAAGGCTTCTAGTCGCGCTAAATATCTACTGATATCTTCGCTCATGACATCCCTATCCGCTCCCGTGGCGAGTACAGTGCAGTCATCGGCATAAGAAATAACTTCAATGCCTTCCGGAGGTGTTGGGAGACCGGCCATGTAGATTTTTAACAAGTTAGGAGAGAGAACCCCACCTTGAGGAACACCTAATTTGATCTTTCTAAGTTTGGAACGACTACCTCAAAACTCGGTGAAGGATTGCCTACCAGCTAGATAGTTGGCAATCCATCTTATCTCTTGAGTCGGAACATGCATATTGAGGAGGTTTGCCAGAAGCATGGAGTGATTAACCTTATCAAACGCATTTGATAGGTCAATCGCCACCATGATGGTTCTATGGCAAGGTGTACTGTGGTTTAGTCCGTCTCTTACACGTGTAGTGATCGCGTCCAGAGCGGTGGTTGTACTATGCATGCGTCTGAATCCGTGCTGATGGGGATCTAGCTTTGCATGTGAAACGAGAGTGGGGTGGATGAGGGCTTCCAGCGTCTTTGCTACAGGTGACAGGATCGTAATCGGTCTGTAGGAAGTTCCTAGTTTGGCACTTTTCCCTGGTTTAAGGCATGGGACTATGCGACCTTGTTTCCAGATGTCGGGGATGGCGAGCGTAGACATTGACAAGTTAAAGACTGCCGTGAGATACTCAATGGCAGGAAGATCAAGATGTTTGAGCATGGCCATTGAAATGCCATCTGGTGCAAGGGCCTTAGAATTTTTTGCATTCTCAATGACTGTTTTAACCTGGTCCGGAGTATAAATTGGTACGGAGTCAACAATTCGGCTGCGAATCCTTCTTCTGATTTTGCGCTTGAGGCCATCGGACTTGGGATGTTCAATAAATTGTTTATTGAACTGCCTCGCACACTGAAGAGGATTGCTTGTTTCTTTTTTGCCGAAGGTTATGGCTATATTGTCCTTATCTTTTGTGGGGTTCGAAAGGGCACGGACAGTGGACCATTACTTACTGGCACCTTCATTAAGGTTACAGTCATTGAGGTGCTCGTTCCATTTGGCCTTCTTGTAGTCTTTAACTTGTGGCGGTATTTGAATATTGAGCTCCCGAATTCTGGGGTCACCAGGGTTAGCGCGCCTAATGTTGTCACGTTCATCGGCTAACCTTGCGGCACTTGTTGGAAAGTTTGGACGAACCTTTGGCATGCGCCCTGCAGGGATGGACCGTGCCGCAGCTTTGGCAATGACGCTCCTAATGTTCCGTTCGGCCTTATGTATATTGGTGGGAGGGGGAAGCGCGAAGAACTTCGATGACGTGAATGTTTTGAAACCTTCCCAATCAGCTTTTTTGTGATTGACAGAAGTTCGCTTCCCTGACTTGGTCAGGTCAGCTGGTTTGTCAATTCTGACTATATGATTGGGAGGTGATCAGAGGGAAGACCAGTAAGTGTTTCCCAGGAGGTCTCACTAATTAGGCTAGCGCTGACAATTGTAATGTCTGGTGAGCTAATACAATTCTTTGCATCACGGGTTGGCGAGTTTTCATTGAGGGTACAGAAATCTGATGCGTCCAGAGATTCGGCGATAGCTTGACCCCTGGCATCGTTGTGAAGCGCGGAATGCCAGAGTTCATGATGGGCATTGAAGTCACCAAGAATGATCCTGTGCTCTCCATTAAGAAGAGGACCAATATTGAAATGGTCGTTTGTACAGCTAGAATGTGGTGGTATGTAGATATTAAAAATTTCAATATTGGTGCTCTCTGGTGAAACTGAGATGGCTTGCAATTCCGCCGTACCGTCTGACTGAAACTACATCTAATACACTGTAATGTACGGACCTGTGTATTAGGAGCAATACGAAGTTCACTGGGAGCGTCCAATAAAACGTTGAAATTTACCGCTTCCTCCAGGTCTCCCAATTCGACAAGAAGTATGTCCCGAGAATCGATTCTGTCTGATAAGTCTGGGCAAGCAACTAAAAAGAAAATACTTTGCACTGCGTTTACATCCCCGCAGCCTTCTGGCTTAAGGAGATGGTTGAAATGAACGGAGTGAGTGAGTGAGATGAGAGCGAGCGAAGCGAGCTCACACAGCTTGTTTATAATAATGTTTGAATCATTGTAGTGATTACAAGTATCATGATTTTTGGTTGACAAATCCGTGTAATATGAAAACAGGACATTTTTCAAGACCGCATCTTTAACCGACAGACCAATGACTCCACTCGCTGGGAGAGGTTCAAGGGGTCCAGACCACTCCGGAAATGATTTAAAAAATAATTTAAAGTTTAGTTAGAATAATAAGAAATAAAATTTCTTGTAGCTTCCTCAGAAACTTTACTTTCGAGATTTAAAATCGTGCATAGTATTTCTTCGTGTATAACCTGTTAAAATTGGCCTGGGCAAAGTGAAATCAACTAACTAAAAAAATCAGATCCACTCGTCGAGAATTTGAAAAGTAGAAATTGCGCCAATTTTCATCGACTGAATTCAATTCCAATTCTATACCCTGCAACAAACGGATGCAGATATTGAACCTGTACGAAATATCTGAAGCCATCTAACAATGCGCAAGGAACTTAGCATCATGAAATTCATGTGTTGGCGAAAAAGTTCTGCAATTCCGAAACAACAAAAAAATGTTAAGTAGATAATTGTGTTAAATCTGATTATTTTGTTAAATCGGTGAAGTAGAGACAACTGAAACTGGTGAAATCAAAATTAATGTTGCACAATTTGTTCACTAACTTATTGATACTGATCTAAAGAGCTTCACTTAATTTGGAATTAAGTCCTTCAGTGTCTTAGCATAATTAGGGGAGAGAAGAGGACTTTCTAGTGCGGCCCGCGGGCCAAATGCGGCCCTTTGGGCTAGTTAATCCGCGACATGGTTTTGAAGAAACCCTAAAAATTACACATAGTGCAAAATATAATTTATGTGGAGCAAGAACAGGATAACAGTTTCCTACTTATTTCTTCTTAAGTATGGCATTGTCGCATGTAATATTAACTAAGTTTGCACGCAACATCACAAACATCAGAGTAGAAGTAGTAGTGTACGGCCTTAAGACTTTTTTACAGATCTTCTCTGTCACATCAACAAATTGAACTTTAAACTCCAGGGAAGAAGTCAATTAATCAATGATATCCGGAGTAATGCGATTGAATTCATTTTTTAAAGAACTATTCAAGAAAGACCTTACTTATTTCACAAGACTAAAAACTATTGCAGTTAGGGAAGACAAACTTAAGAGATACGAAAGTTGTTGAAAAGAACCTTTCAAAGTTGTTCAAAGGGACCTCGACATCTATAGAATGCCATTTAATGTGTACTGTGAATCAGGTAGTTGTAAGGCTTCAAATATAATACCGGCAGCAACAACAGCAGCATTGCATGGCTGACAAGACAAATATGCTGAACAGCAAAAATGCATTTCCAGCCTAACACTGAATTGAAGCAACTCTTTCTAAATGCTTCTAAAGTTGAGTTCTACTAGGCCCCGTCAAACTCAAGCTTCCCGAAACTGAAAGCTCACGTTCAGAAGATAATTGCAATTGCTTCTTCCTACATTTGTGAACAGGTGTCCTCTCCCATAAAGCTTCGATATAACAGCTGTAGAAACCGAATGGCTGACGATCATTTGGCTTCCCTACTGCAAGTCAGCTCATCATCGTTTGAACCAGATTACGAACAACTTTTAGAATCTTAGTCTTATATGCTGTATTAAGACTGACTTATGTATGTTAAAATTGGAAATAACGTTTATCAGTTTATTTTGACACAAAAATTAGAGATCGACAAGAAATTTTTAATATCAAATAGAAAAATAATAACTCCAGAATTGCTCAATAAGGAAGAAAATTAAATAGAAAAAAAAAAACGAGACCGAGGTTTATTTCGGTCGCTGCCGAAATTTGAATACCTGTCACACCATTTAGGTGTGACTCAAGTTTGTTTGTGTTAATAATTTCTACCGCATACTATATGACGTTCTCCGAATCCAGCTGTTCCTAGATACGTTGAGGCTAAGCCAATTATTTATATGGGAAATGTGAGTTTTGCAGTTAGACTCCTAGTTTATAAAATTGGTTTTTCAATTTTTTTCGGCCCGCCTAGATAATTTGTGATTTTATCTGGCCCTCCCCTTAGAAAGTTTGCCCATTTCTGTTCTAGTGGATTTAAGGAGCTCCATAGATCAATAAACCACTATGAGGCTGGTGCCGATGTGCAACCGGTTTGAAGCTGTAGTGATGTCTAGTAACCGATAAGAATTCAAAAAAGAAATCGGAATGTCCTTTGGCAATCTCAGTGATTTTATCGCGCTTAGCAGCTTTAGGATATCAATTCGTGATTAACTCTTTGACCAACGTCAAACTTTTTGCGAAAACCCCTCCAGAAATATTTTCCTACGTACACGTACCGTACACCCCTGCTTACAGGCATTTTCCCGCAATTTTTTTTTACCAAAATATTCAGTATATTTAAATCTAGTGCATAGTCTTTCAAACACTTCTATTGGTACAATAACGGGAAAGATACTCGTATATGCAATAATTGTCACTTTATTTTTTCTCTGACAGACTTATAAGAACAGAGTTCAGAACAGACTCACTGACCTATTTGAAACTCGTACTGGACTCAAGCAAGGCGACGGGCTGGCGCCGACCCTCTTCAACCTGGCTCTAGAGTATGTGATTCGAGCCATGAATTTGGACAGCAGCGGAACGCTACTCATTAAATCGACTCAACTAGTAGCCTACGCCGACGACATCAACATCATGTCTCGAAGATTGGGTGATGCAGAAAGCCTTCTGCATAATCTCAATGACGCCGCCAAAGAAGTTGGGCTACATATCAACGAGTCTAAAACCAAGGTCATGATGCAATCAAAAACTAGAACGCCAGTAAATTCAAGCATCACAGTGGGGGACCTCAATATAGAATATGTAAACAACTTAACTTACCTGGGTTGCAATTTGTCAAAAGACGCCAACGAAACAGATGAGATAAAGCGACGGATACAACTAGCTAATAAGTGTTACTTTGCGGTCCTCCAAATAATGAATTCGAAGCTGGTGCACAGGAACACGAAGCTCCACGTGTATAAAACCATCATCCGACCTGTGCTATGCTATGGCTGCGAGGCATGGACCCTAACCCAAAACTCTGAACACCTGTTGGACACATTCGAGCGAAAGGTTCTCCGAAGAATCTTCGGGGCCGTTCGTGAACGAGGTGAATGGCGCATCCGGTACAACCTTGAGTTGTATCAGCTGTATGATGAGCTACAGGTGTCGAAGATCGTGAAATTGCAGCGATTGCAATGGGCGGGTCATGTACAAAGGATGAACGACGATCGCATGCCCAAAAAGGTGACGAACGCGCAACGAGTGGACGGAGCCAGATTGCGTGGACGACCGAGAGCCCGATGGGAGCATTCTGTATGTGAGGACGCCCACCAGATGCTAGGCTTTCGGAATTGGAGGACAAGGTCGCGTGACCGCGACAATTGGAGGTTTTCAATCCAGGCGGCCAAGGCCCCACGTCGGGCTATCGTGCCATAAAGAAGAAGAAGACTTATAAGCGATTAACCCGATTTTAGAATACTCAAATGAATTAAATGATGCCCATGCGTGAATGAAAAGGAAAATGGAAGATGGAAGAAGCTTGAAATACATTTGACGCGTCAGCATCGGCATCGGCATTAGCAGAAAAATTTCAATTTAGAACACCCGCATTTGCCTTTGATGACCCACATTGACAGCAGAAGCAGAAAAAACGCTTCTGCCGCTGCTGCTGTCAATGTGGGTCATCAAAGGCAAATGCGTGTGTTCTAAATTGAAATTTTTCTGCTAATGCCGATGACGATGCTGATGCATCCAATCTATTTCAACTAAGATAGAATATGGAAATTGAAACATGATAAATGGAAAATTAACATTGAAAGATGAAAAAATGGGAAAATTAAAACGGAAAATGGAAAATGAAAAATTGAAAATGGAAAATAGAAGATCGAAAATTAAATAATGGAAAAAACGGAAAGAGGAAAACTGAAAATGGAAACGGATTAATACGGCTTATAGTTAATCCAGAATGTAGGCTAGAATGCGTGCCCCTTTTAATTCAATACGCTCTTGTTAAACTCGACTGCCTTGAATTGAATACGAAAAAAACTTCGCCATACATGTTTATTAGAAAAACCATAGTAACCCATTGCATGCGTGAGTCCACAGTGGCTATGTACACACACAACCCATATGTGTTTCGACTTAAAATTTATTTCATTACACCCCACAGATTGTTTCAAATGTCTGCTTTTCTTTCTACTTCAAGCATTATTGGTCAGGAAAATATATGGAAATGGGTGGTAAATATTCTCAAAGGATATCTTGAAGTATGTATGTATTTATTTTTTTACCAAATTATAGTACCAATGGTCTGTCTAGACTCTAGACCTATGTGTCAACAGAAGGGTTAATTGTCACTTTGACATTTTAAGAGAGTATTAAGTATTACGCGCATATTATTTTCTCAATTGTATCAAAGCAGGACCACAAGTTGAGTAACCTTAGGCCGACCGTGCTTTTTTTACGCAAAGGAAAACAATGGTTTGGAAAAATTTAACTTTGTTAAATGTTTGGACATGAACAAGACCTATAATTTCGAGTTTTAAAAAATATCTAGCCATTGGTTTTATGTGATAATTTTTTATTACGTCATTCATAATACTTAAATCTTTTTGCTATGATTCATCAAAGCGCGCCCAAAAAAGTCGGAAACTTTATGGACATTTTTAAAGATGAATTTATTGTTAATCCATCTAAATTTTGAATCATGTGTAATGAGTGGTTTCCACTTTGTGAATTTCGGAACCAATTTTATATCTACCGTTCAAAAGGTCGAGGCAATGAATGACGTAAGTAAGTAGATGAATTTATCCATCGTCTTTTTTTCTGTGGAATGTTTTTTTTCTTGTAGAGCAGTACATAGTGTTACTACTTTTTGGCGCCACGATTGAACGACCTTCGCCGACCTTGAGACGCAACTTTCCACAGCATCCAAAATTTCGTCATGTAAAGCAATATCGGAACTCAATTTACTGTGATATACGTTGACCAATAAGTTTTACTGTTTACTAGACGCGTGGTGGTTTCGTGGAGATATTAACGTCGCATCGGTCGGTCTGTATTTCATCAATGGAAGTTGATTCGTAGTATTTTCCAACATTTCTTCGAAATGAATCAATGGCCAACGGCGCGAAGAGTGAATGGATATGCGCGATTCACTCAGTAGCAGAGTCGCCTCGATCGGTGTTTTCAATGAATTGGCTGCTAGTGAACCTTACTCACTTTACGATTTAAAATACACATACCTAACCGATAACCAGTTTTCGCTTTCGTAGTTAATTTCATAAGTTGTTGCAAGGTAGGTCAGCCGCTTTTGGCGTGATGCCGGCCGGCTACGGTTTGTATACAACAAGAAACCGGCAATAGTATGTAAGTTTTATCGAGAAATTCAGATTCATTCATAACTAGCGTTTTACGCTATATCTGGAAATGCAGTCTCGTGTGTATCAATCAGCTTGACTCGTCGCAATTCTTATTAACCCTCATCCAGCGGCAGATTTTTACAACGCTTGCCGGCGGCAAAGGTACACCTGTACCTTAGTACATTTTGTATGAAAATCTTCACTATTTGTATGAATTTTGGCCATAAAACCGTTACATTATGTTGACTAGTCACAAATTAGTAATTGTTTTTGCGGAATTGGATGTTTTAAGAAGTTGGGTTTATGTGGATTTAATTTTTGGAGTGTTTCAATTTAGAAAATAGGCAAAATTTTGAAAAGAAAATTGAAAAAATGGGTTGCTTGGAATTTCAATTTGACGAAATCTAAAATTAATTTACAAATGAAAAGTATAAAACGGTTCAAATTAAGTCATTAATGATTTTAGAAGAATTTAGTATGTTTGATTTGGGAATTGTGGTTAAAATTTACCCCCTACCCCCAATGTATTATTCTGTTACTAGAACCCGATACCGCTAACGAAAAGAACATCAATAAATTATCACATTCTCGTTATTTTCCACAAAACAACAATGCTTGAAACAATAAATATATTGGAGAAATGAGTAAATGTGTTATTATACGAAAGACAGGTCCTGTCAAGCAACAAACAAGTAGAATCGGTTAGGATAATTTTCAGTCTCTTTGTAAGTCTAAACTCAGGCCAATTCCTATAGTAGAAAAATATCTTAAATAGCAATTGTGATTGTTGTTGGTTAATTGCAAAATATTTTCTCATATATGTAATTAAATCCAAGGATCAATTGAAAAATTAAAACAAGAAACCAAAGACATGTGGGCATGTGGCATAATCTATACCAGTTATCGGTATCTATATGGTACCGACGTATACAATTCAACTAAGTTTATATACCCACCCAACATCCAATTTTATAAATTTGGTTTAATGCTTTTGCTGGTTTTCAGCTTAACCTTCAAAAAGGAACTCGGGTGGACGTCCCGAATTACACAAATAATAAATATTAGGTGATGGAATACAAATTATGGGAATTTGTGATAAAGAAAATAAACCGCTAAAATCCAAAATTTTAACATTTGCTACAAACCTAATTTTCACTAGATGTTATGGGGAAAGATGGTTGCCCCAAGCCATTACTTCAAAAAGTTTGGTATGCCAGTAAAAGTCTCCAGATTGATGTGAAATAACCAAAAACCGCTGTAGTTAGCCTAGTCCTTACAAATCGATATCTCCAAGGACCTTGATCAAATACAAATAAAAATCGTAAATCGAATACTTCTGTACATCACTCGATTCTCAACTTATTGATGCTATAAATAAGTCTTTCTAAGCATGAGCATTCACCAAAAATATTTTATTTTCGTCTTTTGTAAATTTTCTTTCATGCAAAATATATGAAGGTACAAATGTACCTTTGCCGCCGTTAAAGGGTGTAAGATTAATTTTGCTCCCTAACTTGGGGATGGGTGGTCACACATTTCTGAAATTTGGAATACATATTTTAAACTAAAATCGTAGAGATGTCAGAAAATTTCAGACCGATCGGACCCATAGCAAAAAAGTGACGGTATTTTAAAAACAAAAAAGGTACACCTGTACCTATCCCGCTGGATGAGGGTTAAGATTTGCATTTCATGAATGGACAAATGTATGGAATTTTTGATTGGCACACGCTTACGGGCGTGCTGTATAAATTTCGTATGAAAATATTATGCCATATTGTAATGAAGTAGGCTTGTTAACCCTAGAGAGATAATCTACGTCGAATCGACGTACAGAAATTTTTCTTTTTATTATATCTCATTAGTGAAGCTTTATAATTTGTTGGTTCCAAGATTTAACTCAATTCATGTCTGTAGGCGTAATTACGTGGCAAAATTATTGGCTTGGGTGCCACACAGCCTAAGATATTGGGGGTCATAAGTCAAATATACGTCGAATCGACGTATGATTATCTTTAACAAATTTGTACTGAAAAATATTTTAATTGCCCCGAATTGACATTTTTATAAATCTTCATAATGTGAATGTGTATTCACTTGGATATAACCACTAAAAGCCTGTTTCGATAAAGATATCCTTTATTTTAATCTATTGAAAGGACAGTCCACTTTCTCCTAGTACCACTTTTTTAAAATTAATATTATATAAACAAACAAATGATAATTTTGCAAAACCACGAGTTTAACAGATTAATATTAAATACAAATGATTATATATCTACCTTTTAGCAACATGTTACTCTTAACAAAGAAGTTATAAGGATGTTAACTAGCAACACGTCGAATCGACGTATGATTATCTTTTCAGGGGTAAAAAATATGATTATCTCTCTAGGGTTAAAAGCGAAATACATAATAAATGAAATTGCCAGTTCTTTAGAATCATAATTAGAGAATAGAGATTGAGTGGATGGCATGAGACATGAGTAGGATGCTAGTTGGAATAGAGTCACGAGTATAACTGGAACGGTTACTGTGCTTTTTTCTTACTTTCGGTTTTTCTCATAGTGTGACGTGAATAGCGTCATTGTTGGGCACACGTCAAGTTTCTTTTGTGGTAAGATGTTATAACTTCCCAGAAAATATCTCATCATAAAACAATCTTACTGGGAATCGGGGGATATATATGTATAAAAACTCCCGAGATCATTGGAAAGTCAATCTGGATTTTTGTGAAATAATTAAATTGATGTTTACGTGGTCAGGCAGCGTCATTCAAATAAGAAAGTTAGAAGAAACAATTACAATAGAAAAATTTCGTACGTCAGTATGAGGGCATGTATGGTACCTAGTAGTCAAGCTGACTCAAAAACAACTGAGAGTCATAATCATAAGCAATAGAGTAAACAATAATTATCCTGTTTACAGAAATGCCAAGAAATTTTTTTAATCACCAGGGAATGACTATTTCTTCTTGGACTACAATCTGAAAAAATTAAATTCTTAGCTAAGAATTTTTCGTTAACAAAATGAATAATTGAATATGACCACCAAACGTTTGAACGGCCCCAAAGAACCTCACAGTTGTTCAGTAAATAAATGCCTGATGCCGGAGGAATCTAAGTCCAATAAGTCTCCAAGACAGGGAATGCCAACCCTGGTATACTTAACAAATGACAGCAGCAGTAGCTTATGAACAAAGGATAACTTCGGGAAAAATTTCATCAATAGATTCATTGGGATCGGCCTAGGAGCGGTTGTACGAATACATACTTGCAAGTTGCTACATATTATGAGAGTTGGGATCCTCGTGACCATCCTACTTTAGGGGATAATAATAGCTTTTACAGTTAGGGGTTCGTTCATTAATTGATATGTTTAACGGCGATGCAGAAAAAGAAAAAGGAAGCAAAGGGTTGCGTCGTTTTTTAAATGGGTTTCCTTACAAAATTCCATAATTTCCTATTAAAAATTGATAACCCTTTTTGCGTAATCTCGTCTTCGTCGTGTTTTCTTCTATTACCGACGCAAGCCGAGGCCCGATTGTATCTATTGAGGCGGTATTACACTATCAAATAAAGTTTGTCCAGTGCGCGTTCAATAAAAAGTGTTTTTCAAGACCTATTATACTATGGGACAAACACAGTTGCGTAACATACGGTGTTCCATGTGTTCAATGGAACACCGGCCCCTCATGTCAGGGGCCAAGTCAGTAGAAACGATTATTGTTTTTTCTCCGGCTTGGGACTTTTCGAAGGAAACCGCTGTGTTTAAATATGTACCTAAATCCTTAGAAAGGTTTTGGGAAAACAAGGCAGATAGGTACAGTTGACATTTCCAACAAATCTTGGAAAATGTAAAATCTGTAATTTATTAGCACACTTGCAGGGGCTCAGACTGTTAATGGTTACTCTATGGAGGCATGTTTTGCATAATAAAAAAATCCACCATCAGTGTCTATCCATAACCTTTCAAATTGTTGTTACTGGAAAAAGAAAAATGGGATAAGCTGGCGATATATACAGACTCATTTTCTATACAAATACAAAAGCTTTAAGTGATGCCCAGACCAACGCGTCACGAATTTTCGCAGCTCATTTTTTGGTGCCCACACCGGTGCGGCGCGAGTAATTCGCTGGGTACTGTCACTCACAGCTGATATCATGTTGTTGCCACAGAAAAGGTATCAAGAGACGCGAGAGCGTCTCGCCCGCCAAAGGAAAAAGAAAAACGAAAGCTAACAAGTCTATTATTACCGGAGACAACTTGCTTTTTTGTTTGACCAGGCTAAAGCCTTCCAGGCAACAGCCCCCAAAAAAATTTCTTTACCAAAATATTCCACATTAGGATCTTGGGACATTAGGACATTGGGGCATTAGGCACAATGGGGAAACAGGGACGTGGGGACATCGGCATATTGGGGCATTGGGACATCGGGATATTGGGGCATTGGGACATCAGGATATTGGGACAATGGGACATTGGGATATTGGGACATTAGGACACTGGGACACTGGGATATTAGGACATTGGGACATTATGACCTTGGGACAATCGGACATTGGGACACTGGTACATAGGGGCATTGTACCACTGAGACATCGGATTGTTGTGACATTGGGACATCGGGATATTCGCACATAGGGGCACTGGGATATAAGAACATGTGAACATTAGGGTCTTGGGTCATTAGGACATTGGGATATTAGGACATCAACACATTAGGACATTGGGACATTAGGTACACTGGGGAAACTGGGACGTGGGAACATTGGGGCACTGGGACATCGGGATATTAGAACATTGGGACATTGTAACATTGGGATATTGGCACATTGGGATATTGGAACATTGGGATACTGGGACATTAGGGCACTGAGATACAGGGACATTGGGGCACTGGGATATTAGGACATTAGGCTATTGGGACCTTGGGACACTTGGTATACTGCGACATTGGGACACTGGCCACTGGTACATTAGAACATTGGGCCATTGGGATATTATCACATTAGGATACTGGGACATTTGGGATATTGGGGTACTGGGATATTAGGAAATTGGGGCATTAGGACCTTGGGACATTAGGACAGCTAGACATTGGGATATTAGGACATTAGGTGGGAGACTGGGACATTGGGATATTCCGATACTGGGACATTGGGACACTAGGGTAGTGGGAGATTCGGACATTAAACCATTGGGGCACTGTGATATTTGCACATTGGGACAATAGGACCTAAATTGGGACACTGGGACATCAGGATATTGGGACATTGGCACATTAGGATATTAAGACATTGGGACACTGTGGTATTAGAACATTGGGACATTAGGCCACTGTGACAATGGACCTTAGGGCATTAGGACATTGGAACATTGGGACACTGTGACATTGGGACAATGTGACATTGGGACACTGGGTCAGGGGGTATTAAGACAGATCAGTAACAGAACGTTAATAAAGCGTTGGCAAGGCAACAACAGAGCGTTAGCAGATCGTTAACAGAGTGTTAACAGAAAATTAACAGAGCCTTAACAGAACGTTAACAGAACGTAAATCGAGTAATAAAAGAAAGGCAACAGACCGTTTACAGAGCGTTAGCCGAATGATTAAGGAGAATTAAGAGAACATTAACAGAACGTTAACAGAGCATTAACGAAAAGATAATAGAGTGTTAAGAGAACGTTAATAGAGCATTAACAGAGTTAACAAAAAATTAACAGATTACTAACAGAATGTTAGCAGAGCCATAACCCATAACACAAAGATAACACAAATCTATTTTGCACAAAATACATATTAATAAACTATACCCATTTCATCCCAAAATTATTTTTAACTAGGGGGCTTCGCCCCCTGCTCGCTTCGCTCGCCAACCCCCGGGGCCGAGGCTAATTTCGGGCGCGGCCGAAATTTGGATACCCTTCGCTTGGGCTAAAAGTTTTTTCGGGCGTACCTATGACTTGTATTTAATCCCCCTCCTCATTCTTTTTCTTCCGTCTTGACAAAAGTTTTGGGCTTGGTTGAAATAAGTGGGCAAATAAAAATATTTACCCGGAAAATTTTATTGGGGTTGCCGGAGCATGACCCCACAGTACGATTCCATTCGTTTTGAACTTTTTAGTTGCTTTGATAAAGACATATAAATTCAAGGTTTTGTGAAATTAGTGTAAAAAAATGTTTCTTAGAAGAACCAATATGGGGGGTTTGGTTTGTATGGCAGCCCCATGACCCCATGGTCCGATTTGATTCAATCTTACATATGTTTTGTATCATCAATAGAAATAGATTTGTGTGAAATTTGTTCGAAATTGGTGCACAAATAAAAATGTTTTTCTTAGAAGAACCTAATTTGGGGGGTTGGATTTGTATGATAGCCCCATTACCCCATGGTCCGATTTCATCCGTTCTTACATATGTTTTGTGTCAACAATAGAAATACATTTGTGTGAAATTTGGTTGAAATCGGTGCACAAATAAAAAAGTTTTTCTTAGAAGAACCTCATTTGGGGGGTTAAGTTTGTATGGCAGCCCCATGACCCCATGGTCCGATTTGATCAATTCTTGCATATATTATTTGTTATGTATAGAAACACTTTTTTGTGGAATTTCGTTGAAATTGGTACACAAATAAAAAAGTTTTTGTTAGAGGAACTCAAATTGGGGAGCTAGGTTTGTATGGCAGCCCCATGACCCAGTGATCCAATTTGGGTGAATCAAACATACAAACAGCCTGCAACAATAAGAAGCACGTGTGCAAAATTTCAGCTTGCTAGCTTCAATACCCGCCGAGTAAAACGCGTCGCAACAGACAGACAGACGGACATGCTCCAATCGACTCCCCAAGTCATGCTGATCATATATGTATACTTTTTGTATGGTCGGAGATGCTTCCTTTAATGCGTTACAAACTTAATGACAAAGTTACGAGACCGAGTTCTAATTGTGCGAATAGCACGATGAGTGTATACCCTATACCCGCATGTACAGACCTAGAAGGCACGCAAAACCCAAAAAATCCATTTTCTTATTTTTTGTTGGGGAGGGAGGGGTAGATGGGTCGGACCTGACACATCTTTATTACCTTGTCAAGACATCCAACGGCTACCATTTGATATTAATTTGAAGTTTTTCGTGACATTCTATCAAAAGATATGACTGAATATAACTTTGTAGGGGAAGTAGGGGTAGGGGTAGTCGGACCTAATCCACTTTCCATCAACTCAAAGTATATATCAGAATGAGACATTGATCAAAATTTCAAGTCGATAGCGATATTCTACCGAAAGTTATGGCCGAATTAAAATATCAAGGAGGGGTAGTTTGTATGGGAGGTAGGGGAACCCGTGGTCCGATTTGGCCCATTTTCAATACCGTCCAAGATTTTAGCAAAACAAACATTTGACCAAAATTTCAAACCGCTAGCTTCATTATTTCGGGAGTTATCGTGCTAACAGACAGACACACGGACAGACAGACAGACAGACAGACAGACAGACAGACAGACATGGCTTATTCGATTCAGGGACCGACCCTGATCATTTATATATATACTTTGCCATACCTCCGGTGGCTCCTTTGAGGTGTTACATAATATCGGCGTAACAAAAACAATATACCCTTTCACTCTATGAGCGAAGGGTATAAAAAAGCTCAGCAACAGCGATTTGTGGCGTATTTGCAATTGCGTTTGCAGTATCTATTTATTTTAAAGAAGACCCTGTGAATATAACTTATGATATTAAATTTATGGAATAAGCTGAACAAAAACCTATTGAAACTTTTCTCAACACAAAAATATTAGTTGGCTATTTAAATATGCAAAAATATATGATATCTGACCAAAAACAACAAAGTTGTAAAAGTTACCCCGCCAAAGAAAAATTCATCTGCCGCAAAAAGAATACATATCACTCCAATCCGCTGCTCATATCTAATTTTGTTTGCTGGATGTACTTTTGTTTTAGGTGTAAGTGCTGGAGAAGTTTAAATGTACAGGACTACTTCTTAAAGTAATTTGGAGGGAGCCGTCAAAGTGGCACTGAATAAAATGTTAAAGCTCCCACCAAATTACTTTAAGAAGTAGTCCTGTACATTTAAACTTCCCCAGCATTTACACCTAAAACAAAAGTACATCCAGCAAACAAAATTAGATATGAGCAGCGGATTGGAGTGATATGTATTCTTTTTGCGGCAGATGAATTTTTCTTTGGCGGGGTAACTTTTACAACTTTGTTGTTTTTGGTCAGATTTGGAAGGGGGGCAGGATCATTTATAATCGCGTCGGCGTACCTCCCTTAAGGTACGTTGTGCTCGACACGACTGCGTCGGCTCTAGCGACAGCGACTCGCTCATTTCATATAAAAACTCGTTTTTAAGAATGAGAGAAAAATGAGTTTTTATATGAAATGAGCGAGTCGCTGTCGCCAGAGCCGATGCAATCGTGTCGAGCACAACGTACCTTTACGACTCACCAGAACCACCTCCTTCAATGGAAGTAGAGAACCTGGTAAAATACTGTAAAGAAAGAGGTATAGGTCTGATATTAGGCTGTGATGCCAACGCACATAATACTGTGTGGGGCAGCACAGATGACAACATCAGAGGACAGCAGCTGCTGGAATTTGTTGAAAGATACAACTTGTTAATAGCTAATACAGGGGTGGCTCCCACCTTCGTTGATGCGCGAAGGGCTGAGGTGATAGACATTACCCTGAGCTCTGTCAATATGCTGCACAAAATTCAGAACTGGAGAGTGGTGGACAAACTAACCATGTCTGATCACAGGGCTATTCAGTTTGGAATTCTGTATGGCACGAAACCGAGTAGCGAAAACAAACGTATTAGAGTGCCAAGGAATACGGACCGTACTAAGTATGAAATGTGTTTATTGGAACAGATCGAGGAAATTTCAGGGGAAATTCCTAATAACACGATTGAGATAGAGCGATCGGTGGAACAAATGAATTCTGCGATAACTCACTCTTTCAAACTGGCTTGTCCCGCTACAATCATAGATGAAAAGGATCCAACACCCTGGTGGTGCACTGAATTGGAATCTATGAAGAAAGAGACAAGGAAAGCGTTTAATAGGTACATGAGAGAGAGGACCCCTCGCTCTTGGGATCTATATAAGGATAAAAAGAGAGAGCTGAAGAAGACTCTACGTACACGTAAAAGGAATTCGTGGAGGGAATTTTGCTCGAATATGAGGAATACATCCGATGTATGCAGATTACAGAAGATGATTTCGAAAGACAGCATTTCCAAAATGGGCCTAATCCGAAAGGCGGATGGAACTATGACGGAAACAATGGAGGAGACATTGCAGTCGCTTATGGAAGTCCATTTTCCAGGAAGCTTCAAGTCAAATAATCCGTGGACTCAAACCTGTAAATTGGTAGGGGCGACCGGACGACAAGAAGCTGAGAGGATGATAACTTCAAATGGTGTCAGGAGTGCTATAAATACTTTTGAGCCATATAAGACGGCTGGAATGGACGGAATATTTCCGGCACTGCTACAATGGGGCATAGCAGCTTTGCTGGAGAAGATCCGGAACATATTCGTTGCCTGTTTATCGACGGGATATATCATGATGTCTTGGAGAGAGACTAAAGTTGTCTTTCTACCAAAACCGGGAAAAAAGGATTATACGGAAGCGAAGTCATTCAGGCCGGTTAGCCTAACCTCTTTTCTATTGAAGACAATGGAGCGAATATTGGTGGACCATCTAGAGAATACCTCGCTGATGTATAGACCTTTGAGTAGATGTCAACATGCTTACAGAGCAGGTAGATCTACTTGTTCCGCTCTGCATGAAGTAGTGCGGGTAGCAGAAAGAGAGATTAACAACAGCGGTATCGCTATGTCAACATTTATGAATATAGAGGGTGCTTTTGATAAGATCTCATACAGCAAACTAAGAAATGCCCTAGCTGAGCGGGAGATCGAGTCCTTGATAATAACATGGATCGATTCGATGCTTAGTGGGAGGGCAGTAAATCTCAGTAATGGATGTGCCAGAATAAGAGGAAGCGTAGTCAGGGGCTGCCCACAAGGAGGGGTACTTTCGCCTCTACTGTGGAACATCACCGTAGACTCTCTTCTCTGGAAACTGGACTCGATGGGCGTACATACAGTAGGATACGCTGATGACTTAGCAATTATGGTCAGTGGCAAATTCATCGACACTATTCAAGGTTGCATGAGGCAAGCTCTCAAAGCAACTGAAGAATGGTGTAATGAACAAGAGCTAACTATAAACGCAAGCAAGTCAAGCACTATAGTCTTTACTCTGAAAAGGAAAGATGTAGAAACCACTCCCATGCTGCTTTTTGGTTCGGAGATAAAAGAGTCCAAGGAGGTGAACCAGTGGCGTAGATAGCTTTTCGGAGAGGAGGGGGATCATTTTGCAAGATTAGTTACCGTTTAACGGTTATCAAATGTTGAATTTCAGAATAACAATTTCTGTTTTTATTACACTTTAAATTAGCAAAATTTATATATACCAATTTTGCCATACGAAAAAAACTGAGTCCTGAAAATATTGCATCGATAATTTTGGGCTTTTTACTACGGTGAGTGAATCCACAGTACATATTTCCAATTTTCGTACTAATTTTCGCTGGAGTATCAGAGTCTTATGTTGGGATAGATCAGTGGTTCTCACACTTTTCGAAGCACCTAGCATCGCCCGTTTTCTGGCCGGAACACCTTAAAACAGAGATTAAAATAAATAATATGTCCAGAAAAGGGGAATTGTGGAGACGAGGGCTCGTTGGAAATGCCCAGTATTTGTGGATAAACTACAGCTTTTGTGTTTTTAAATCGAAATTTTCCGATAATTCAAAAATTCGTGAATAGATATTTCTAAAAATTTCGAACTTGTAGGATACCGTAGTAGCAAATTTATAGCAAATACATGCTATAAATTTCGCAGCCCTAGCTATCAGCCAATCGTTTGAAAAGGATAACATAAATGTGGGTAGAATTTAAAATTTTAACATTTAAACAATTTAAAAAAATCGTAGAAAAGTTTTGATTATAACACAAATTTAATCCTCTAATTTATTTGCGCCTTAATTTAAAACACTGTGGACATGCTTTATTTTTTGATAGACCCTACTTCACTTTCAATTTCATATGGTAGAAAGTTCGAGTCGGCCGAGTCTCTGATGCTGGTCAAATATTTTACAGTTAAGTTGATTTCTTGTACGGTGTAGCAGACTTAGCTTCGGAATTGTTAAAACTTACAAACATTTTTTCGTATGGATTGTGTGCTTTTTGTTGTCAAAAGCTCTTTCTAAATTTTTCCTATTTGTGGATATCTTCAAGAAACCCCTGAGAGATCTTCACCGAATGCTAGGGTACCGCGGAACTCCGTTTGTTTGTTTGTTAATTTGTTTTCGAATTACTGCATAAGACTATATGTATATCCTTCAAAAGTCAAGATTTGCTGTGCCCTGCTATATACGATAAAACCTTTCGTCAAATTTTAAATTAAAAAAATAATAATGTTGATAAACTCAAACATTAAAGGATGCTCAAAAATTGGAAGCAGTTTTGCAGCGTTTTCTCTTCATTCGCATTAGCTTTCCGCTCTCCTGAAGAAATCTTTATAATCTTATGTACTGTATATTCGCCCCATGTGAAATTGCGCTTCCGTGGAACATCACTCCGTGTTCCACATAATTTTTAAATTTTTGAACCGAACATTAAGATTTTTCGGCAACAAATTTTCAATCAGTGCTTACATTTAATTTTGCTAGCAGCACTTCTAGATTACTTAATTAGGGCATGCCTGTGCCAAACTCCAGATCGAATGTGAAAAAGTAGATGTGCTGTAGTGTTTCTATTATATCGATACGCTTCTATTATACAATTGAAATTCGAGGTAGTGTTGAATTTTCTATTGCAGTTCTGAAATGTTTTCACGTTTTAATGAAACACTACGCACGGTGAATTATTCCAGCAAAAAAAATTACTTCTGCTTTGTTTTACGTACCTAAAGTAGGTAATAATAAAAAATGTGTGACCAAAGGGGGGGGGGATTGATCCCCTTGATCCCCCCTTATCTACGCCACTGAGGTGAACTACCTAGGGGTAACCTTAGATCCCAAACTTACTTGGAACTCTCATGTTAACGAAAAGACACAAAAAGCAGCGAGGATTTTGCATCAGTGTAAGAGAGTGTGTGCACGTTGGCGGGGTATATCACCAAAAGCGGCACATTGGATCTATACAATGATGGTTAGGCCCGTTCTATCCTATGCAGCAGTGGTCTGGTGGCCCAAGGGTAGCCAGAAAACTACTAGGCAACGGCTGGATGGGATTCAACGCATAGCATGTATAAGCATATGTGGTGCAATGAGAACTACGCCAACACATGCTATGGAGGTTATACTGGGATTACCGCCACTGGACCTGTTTATAAAACAAAGTGCGGCGCTCACAGCAATAAGAATGGTAAGAGATGGCACTTGGCATCACTTTGGTAGCAGCGGAGGTCATAAGAGGATCCTTGATATTATTCGTGATAATGTCAGGGAGACTCGTATGCCTTTGGATGGTATGAGAAGATGTAGGGTAGTCAAAAGACATCACATCACTCTCATAGAGGATGGTAGGATACACGAGGAGTATACACGTGATGTTGCTATTTTTACTGATGGGTCTCTCATGGACGGAAGAGCGGGGGCTGGAATATACTCCGAGGAGCTAAACCTTGCATGCTCACTTCGCCTAGGAGAGTATGTATCGGTATATCAGGCGGAGATGCTTGGACTGCTGCACGCGCTGGATCATATTCTGGAAGGCGGGATACTAGGGAAGAAAATTCTGATAGCACTCGACAACCAATTGGTGATCAAGCGCATGCAGCAATCCAACATCAATTCAAAATTGGTACTGGAGTGTGTCCAGAAGCTCAATAAGTGTGCTTCAATCAACGAAGTTACGCTAATGTGAGTTAAAGGACACGTAGGTACATTGGGGAATGAACTTGCCGATACCTTAGCAAAAGAGGGATCAGCAGAAAAGTTCCAAGGACCGGAACCCAAAATTGCTTTGGGAAACGGCATGATTGAAGCCAGGATACATGGCTGGATTGATTCCATCCATCGGCAACGATGGCGAAGCCTATCCACTTGTACAGGCTCGTAACGCAATTACCAGTCCACTAGGGAGGAAACCCAAACAAGTACTCAGTTACACACGGAGCAGCTTAAGTTGGATAACTATCTTAGTAACAGGACATGGTAATTTTAAAGCTCATCTATCTAAGATGAAAATCGTGGAATATGATGTATGCAGACTATGTCTGGAAGAGGCTGAGACGGCAGCACACATTGTATGTGAATGCCCAGCACTAGGTAGTAGGAGGCTAAGGATACTAGGCAAATCCACAATCGGTGTGGAATCCATGAGGGAACTTAGCTTCAAAGATATGCTACTCATCACACGGGACTCAGTGATGAAGGAAGAAGTCGATAATTATCAGTCGACTTCTGGAAATCACTGATGACTGCAAGGGGACGAAAATGGACCCAAATAGTAGTGGTCTGCTTCGGGTAATCCCCATATCACATATATATATATTTCTTATATATAACGTTAAATGCACCCAATCGAATCAATTCGTTTGACCACCATGGGCAACATAAAAATTGGTGATTTAATTGACCGTATAATCGAAAATTACAAAATAAATTTTACCAAAGATGTGTTTAGTTAAGGTCATATGGTTTCGCAGAAATGTCCTGAATTGATGCCATATTTAATCTTTCCTTCATAATCATTATTGCTGGCAGTCGTCAAGGAAATTTTATTCGATATGTTACGAAAAAAGGTGCAAGACAGAATAATGATGATTTTTCTTATTAACGTCTATGGATGGCAAGAATCAATAAATTTCCATTACAGAATCAATCGAATAGAGGGGTAATTACTGAAGAGTTATTGATGCCGCAGGATCAGTTCCAAAATGCTATCTGGGAGGCACATATGAAACGGACATCATTTTTTAAAAATACGATTTTTTAAATGCAAATATGTATGTACTTGCATATAGATATACATACCTATAGCACTTTTATGGCAGCAAAAGACGAAAAATTACACTTTTGTACTTTTTGTCTTCATCTAAAAAAAGTTATTTAATGAAATTCGGATATAACGACCACTAATCGTGGGTCTCTTCGCCGTCGCTATAACCGAATTCTACTGCGCTTAATATGTATGCATCTGAAAAAATTAACAGTAACATCACCTTATGAAATACGTTAACGATAATAAAACCGAATTCATCTGTGTCACGTTTTCAGCGTAAAATGTGCATTATCCGTTTTCTGACCATTTAATTAAAGCAAAAAATTTTGAGTTTGTTCTTTGGAAAGAATGTGTAGTTTCACGTTAACTGTCCACAAATACCTGTCCAAGTTCTACCAATAGCAATGTTCCAGTGAATCTTTGCATTGAATTAGTATATTTATAGCTCACTCATGCCAAGTTCTTAATGAAAGTTATACAAATATGTATAATGTTACTACGTATATAATAAAGATATAATTGGTTCTAGGAAAAAAGGGGAAAGTTCAAGCGAATCGCCCAAGGCGGTAATATCATGTTGATATCATGATGATAAACTAATGAATTATGTATGCTGGTATAATATTGGCACACGTTCTTGGGAGCATGGCAATTGACTCACGTTCAAAGTGTGCTGGTAGCCATTTCACCGATTTCAGTACATAAAAGCAAAAGCTCCAATATGAAGATTGCGCAACACGTGAATCTTGTCTCCATGCTCCGCACAGTAAAACCGCCACAATTCTATAGATTCGCGCAAATTCACAGAGTCGATGCAAACTCTCCGTGAATATCTCTAAATATGAATGGTTGTGTAGTTTGAGTATGTACGAGTACCTACATGCTGTCTGAGCGCCATCAGTTTAGTTCAGATGGTCACCAAATGCATGCCTGCAAGCAGGTGTTGCACGCTAGCTTTACGATTTCAGATTTGAGTCACATTTGTTGCAACAAGGTGTTTTTTTTACGACAAAATCATGCTCAAGTTTTTGTTGAATATTTAATTCACGTTTTCATCATGGGATTTCCCACTTGTATTGTTTCTCATTTTATTTGGATGGGGTCCGTGAGAAATCTAACGTGGCTCTTTAGCTGATCTTTGGCCAAATGTTTTTATCGATAACATTTTGATGATTAATACATACCTGTTCAAGATTTGGCAGTATGTTTGAAGGTTTTTAAATCACAAAGTAATAAAAAAATATGCGAACGTGCTCCAAAGATAATGCACTTAAGACTTGTAATGAATATCCATCGCGGTTGGTTTGTGCGGCGGAATGGTCAAAGACTTCCGGTTGCACGGTGATGACGATTCATTTTGGAAAAATCCAATCTTTGGCAGTTATGACGCAGTCTTTGAATTTGTTGTGACCTATGCTTGATATTGACTAGTTTCAATGGCATGATATATGTAAGTGTGTATACAAAAGGTAAATGCATATAGGTACGAATGAACCGAGTTTAGTTTAAGCAAAAAGATATGTACGTACAAATTCACGTACATCGTACATCTTTATTCTTTATACATAAATCGTAATACCTTATGAATTTCGTAATAAGTTGAAACAGGTGATGTACCCGGCCTGTATTTAAAAGATTCTTTGCTTTTACCATACATATGTATCTATAATAATAATTATTATTGGATAAGGGGCTTTTTCCGAGATACTGCCGGTGAATTTTGCAGATGTTTTTTGTATTTTTTTTTTTTGTATAATAATGTGTTGTCAACGTATTAGCTACACGTAGCACTAATTGATTTATAGGACAGTCACTTTATGATTTTAGGGCGCAAAAAATACCTCGGCTTTGATTTTTTGGGATAGGGTAGATACCAGAAGTGTACCACCAAACTTGCAACTTCGAAAAACCTGTGCTAACCCCGTGACCCTCGAAAAACCTCAACGTTTTCGGACTTTTTTCATATTTTGGTTTGTAATTTCCAAAAGCTGCTTCCTACAAGAAAGTCGTCTACTGGATTTTTAAAGCTAACAAAACCTTCTTTAATTTGAGTCCTCAAGCTTTGTAGGTGCAAAGGATCCCAAGATACAGCACTTTAAACATTGTTTTTTGAAAAAAAAAAGTTCGGAATTGTAATTTTAATCATGTTCCGAACTAAATATCAGCTTAAATGCGCATTCTACTGAGAAAGTCAGGTGACACGAAGTTATAAACCAGTTACTTAGCTGTATATATGTCGAAACAAATAGAATCGGACCATGGGGTCATAGGGCTGCCCCTGAAAATTAGGTTCTTCTAAGAATTTTTTTTCTTTATGTACCTACCAATATTAACTAAACTTCACCCAAGTGTGTTCCTACTTAAGCCTCAAAAAATATCTAGGAACGGATGAAATCGGAGCACTACGTCATAGGGCTGTCATACAAACCAACCCCTGGAAATTAGGTTCTTCTAAAAAAAACTTTTTTTTTATGAACCAATCTTAACCAAAACTCACCCAAATGTGTTCCTAGTAAAGCCTCAAAACATATTTAGGAATGGATGGAATCAAAACATTACGTCATAGGGCTGTCATACAACCCAACCCCTAAATATTATCCAATATTATTAACTAAAATTCAACCAACTGTGTTCCTGTATTAGCCTCAATGCATCCAGGAACAGATGGAATCGGAACACGTTATAGAGTACGTCGTATTAAAATTTCGGGCTTTTTTACAAAAAAAAAAAAACATTTTTTAAATTGCTGTATCTTGGGATCCTTTGTACCTACAAAACTGGGGTTGCTCTCAAATTAAAGAAGATTTTGTTAGCTTTAAAAGCGCAGTGGACAACTTTCTTGTAGAAAGCACCTTTTAAAAGTTCCAAACCAAAATATGAAAAAAATTCCGAAAGTGTTGAGGTTTTTTGAGGGTCACGGGGTTAGCAGGTTAGCACAGGTTTTTCGAAGTTCCAAACTTGCTGATACACTTCTGGTATCTACCCTAACAATATCCCAAAAAAAACAGAGCTGAGCAACTGAGCTATTGTTTTCCGACCTAACGCCTTATATTTCGGTTTATTGACTGGCCTATTATTGGTACATATAAGGGAAACGTGCATGATTGACTGGAAGAATAAGTTGGTATTCCTATAGCTTCCTTGTAGCAGGATACCATTTCATATTCATACTCCTTCAAATTAACATCTTAGCCACAAATAGATAGCGATTTAACAATTTAGTCGGATAACTATTACGTATTAGGAGTGAATATGTATCAAATTATTATGTATAGTATGCAATCATATACTGCCTCACCTACCTATTGTCAGCAATACCAAGACATTAAAAAATACAGGAATATTTCTGTTGTACTCGTACAGTGAGAAAGAATTTCCGGTATAAACAACATTATCCAAAAATCTTACAATGTGCTGAATCATTAGCTACATGGCGATGGCATGCAACGGAAACCTTCACTTTAGTATGCAACTCAATATTTGCAGAAGAATGTCTGCCATTGATATTGCGGTATAACTTCACTTATAAATGCGGCAGAAAAAAAACTATCAGAAGCAGGATCTTTGATGTCTAGTGGTTTGACCTGAATTTACTCAACGTATGAACGACATGTATTTGGAGATTTGATTTTTTTTACCCCACGAATTGTTGTGATGGAAAGTTGCAGCAGAAGGTGCGTCAGAGTACACTTACACTTGGAAATGTACGCCGTCCAAATAATTTTTTATTTGTTTTTGTAAATCATGGAAATCTCACCTTCGGTGCACAGGGTTGCGGGTTCGAGTCTCATTTGAGAAAACAAATACATACATAATTACTACTGCAGGCCAGTTGAATATAATGAAAACAAAGGCTTCTGAAGTAAGACGACGGAGAGTGATTATGATTACACTTGCTTCAACACCATAATTTTCTCCTCTGTTTTTGCAATTATGCTTATTTTTCGCAGTTGATCTAAAAAATCCTTACGTCTGGAGCCTGGTAGGAGAAAAGTTTCAGATTCAGTGGTAACTTAATGCAAATACTAGTTTCTTGCATTTGTTGCGATTCGATTGAATTTCTAACCACTTTTTTGGCCCTAGTCAATACGCTATTCCCGCTCTCCGCGGGAATGGAAATATTGGGGAATAATACTAACGGAATAATTTACCTATTTGCATGTGAAGAAGAATTATTGAAAACTTTCCTTTTTTCGGTTGTTGCCTAATCGCAGTAGATCGCCAAATTCTGTAAAAAGCGCAGTATGTATCTACTGCGATTGCAGTAAAATGAAAACCCTGGCGTGTTCGCAGCAGGGAGCAGTGGCGTAGATAGCTTTTCGGAGAGGAGGGGGATCATTTTGCAAGATTACTTATACTTTCATGGTTATCAAATGTTGAATTTCAGAATAACAATTTCTGAAAATATTGCATCGATAATTTTGACTTTTTTAACTACTGTGGACTCGTATTCCAATTTTCGTACAAATTGTCGCTAATGTTATTTGAGTATCAGAGCTGGTATATATTCGGTTAGAACAGTGGTTCCTAAATTTTTCGGAGTCATGCAACACCTACCATCGCTTTTCTGGCCGGAACACCTCAAAACAGGGATTTAAATAAATCATATATGTCTAGAAGATATAAATTGTTAAGACGAGAGCTCGTTGGGAATGCCTAGTATATGTGGGCAAAGTACAGCTTTTGTGTTTTTAAATTGAAATTTTTCGATAACTCAGAAATTCGTGAGTAGATATTTCTAAAATTTTCAAACTTGTAGGACACCGTAGCAGCGATGTATTGGCTATAAATTTCGAGTCCCTAGCTATCAGCCAATTGTTTGAAAAGGATATTAAAAATATCATTGGAACTTAAATTTCGTTTTAAAAAATCGTAGAATATTTTTACTAACACAATATTAATCCTCTAATTTAGCCATGACTTAAATCCTAAAAACCTCGTCAAACACTGTGGACATGCTTTATTTTCTAGTACACACTACTTCCTTTTCCATTTCATATAGTAGAAAGTTAGTCAAGTATCTTACAGTTAAGTTGATTTCCGGTACAGTGTAGCAGACTTCGGAATTTTAAAACTTACACACATTTTTTCGTATGTATTGTTTGCCATTTTGTTGTCAAAAGCTTTTTCTATATTTTTCCTATTTTTTGGATATTTGCGCGAAATCCCTGAGAGATCTTCAGGGAACACTAGAACACCGCGGAACTCCGTTTGTTTGTTGATTTGTTTTCGAATTATCGCCTGCATAGGATTACATATCTTTCAATTTTGAAAATTTCTAGAATTTTTTTTATAGAAAATTTAGTTAAAAAAATAATTTTGGTTATAGCTTTGACAGTTCTTCCTATTAAAATCAATAAAATAGCAAACAACTAGAGAAAGTCAAGGCTTGCGTTTCCCTGCTGTATACGATAAAACCTTTCGTAAAATATGTTAATTTAAGAAAAACAGAAAATAGAATGTTGATAAACTCAAACAATGAAGGATGCTCAAAAGTTGGAAGCAGTTTTGCATCGTTTTCTCTTTATTTGCATTAGCTTTCCACTCTCCTGAATAAATCTGTATAATCTTTGCATTGTATATTTCCCCATTGGAAGTTGCGCTTTTGTGGAAGAGCACTCCGCGTTCCATATCATTTTTAAATTTTTTAACCAAACATTAAGATTTTCCGGTAAACAATTTTCAATCAGTGCTAACATTTAATTTTTCTAGTAGCACTTCTAGATTACTACAGTAGGGCTTGCCTGTGCGAAACTCCCGATCAAATGTGAAAAAGTAGGTGAACGTAAAGCCCTGTGCTGTAGTGTTTCTATTCTATCGGTACGCTTCTATTATACAATTAATATTTGAGGAAGTGCTAAATTTTTTATTGCAGTTCTGAAAATGGTTTAAGGTTTTTATTTAACACTACACACGTTGAATAATTCCAGAAAAAGTTTTTCTTTTGCTTTGTTTTACGTACCTAAAGTAATAATAAAATTGTGTGACCGAAGGGGGAGGGGGATTGATCCCCTTGATCCCCCCCTTATCTACGCCACTGGCAGGGAGCACACTATGCGCACGTTTTTTTATGTTTCACCCATAAGGGAACTTTCTTTTCATATTTGTTAAAAACAGAAAGGGGTATTACCTTTTTGGCTTTAAATTTATCATTTTTGTCCCGATGTTGATGTTTCATTTTTCCTCTTTCAATTAAAAATATCACAATTTGAATGTTAATATATAATTATTTATTTCGTTAGGTTTGCTATTCAAGTTGCCCAGTTGTCTTTCTCTCAGTATCGTATAGCCCCATGTGGGGCCATGGTGCGTTTACTCTAGGATGACCACCTGCCTGCCTTCGATTTACGGGTCACTAGCCTACAAAATACGGGTTTTAGATTTTTTTTAAGGGGCAAACATTAAAACAAACTATTTTATACCGATATGTCATTTATTTTTTGTAACAATATTTCTTCTTTGATGACACAGCCTCCAATAACTCTTAATTTAGCAATGAAAAGTTATAGAAATATTTACATGTCATTTTAAAATTGCATTTTATTTGAGGGTCAGCCTTTACAGTGCGAATATTTAGTGGGTTCCGGCTATCTGTCCATGCGTTACCGCAAAGCGAGAATATTCTTACAGGAGAATAATTTATTGCCGCGACACGTATTTAGGAAACCTTGTTCAGTTCGTCACCTGTTTGGGGACGAAATCGATTAGCTTTTTTGGTGCCAAAACTACCCAAAACCCTTATCGATTTCCCCCTGTTGTGAACGAGCTGGCAAAGGATTTAGAGTATATTTTACGCCAAAAACTCGTTCGAGCTGAACAATGGTTTTTGGCTGTTTTTCGCGTAAAATGTACTCGAAATCCTAGTTGAAGTCGTCCACTTTCAGGGGACGGAATCGATAAGGGTTTTTTGGTACTTAGCCACTAGAAAAGCTGATCGATTTCGTCACCTGCGTTGGGACGAACTGATTAAAGGTTCCCAAATAAGCTACCAGGATAGAAAAGACAAGTTTCAAAATTCTAATCATATTTTGTTGGTATTATTGACAGCTTTAAATAATTTTGTCCGTGTGTCAGGGCTTATCACTTCATCGGCATCTCTTCATCTCCTGAACATATTTATTAATTAGGGGCGAAATTACACAAAACTCATCATCAAGTTCATCCAAGTTGACTGTAGTTATGTTTAGACATTCGACTATATTCTCCAGTTGCTCAAATTTCAGTTCGTGCTGCAAATTTAAGGGTTGCAGACAGTACACGTAAGTGTGTTTGGCAAAATCGACTCCTGATTGCAAATACTGCAACGAATGGTTACTGGTACTATGGTTAAAAGTGCCTATTACCTTGATTACGTCACTTTTGCATCCCGGCAAATTTCGAAGTGTTTGGTTGACTTTAATACCCTTTGATGGAGTTTTTTCCTTGCGGATAATCCATTGTTTGCCCCGTATTTGATTTTTTGGATTCCGAATTTTTGGACTTTCCGTGCCCGAAAAACGGGGTAACCCGTAAAATACGGGACATCTGGCCACCCTATTTTACTCAGCCGTTTATAGGCAATTTCAAGTCAACGTTACATTGCATATCATTTCGGAGTGTATATAATATTGCAAGCACTATATATTACCTACCCGCACATGAACGGAAATTTCTGAGTTCTGACCACGCTGAGATTCGATCTCCGGACCTCTAGATTACCAGCATCGTAGAGTGCGACTCAACCAAGTGAGTCACAAAACGTGCCCAATTCAATGTATCTAAATTATTTTTGAGCCGATATCCAGCTGTTAGTCCAGTCAAAATATCCCAATTCAGACCTCCAAATAGGAAAAAAATAGAGTGAGGCTAATTTTGGTTGTTTTCTATAAAGTAATATATAATATATAAAGGATTCCAGGTAAAACTCATTTTGATAAGAAAAGTTTTGATCGGAAAGGTCCCAAAAAGGACACTAATTAATCCTTGATCAGAGGTGGGTGCGCGGGGTGTCATATCAAAGGGGACGCCGAGTCCACTACATATCCGGTGTTTGTTTCCTGTTCCAAGGACACTTAACGGAATAAATCGCGTTTGAATGGACAGTTTTCGTGTTTCCCTTAACTTATAATCTGTCTCTTTCCAAAGCCATAACTACGCGAATAATTCAAATTGTCACTACCATTTTCATTTCTTAAAATACACTGCCTGTCATAACTATAGCCGCACCATAAAACAGACTGATCCTTTAAAATTGAAAGAGAGCACAGTTATTCCACATACTATAAACATAAGGGATATCATAAAGACAAATAAATTCACAATAAGATTCCTTATATTTCAAACCGTTATTTCTCTGTAAACGAAAAACTAAATTTCCCGTCTGTCATCATAACTATAGCCGCACTTGGAACTAGTATGGGAAAAACTGATCAAAAAACGGAAATTTAGGAAATTGATAACGGGAAAAATCTTTTTCAAATAAAATTGACTTCAAGGGATTATTTTGTTTATTTCTCAATAAATAATTATAACGGTTTTTTGCTAATTAACCTCTCAGTATCGATAACCTTTTCTTTTACATAGAAAACTCTTGAAATATTATTTTTTTACGTAATAATGTTTCGTAAATATATCCTTTGGGGGGCAAAAGACTTCTCCATGTGTCCTCCGCGCGGGCGCCCCTGGTAACGTGAACGGCTAAGTCAAATCATCTGATGCGACATTTGGAAGAAGCACCGCTGCGCCTGAGTGCTGTATTTACATCTGCAGCGTCTCAGGTTACTTAACGTGATAGGTGACAGAAAACGTCTAACTCAACCACTAAAGCAGCATCTTCGAGGCATGCCCATGATGGCCTTTACTACACGATTAAACCCTATCATGGTTTAGCGATGTGCCGACAACTCATCCTAAGAAAAAGTTCAAGTCAAGAAACCTGAAACAAAAGCCTCGGATTGGACGGATACAAAATAACGACGACCCCGCAAACGAACAACTGATTACTCTTTCGGATCCTGGAATGTACGCTCCCTGAATAGACCGGGGGCCTTAAGGGCCCTCCTGGATCAGGTAGAACAATACAAGCTGAGCATAGTTGCAATCCAGGAAACTAAATGGCTCAAAAGCGAGATTAACGACCTCAATTCGCACACTATTTTTACGAGTGGTAAAGAGGAGGGCAACAAGGAGTTTGGAGTAGCTTTCATCGTGAATAAGCAGCTCAAGGACCACGTTATCGGCTTCAAACCCATCAACGAGCGGCTATGTGCGATCCGCATTAAGACCCGTTTCGCTAATCTCTGGCTCATTAATGCGCATGCCCCTACAGAAGTAAAAGAAGACGCGATTAAGGACGAGTTCTACAACGACCTAGAAACACTCTTCGACTCACTTCCATCAAACGACGTCAAGCTGCTGCTAGGAGACTTTAACGCCAAAGTCGGAAATGAAAGCTGGCATAGGGGAACTACTGGAGGTCATAGCCTCCACGACGAAAACAACAACAACGGTCAGCGGCTTATCGACTTCGCGAGCGGCAGAAACCTGGTAATAAGCTCTACATGCTTCCCTCATCGACGAATCCACAAGCAGACCTGGAAGTCTCCAGATGAATACACCGTGAACCAGATCGACCACGTACTGATCAGCAAGAGATGGGCTTCTAATGTCCTAGATGTTCGATCCTATCGAGGAGCCAACTGCGACACCGATCACTATTTGGTGAAGACGACCTACAGGTGCAGAATCTCTTCGGTGCACCTAACGAGAATCAACCCTGCCAAGATCTTCGAGGTTGACAATTTGATTGATGATGCCACGGCGGCGGCTGCGTATACTACAGCCCTTGAGGAAAAACTGTCGCCCATGCTTGATAACATCAATAATCTAGGCATCCATGAGTTCTGGGAGGAGCTCAAAGACAGCATCAAGGAGGTCGCAGAAGAGGTCGTGGGCTATAAAGGCCGGCGCAGACGAGCAGACTGGTTCGACGAAGAATGCAGGGCCTCGATTGAGGCGAAAAATGAAGCCTATCGCCAATACACACAACGCGCATCCCGAGCCAAGAAAGAAAGATATAACGAGCTTCGGCGAGTATCTAATAAGTTAATTAGACGTAAGAAACGCAAACATTTTGACGAGCAGTTACAGCAAATAAACCAAAGATTAGCCAGTAAGAACACTAGACAGGCGTACAAACTTATAAATAATATCAAGAACGGATATCAACCCAGGACAAGCCTATGTAAGGACAAGGATGGTAACATCATCAGCGACATCGAAAGCGTCAACAAACGATGGGCCTCGCATTTTGAAGAGCTCCTCAATGCATCATCAACATCCCCCGCGGAGCTAGCTCTTGAGCAGTTAGCCGAACCAGGCCCTCCCGTTCTACCCCCAACAGTAGAGGAGGTGAGTCTTGCCATACAGTCGCTCCAAAATAATAAAGCGCCCGGCGCTGACGAGATCCCAGCAGAACTGCTGAAGCATGGTGGAACGTGCCTGACCAACGCTGTACATGTGCTACTGCTGAAAATATGGAACGACGAGGTAATCCCCGAAGATTGGCGCAAAAGCATAATCTGCCCAATCCACAAAAAGGGTGACAAGCTGAAGTGTGAGAATTACAGGGGCATATCATTAGTTTGTACGGCCTATAAGATTTTATCAAAAATTCTTGAAAAGAGAATCAATCCGTACGCAGAACAAATCATTGGCGAGTATCAAGGCGGCTTCAGACCTGGTCGTTCAACGACCGATCAGCTTTACACAGTGAAGCTACTACTCCAAAAGTGCTGGGAATACAACATCGACGTATACCAAATCTTTGTCGACTTCAAGCAGGCATACGACAGTATCGACCGAAGTGTACTGTACAACATTATGCTGAATTTTGGTATACCGGCAAAGTTAGTGCGACTCACAAGGATGACGATGACTAATACTGTCTCGCAGGTCAAAGTGCAGAACCGACTCACTGACCTATTTGAAACTCGTACTGGACTCAAGCAGGGCGACGGGCTGGCGCCGACGCTCTTCAACCTAGCTTTGGAGTATGTAATTCGAGCCATGAATATGGACAGCAGCGGAACGCTACTCATCAAGTCGACTCAATTAGTAGCGTACGCCGACGATATCAACATCATGTCTCGAAGGTTGGGTGATGCAGAAAGCCTCCTGCATAACCTCAATAACGCCGCAAAGGAAGTTGGACTACATATCAACGAAAGCAAAACAAAGGCCATGATGCAATCGAAAACAAGGACGCCAGCAAATTCAAGCATCACAGTGGGGGACCTTAATATCGAGTATGTAGACAACTTCAACTATCTGGGTTGTAACTTATCAAAGGACGCCAACGAAACCGACGAAATTAAGCGACGGATACAACTAGCCAATAAGACATATTTCTCGGTCCTCCCTATAATTAATTCGAAACTTGCGCACAGGAACACGAAGCTCCGCGTGTACAAAACGATCATCCGACCCGTGCTATGTTATGGCTGCGAAACATGGACCCTTACCCAAGCCTCCGAAATTTTGCTAGACCGATTCGAACGAAAGGTCCTTCGGCGAATTTTCGGGACCGTTCGCGAGCGAGACCAATGGCGTATCCGATACAACCATGAGTTGTATCAATTGTACGATGAGCTGGAAGTATCGAAAATCGTGAAGCTTCAACGTCTGCAATGGGCGGGGCATGTACAACGGATGCACGACAATCGCATGCCAAAGAAAGTTATGAACGCACAACGAATTGACGGAGCGAGGTTGCGTGGACGACCGAGAGCTCGCTGGGAGAACTCCGTAGGTGAAGACGCCCACCAGCTGCTGGGCTTCCGAAACTGGAGGACAAGGTCACGTAACCGCGACAATTGGAGGTCAACGATTCAGGCGGCCAAGGCCCGACGTCGGGCTATCGTGCCACATTGATGATTAAATATATCCTTTCTAATTTTGATCAAGGAGGGGCACCCTCCGGAACATTTGTTATATTAAAACCTTCTTGAAGTGCAATGATTGGTGGGAGATGATGCTATCTCTTGCTACAAATTCCGTTATGTGTCAAGTCTTCTGTATTAAAACGAAAACAGTTTATGGTCAGGATATTCCAGAGAAATTTCCAATGTATTAGAGGTAGTTACAAAACTGTTAAATACATAAACAGCTCTGATTAATACTATTAAGGAACTCTGAACTATGGAAATCCGGTAAGTGCTCATTAAAAGTATTATCCAGGATAATCTATACCTACATATAACAGTTGATTTCGTCACTTCCAGCATAGGAAAAATTTGACGATAATTTTAGGCAGATGATAGGACACGGGTTTTGAAGCAAGGTATTGCATCATCACTCACCAGTCGTCGTACTTAATGTTGGTTCCAATGATACAAATGTTAGGGAGGGGGCCTCGCATCTATCCAAATTGGATAGTAAACCTTGGAGAAACATTAATACGAACAATTATAAAAAACCCGATTTCGAAGAGTTTTTATGTAAAAGCAGCGGTTATCGATGCTTAGCGGTTAATAAGCAAAAAACTCGTTAAATGATTTCCTGAAATATAAAAAAAACAATCCCTCAGAGTCTATTTTATTCCAAATTGATCTCTCCCGTTATTAATTACCTCAATTTCCGCTTTTTAATCAGTATTTTCCATACCTGTTGCAAGTGCGGCTATACCTACTCGTAGTTATTACAGACGGGAAAATTTGGTTTTTGCTTCAAGCCTAGTAATCAGTTTCTTGCGCGAATATTTGCATTTATGACTCGCACGAAAGTGTAGAATTGGAGAGTACATAGTTGTCCTTGAAAATTTGTATATTAGTAAACTGTCTATAGCTGACATCAATATCAAAGTTGTATATTTTTAAAGTACGTTTTTTCGTTCTTTTGTGATTATCAAATTATTAGAGAAATTAACCCGATTCGAAACAACATAAAGAATATCAAGAGGGACGATATCTACACTCTATGAAATTTTTACTCTTATAATAGAAGGAAACTTTGTTTCCTTCTATTATAATAGTGAAATTACTCTGCAATCTAAATTTGCAAATCAAGTGTAATTTTACATAAAAAATGTTTAAAAAAGTACTCCAATATATTAGCAAATTTACACCGCGCTATGTGTAAAAATACTCCGTAATAATAGGAATATAATGCGGTTTCACTCTTTTTTCGTTGTAAAGATTTAAGTGGCGAACCTTTATAAATAATAGGTGTGTTTTTTTTGGTTATTCCGTGTATGTTTGGGTAACGAAACTCCATATAAAAAAATGACAGGTGGATCAGCTGGCATTTTTTTATATGGAGTTTCGTTACCCAAACCTACACGGAATAACCAAAAAAACACACCTAATATACCTACTTATCAATAAAACTATTTAAGGCTATATATAAAATATAAACAAGTATCGGTCGAGTTTTGCTGATCAGTTTTTCGTCTATATGGTCTTTTGTGCGATCTGTACACTTATTCTTCTTCTCAGTACCGTAACTCAGCCGTTTATAGGTAATTTCCAGTCAACGTTACATTGCATATCATTTCGGAGTGTAATGTTGCAAGCACTAAATATTTCCTATCCGCACATGTACGGAAATTTTGGACCACGCCTAGATTCGATCTCGGGACCTCTAGATTACTAGCATCGTAGAGTGCGACTCAACCAAGTGAGCCACAGAGCGTGTACACATGAGTTCTAAATGCAGAGAATTTACACTGTGCTAAGTACAGCCGATTGAAGTTTGACAACTGGAGAGCACGCTACAAAAAATGAGTAAAACTTCAACTTCACGTTGTAAAAATACACCACAAATCCGAATTATACACATAAACGTTGTAAAAATGCACCAGAAAATCTGAATTATACAGAAGTGTAGCGTAAAAATACATTTCACACCGATTTTGGTGTAATTTTTTTATTTTACACAGAAATTGTTGAAAAATGCACTCTGTATGTGATTATAAGCGGGAAAAAGTGTAAAATTACCGCATTTTCAGCGGAAATTTAAATTCACTTTTTAGAGTGACTCAAGCCTTTCTTCGTGTAGGCGATTGGCATTGTACTTACATACATATGTACGTATGCATATGCTGGATACACAGAATATCTATGGAATTCCCAGGAGAAAAAGAAGGACAGATGGAGAGGAACACAGAAACAACCAAATCAACATTAAATTTACCCATACGAAGAAGAATAAGAAATAAAGTTCTTCTATAATATCTTCTTATATAAAATCTTCTTATATAAATAACACTTAATAAAAAATAAAAACCATTTCATTATTATTGCACTAAAAGATGTGATGTATCACTTCAAATTTAATTGTTTTAATCCTCTATTGAAGCAAAACACATCAGCAATTTATTCTCCATTCTCTCTTGTTTTACCCTAACTCCTATAGTAGAGAATGGTGCGTTGACGACTTACCGTGTGTAGTCGTCAACGTTTGAACTCAACAACTAGTGAATTCGGAGTGTGATATGGTTGCCAGCCATACCACTTCATAGTTGCATTTTTGTTTATTAATCTATGATAAGAACATTTCCTATCTTCTTTTGAACAATACACGTGGAACGAGCCATGTCGAGTATTGAAAACTCGCTTCTCTCTGAGTCTCTATATCACAGAGTGGCGACCGAACGATTACGACCACAAAGCACCAATCAAATCATCCTAACTTCAAGCCATAAATCCTTCTGAACAAGCACTCCCACATATGCTATACTACCATCTTATTAGTTTTTGAAAAGATAATTATTTTCCAGTTTCTCCGATGAAAATTAAAATTAATAATCATCAGACATCAACAAAAATGACCCTTTTAAAATTCAATTTAATTGAATTTTTGTCTTTTCCTATCACGCTCGCACGAAAATAAATGTAAGGGCATTATATTCGTCCGAATCTATGTGGAGACTATGTGAATACACTGGTTTGAGCATAGGGTACTCGTCCGAAAAACTGAATACCTAGATGCGAGCTATTCTCGCCTCGCACGAGTTTTTTGACAGCTTTTATATAGAAACTCGTGCGAATCAACGAACTGATTACTATACTTTACAGAGAAATAACGGTTTGAAATATAAGGAAACTTTATTTATTTGTCTTTTTATTATCCCTTATGTTTATAGTATGTGGAATAGCTGTTATCTCTTTGAATTTTAAAGAATCACTCGGTTTTATGGTGCGGCTATAGTTACGACAGATAATAGCTTAAGATTCTACCATTAAATTTGCTAAGAATTTTTTTAAAAGCTATGAAAAAGGATATAACAGTAAATAAAAGGACATCAATTACTACTGGATCGAATGTGAGTACATTACATATGCGGTGTTTGTTTACTGTTTATTTGTGATAATAAAGATAAGACAAAATAGTGGACTATGCCTACAAGGGAAACCAAAATAAAATAAAACTGGTCCAGGAGCTCTACCGCAAAGGTGGCGTGGAAATGAGTTTTTGATTGCATCCGTTTTTCCTCGGGAAATGAATAGTTTTTTTTACCAATTATAAATAAATCGTAAAGTTTACCAAGTTTGGGCTTAGAGAATCTGTAAAATTAGTAATTCGTACACCGTCTTGGCGGCCTGCCACAAATACCGGAATATAATAATAATTCCCTCGGCGTTTTTTTTAATATGACACCCCTAACAATTAAGTACGATCAGGGATTAATTCGTGTCCTTTTTGGGACCTTCCAGATCAAAATTTTCTTTAGCAAAATGAATGGCAGAATTTTCAGTTATAAATTCTAAAAAGTTAAGGAAGTAGTGGCAACTTCAAATATTTGCACATGGCTTGATCGCATATGCTAATAATATGAAGATTAAAATTAAAAGAGGTGTCCAAAGTAACACCTAAATCATCAATCCTGTCAACTTGTCTCAGTGGCACATTATCGATTGAGTAGGAATGAGGATATTGTATATTAGTTCTATTAAAAATGATATACATACTGACATTTATAGACGTTCAAATTTAGGCAATTATTAATACAATAAGTGTTTAGGTTATCGAGATTAGATTGTAGAATCGCTTATAGATTCCAAAAAATAAAAAGGTCAAAAGTGACACCTTGAATTATTCGCGTAGTTATGGCTTTGGAAACATACAGATAGATTACGGGAAACACGAAAATTTTTCATTCAAACGCGATTTATTCCGTTGAGGGCCCTTGAAACAAACACCGGATATGTGATGCACTCGACATCCCCTTTGATATAAAACACCGCATGCCGACCTCCGGTCACGGATTAAATAGTGTCCTTTTTATGTAATTTTTGGGACCTTTCCTATTTAAACTTTTTTTTTGCAAAATGAGTTTTAGACTCCTGGACCCCACTGGTTCAAAAACAACAAAAACTAGCTTTACTCTATTTTTTTCTATTTGAAATGCTAATATGTCTGGACTATGTTACACACATAAGAATCCCTGTATTTGATTTAAAATCAAATAATCTAGTTTTGCTGAACCTCGTCGTACAAAAGATAAAAGTTGTGGACAACACACGCGTTGGAGGGACAAAGGCGATGGGGGAATTCAATTTTGTAATCTTATTCAGCAACTGCTGCTAGTAATCGGTATTCAGCAACTGCTAGCAGTATGGTGGGGGGAATCTTCCACCGATCTTCTGTGCTGGATTTGTCAAACTTCGCGAATCTCCTGTAAATTTGTTATATTTCCCACTAGGGATTTTAATGTGATTAACCCTTCGGTTGGCACCTGTTACGATGCAATATGTATTGTATAACCATTATGTCTGGCTGGACCTACAAAATTTTTATTTTTTTATTTTTCCATAAAAGCTAAAAATGACTAGCATTTCCCAATAATAATTGAAACATTTATACCATTATTATCGACCGACTGTATAAATTTTTTGGTGGGCCTGTTTGGGGATGCAATGCGTACGCATAGATTTAAAATTTTGTACACCAATGTTTTTCTATTGTACATATTTAAGTCGGTACAAGCAAACCATCTACAGGTATACCGTCAGGGGAGCACCTAGCCTTTCGGCCTTTATCTCCCGGTCCCGCTAAAAAGTTTGGACCTTCGGCTTTTTACTGACAAGGTGTTGTTGTCAGACGGAGATTTCTCCATCAGGCGCATGCACACACCATCCGGAATCCAACCCCGGGATTGCATCACTAGCTGGATGACTTGGGTAACAACCTCCAGCCACTACGAGTCCAACACCTTGATGGGCAAGGACCATGGTCCCCTGGGCACACCCATCCCCGTAGTACACTATTCGCTATGGACTTCTCCATAGCAGGTGTGATCCTCCTTCGGCCCCCTATTGGTTAAGCCTTACGTCGAATTCGGGCATGCACACCCCAGGCTCGTTGGACCTGTGACTCCGCGTCTGTGCAGACAACGAAGCGCTGCTTTTCACATCCAGGCGGCCCCTTCAGTTTACTAGTCAGCAATGCGACTCAGGCAGTGTGGTCATCAATCCACAAACTAGCTAGATATAGGCGCGTAGGCATTTTCCACCAAGGCCGTTCTCCCTAGCTAGCCCCTTCTTGACTCGGGTCATGCGGAGCCGTCACCTCCGAAGCTCACACGACTTCCGTATGATGCACCCCCCCACCAGGGGACATCAAAATCGTGCTAGGCCTTTAGTGCTTCCCTCCCGCAAACTATGGGGGGAGGTAGGCACGCCAAGAGCCACCCGTGCATAACTCAGGAGCACGGGACCGTTAACGCCCGAATGGTCTTTGTACAGATCCTCGCCATGGCGTATCAACTGTACCAGGGGCCCCCTTGCGCTACTAGGTCCGTGGTGTCGTAAGTCACCAAAGATCCCTGTCCGACTACAAACAGCCTTCCAAGCTGAGTGTCACACGGACACAGACCCCCCTGCGGGGATTTAAGTCGGTACAGTGGGATCTGATCATGGGGCCATGGAGTTGCCATAGTAACACCACCTTGCAAATTAGGTTTGAATTGTGTGTTTTAGTAAAACCGCAAAACATTTCCATCAGGAACGGATAAAATCGGAACACTGCGTCATAAGCCTGAAATATAAAATAAATAACAGGCGCGACAATCCAGCGTTGGACTAAGGCCGCAGGATGTGTTAGTGACATCCTATTTCCAAGATCTTATCTGCTTTTTTTGTTCAGGTAATGAGATCAGCATCACGCTCAGCAGTGTTATTTATCCCCATAAATGGGTACTCGTTTAACATCTGAGTGAGATCATAGTCCGTCACAAGCTCGTGAGTTCGAAAAACACCATGATCCACGGTGAGATTCGAACTCATGACCCTGTGCACCGAAGGTGCGCACAACCGCTAGACCAGCCAGACTACTACTGAAATATAAACCAAGCCTAAAAGATTAGGTTCTTCAAAGAAAAGAAAATTTGAACTTGACAAAACAATCGTTTTGTTGCTCCCTCGCAGTGTCAGGCCATGTCATTGCCTGTGAATGGCACCCTTACTTGTATTAGTTTTCTGTGAGTTCTGAATTAATGATATATATCTCGGCATGGATTTCGTATGCAATTTAAATCATAGTCTAAATGCAAACCATATGAGTCACGTCATGACTATTAGCCAGACTCCGATTCAGGTTCCGACTTTATGTCCGGTTTCCATTTCATTCCAAATTTACTTTCCACGTACTTGACCTCACGCGTTAATTTCTAAGTTGCGTCATATCATTCAAATACATACTTAACGTCCGTTAGTTGTTCGCACCTCATCACACTTAGCAAGCAGTAACAACAAAATGGAATTCAACGATCTCTAAATAATAGCCGCTAGAATCACTAAAGCAAATGTGCTGATCAATGTCCAATTTGCGGTAAAATGCCGGCAATTTGAAATACATTTTGGCCAGATATACGTAAACAAGTATGACAACAATGACTTGCGCATTTCTGGAAACGCAGCAGTATCTCAACTTACAAAAATAGTCATGTCGCGGCCCACTTTGAATCATCCGCGCTGTATGCGGTACACAATTTTTAAAGACTACCTGCTAATAAGCAAATAAAATTACTTAAAGTTGATTACTCGGGAGCCAATAATAATTACGTACTGTAACTATTTTTGAAATTCATGACATTAGCTCAACTGCGGGGAAGCACACATTTTTGCACCTTGCAGTATGTATGTACATAAATATGTATGCATGTACAAATACAGCTGAAACGTATCAACGCTAATTGGTAGGAAAATCATAATTAAAATATTAATATTAGTTTAAATTAATATTTTCCACCTAAAAAATAAATAAAACTAAAACCTTACCTGCCATCAGGTAGTACAGGTCATCAGAAGCTGGCATATTGTACTAATTATCAAAATAATGTACATAAATTGTACCTAATCTTGTTTGTATAGAAATCACGCATTTTTTGCGCCGACGAAAGTTTTTTATGGTGATTGTGGAGGCAACACTTCAAACCATTTTAAACATACTTCGCAGCTTCTATAACTACATATGTAAAATTCACACGGTCATGATTTGAATGACGAAGCAGTTCGTAAAAATTGGGTCACGATTTACTGGCTCTCCGGAAATAGCTTTTCTTCTCGTACCTGAGATAATTTCCAAGAGCTATTCCAAAGGTATCATCATACATTCGCTAAGGACACTATGCGTCATTTAATGGAATGTTTGTCGACCTTTTTGCAATATTCCCAAGCAGCACAAAATAACCTTGGTTAGATATACAACCCGATTTTTGGTTATATTTCAGTTGAATAATCAACGATATGGGTTATTGTTACTAAAGTAAGCATTTTGTTTGTGTCTAAACTTAAATATTTGCTGCAAAATTAACTAGATGGTTTCATTTGGGACAATTTTTTCTCCTGAAAACCTTAATGTTGTCTTTGCAACATTATTGTTTCAACTTGACTTAATTGTTATTTTTCGGACAATATTGTTATAAAATAACTTAATTGTAACAGATACAACATGGTTTAAAGTATAACACAATTGTTAGAATTTGAACCGAAGTATCTTTTTGATATTTGCAATTATATTGGATACAAAGCTTCCGAGCGCTAACTGAAACAAATATCATAAAAGGGATTATGTTAATAGATTTTTTTGGCATATGAAAAAAATAAAAATAAAACCGCATGATCGAGAATCAATCTTGCGACCGCCATGTATTGCGCGTGAAGTACTTCAGATTTAGAGAACATTTAGTATTTCCCTTTCTGGCGCAATGGCAATGGTGGCAGACTAGCACGCAAGAGGACCAAGTTCGATTTCAGCTTGAGGCAAATAAATAAGATAAAAAAGTAAGTAAAAATGTAATTTCCTTGGATAAAAAGGTATAAAATATTATAATATGTCAGAGATGAAAAAAGTGTTTTTAGCATACGAAATTGTAGTTATATTCACAACGATTTTACAACAATAATGTCTGAAAGACAACGACATTACAACAATAATGTTACGTTTATAGCCAGGCAAAAACCTCTTTTTTTACGGTTTAGCCAGGGGCGAACCCTGGAATTTATTTCGGGGGTGATTTGTATTTGCAAAGTGGCTCATGAAATCCAACGCTTTAAATGTTCTTAGACCTTAGGCTTAAGAGTGCCCATATACTGTCCGATCGATTGACCAATCGATCTGACGCCCGTACAACACATACACTATGCAATTTATCGCGCAATCAGAAATGACAATCTAGCGGTTCACACGAGACAACACACACACATAGCGAAAATTATATATTTTGTGGCCATGGAAGATCCATTGCTACTTTCGGTGGAGAATGGGCCTGTCTAGACACTCAATTTTCGTTCGTCTTCGTCATTTTGACAATTGAAACTTGGGAGGTCTGCGCTATTTAAGAAAGGTATTAATTCTTGAACGCGATTGCAAATGTTGAATATGGCAACAACTCACCATCTATTCATACTATTAACGAAAGAATTGATCATTAGTCTGTCCTGAACAAAGCCGCGACACACATCTAACGATAAATAATGAACAGATGTGGATCGAATGAAGCATTCATCTCTTCTGATTACTTGAAGCAATCAGTTCAATGTTGAAAGTGGAGCTTGAAGACGATAGGGAAGACAAAAGCGCGCATGTGTGGATATAGCCAATGACCGCCACAACCACAACATGAAGAATGACCACTGGTTTATGTCAATAAATCAGCAACTGAAAACACATGATTATCATGTCAGATTGTATGAAAAATTGCATGGCAATATAGATGGTCACATACACCTTCCAATTTATCGGGCAATCAAAAAATTGCTTCAATCGGTTGGAAGGTCTATGGGCACTTTAAAACGATAGTCTGACGTCGGGCATAGTGAAAATCATCACTTAGGTATTTGATTTATCAATAAAGATATTTTGTGTGAATTTTATTCATACCTATAATTTTCATTTTAAAATTATCATCCCCCGAATCCCTCCATTGGGTTCGCCCCTGGGTTTAGCAAACGTTTTTAAAACGTTTTTACAACCATTTTCCTAACAATATTGTCATATAACCATGGTTGGATTTCGGTTATATAACCGTTTTACAACTCGTTTGTGCTACTTGGGTTGATATATCTCTGGGTTATTATAGTAAACGTTTTTACAAAGACAAACGGTCAAGCAGAAGAATGCTTGAAATACATAGATATGATGCAGCGACAGCAGTACCGGCCCAATGCATTTTAATGAGTTACGCCAACGCCATCTAGAAATATCATAGCCGCAACTCAGCTGTACAATGACGTTATTGCTTAGCTCCTAAATTTTTTATTTACACGAACAAACAACAAAAACAAGTAGTGACGTAATAAAAAGCAAAAACAAAACATTGCAACATTGGCGAACATAACCTAAAATTATAACCTGATTTTGACGTCTAAGATTCTACATTGCGGCCTTAATATCTAGACGGTGTTGGTTACGCCAACATGACGTCAGCCATTTAAAACTCATTAGACGGGCATTATCGTTGCTGCTGCTGTTGCTGCATCATATCTACTTCCAGCATAATCGATTTCTTAATGTTTTCTTACTTAGTAAATTTGTCTAAGAAACATTTTCGTTTGCTGGCCACCCTTTGTCGCATTTCGATACAGGTTGTTCGGAAACTAAAGCAATTTTGTGATTTTTTTCCGAAATGTTATTTGCGGCATATTGTACGACCGCTTGTTGATGCTGGAACCTGGGAACCATTATGAAAGGTTCCCATGCGCTAATTTTTTTATTTCTTAAATTATTTTTGCTTGGAGACAATACAGGGTGTCCGGAAACTGCCGCATAAACGCACCGGATTATGATTCCTCTGTTGATTTCCAGCAAAAAAGTTGTACGGAACATACCCCCTCAGCTTAACCCTTTAGCTGCCACAGGCATTTAAAGATTTTTGAAAAAATCATTTTCTTGCACGACTTAAAGCCTAATATCTCCCAAGCTAGACTAGCTAGAATAGTGAAATAAAATGATTATTACAGCCAACAAATTTACCTGTAAAATAAAACTAACCACACTAAAATCAGATGAGAGGTTTGGTTTTTACAGAGCTTCAGAGTCAAATTTGCGTGATTCGACCCAAAAACAATCTTTTTTTCCATCTCAATTTTCTCCAACTTCTGCCAAGGTGAGGTGCATATACGATTCTTTTAAAAATTGGCGCATAGTCTAACGATCATATCTTTCTTACATCATTTTATTCTAACTTCGATTAGTAGTTACAGACCTATTAGCCTTCTAAGTAATGTCGGGAAAATTTTTGAACGTCTTTTGAAAAATGAAATTGTAAAAATAATAGACGAAAATAATATATTACCCCAGGAACAATTTGGATTCAGGAGCAATCATTGTACAACTCACCAAATTTCTCGTATCAAAAAAATTGCCCAAGCCAAGTTCGAGGTCCAACAATCGATAGGTATGCTTACGTTAGATATAGAAAAGGCATTTGATAGTGTCTGGCACGACGGTCTCATCTATAAGATGTTCAATTACAATTTTCCGCTTCATTTGACGAAAATAGTTCAAGATTTCGTATCCAACCGAACGTTTCAGGTATCTATTAATGGGACAAAGTCCTCGTCATTCACACTTCCTGCTGGAGTTCCACAAGGTTCGGCACTGAGTCCTATACTCTACAACATCTTTACCAGCGACATACCCACCCCAGCCAATTGTGAAATCTGTCTGTTTCCGGACGACACAGCTCTATTAACCCTGCATAACCAATGTTAGTCGTTTCGACTACCATTGATGTTTCCTTTGGCTACTGCTTTTTGCTCTTCCACTCAATAGTTGTGTCCTTTCACATCCTAGGAGGTGAATCAGTTAAGTATCAATATCATCAACAATAGACCTATTTGCAGCTTGAGTGACGAGGTGTGTATCGTTAAACCAAAGTACTGCAGGTCGAAGCGACCAAATTTTGTACCGTGCAACTTATTTTGCTACAGTGATAAGGTCAAATGCCTTTAATAAGTAGGCAGTGAGTTTTCTTTAAAATAAAATAAAAAATCAAACACTGATACTTTTTGGTCTAACATTTAGTAAAAATAATGATGGTATTTCTATGTAGTTTGAACCGCTTTTAATATATTTGATGGATCCCTAGGTTCAAAAAAAGAGTCTTAATATGGTGTTAGTTGAATTGACTAACATTGGTTACAATGTAGAAAAAATAACGTTGGTTATCTAGGGTTAAGTAGCAATGAATTTCCGGATCAAATCTCAGCAAATCTATCGAACGGATTTAAGCTTCTAGTAAAATATTTCAATAAATGGAGAATAAAAGCAAATTCATCAAAGACAGAAGCCATCTTTTTCACTAGAAAGCGAAAAGAAGATCTTTTACCAACCCAACCGTTACACCTTGGTAGTAATGAACTAAATTGGAATGATCTAGATATAAAGTACCTGGGCATACTTCTAGACAAAAAAAAGCTGATGGATTAATCAAATCGTTGTATCCACTTATAAACCGTAAATCGCCATTGTCATTAAAAAACAAACTTTTAATATATAAAAGCATTTTCCAACCAAACCTGCTTTACGGATCCGCGGCTTGGGGTTCGTGTGCGCCTTCTCATTTAAAGAATATTCAAATCAAACAAAACAAGATTTTAAAAATTATTCTTAACGTTCCACGATGGTTTCGAACTGCGAGATTACACTCTATCTGCAAGATTCCATATATCTACACAAAAATTACTCATAACAACATAAACTTTAAATTATCATGCGCTAGAGCCACCAATCCCCTCCTTAATGAGCTGAGTTAGCCTATTTAACCATGCCACTGATCTTAGAATCTGTAATTAAAATAGTTTTAGTTTTTTTGTTTTTAAGTTAGTTCTAAGTTTTAGTTTATATACATATGCATAAGAGGTTTTTATACCATTTTCCTCTTGCTTATTTCTCAATTTGTGAAGCTTCATAATTCTGTACACAATTTTGTTTATACTACACGAATTTAGTCAAGTTGTAAGAGCGTATTCTCGATCACTTACTTAGATAAAAATGTATTGGATTATTATAAACTCATCTATTTAAGGTTAAATAAATTATTTGAATTTGAATTTGAAATGTTGCGTTCAATGGCAAAAGAAAAAAAATGTCGCGTGCGTATTAAAAACATAACTATAGTATTGCTAGCTTGACAGTCTAGTTAGCAATACCACCCTAGGAGCGTCGAATTCAGGAATCCCCTTAAAACAATATGTATCCAATTAATTGCCGCAGCGGCTGGAAGGAATAACATTTTTCCACACCCTCCTCCTCCTGAAAAACTACCTTTATGTGCGTTTTTCCCACATTTATTTATTTTAAAAATTCGAAATATATATGAATTATCAAAAAAAAATCGCAAGGGTTGATTAAGATATCTGCACTTTCAAAACATTGTCTTAGACCATAAAAAACTACTCTAAGGTGTGATTCACCGACACAGTAAAAAAAAGACGGTGTAAAAATTGGATAAGTAAAATTTTAACATTATAGTTGGTGTTTTTTCATTGAAAAATATTATCCTCTATGTGGGGTTTAAAAAAGTCAATCACCAAGTGGTGTATTTGGAAGATATAATTTCCAACTGGTGAATAATATAGAAATTCTAATTAATTTCCCAGATGAGCATTACCAAAACATTAAAAATCCAATAGATGAACATGTTTAGTCAAGTATCAATAAATTATCCGATTGGGGTTTTTTAAACACCAATTGAGAATGTTCGCATTTACATATTGACATTTTATGGTGGTTCTATGATATCTGTGCAAGTGTGCGCTCTGTAGCTCACTTGGTTGAGTGGCACTCTACGATGCAAGTAATCCAGAGGTCCGGTGATCGAATCTCGGCGTGGTAAAAAATTCCGTACATTTTAAATTAAAAAGAACAGAGCAGCATTCTATATGCTTAATTACCCAAGGTGGAGTTTTTTTTAATCCAAAAAAGAAATTTAGAAACTCCCAATTACGGTTTTTGAAAAACACCAACCGGAAAAAAATTAATGATTAATTTGATTTGGGTTTTATACACCACTTTTGTTACAGTGCATACATAAATATGTACTTACAAAAGCCCAAATTTTACGAATCATCCTGAAACCAAATGTATCCAATTAATTGTCGCAGGGTATGAAAAGAATATTTCCACATTCAAAAATTGGTATTTTTGTTGCTGTTGTGACTCTAGACACGAAGAAACGAAAGCGCTGCCAGAATGAATCAAGGGAAGCAGTAAAGGGAAAAGCTCCGTGTGTGCTTCCTTATTGCTCGCCCAGCTCGCCTGAGAAGCGTGAAGGAAGCAGTGCGAATGGCACGCCGAGTTTTGCTTATTTAATGCTCCCCTATGAAGGTAGGAGGAAGCAATGTGCAAGTTCCAATCACGAAATTACTTCGGCAATTTCTCGTGTGTTGTCCGCTTAGACAGCTAGATAGAAAAAAACGAGACCGAGTTCTAATCGTGCGAATGGGCCATTTCAGACTGTACGAAAACGACCGTACGATTAAGCTTTTACAAAAACAAACAGCATGGATAATCGTATGTATGTACGCGTCATATGACCGATAAACAATTGTACGTACGTTGTTTGTTTTTGTAAAAGCTTGATCGGTCGTTTTCGTACAGTCTGAATTGGCCCAAAATTTAAATTTTCATGTTTTTTCTAGAGGAGAGAGGGTATAGATGGGTCGGACCTGGCAGATTCTTAACATCTTATCAAGGCATCCAACAGCTACCATTTGATACTAATTTGAAGTTCTTCGCGACATTCTATCAAAAGATACGGCTGAATATAACTTTGTAGGGGAGGCAGGGGTAGGGGTAGCTGCACCTACTCCACTTTCCATCAGCTTAAAGTATATGTCCGAATTAGGCATTGATCAAAATTTCAAGTCGACAGCGATATTGTATCGAAAGTTATGGCCGAATTAAAATATCAAGAGGGGTAATTTGGATGGGAAGTAGGGGAACCCTTGGTCTGATTTGGCCCATTTTCAATACCGTCCAAGATTTTATGAAAACAAACATCTGACCAAAATTTCAAACCGCTAGCTTCATTATTTCGGGAGTTATCGTGCGAACAGACAGACACACGGACAGACAGACAGACATGGCTTATTCGAATCAGGGTCTGACCCTGATCATTTATATATATACTTTGCAATACCTCCGGAGGCTCCTTTGAGGTGTTATATAATATTGGCGTAACAAACACAATATACTCTATCTATACTATTTTATGGGTATAGGGTATAAATATTCACACCGACGCAATTAGCGCAACACGCTCTGTGGCTCACTTGGTTGAGTCGCATATTCTACGATGCTAGAGGTCTGTAAATCGAATCTCGGCGTCGCCGTGCATCGTGACGTAGTGGTATATGTATTTCATTATTTATTATATTATATTCGAAATATTCGGAACTCTTCTAAATATGTATTTCAATTTCAGCCATTCTAGATGCATATGATGTGATGTAGTGGTCTAGTTGACATCACATCAAACGCATCTATGATGTCTTAAATTGAAATATCCCTGGTAATTGATTCTGAAGTGATCAATTTGATACATTCTAGATGCATTCAATGTGCTATCTGCTAGAGCGCTTTTTAACGATTGTTCCCGAAGCCATGATTTTGATTCATTCTAGTAGCATTCAAGGTCATGTCTTCATTCTTCAATATCACTTCTTGGTATCTAGGAGGAAGCAGTGGAAGCTTTTACGGAAACGCTTCTATTGCTTCCACATAAGGATATGTAATTTTAAAAAGAAATGAGGCGGAATGGAAAGAGCATGCATCACCTGCTTCCAAAGCAGCAATCGATTGATGCATCAATTTCCCCCTGGGAAACGCTTTTAATTCTGCGAACGGGAAGTGTATTAACGCCATTCTGCAAAAGATGAATGTATCCGACTAGCCGCGATAATTAGGAGCTGCCTCTCCTATTACGTCTTAAATTATGACACTAGCGAGCGACTCAAGGAATACGTTGATCACTGCAGGGGTACCGCAGGGATCTGTTTTCTGCTCACTTTTGTGCTAGAATATCATGTAAAATGCTATCTTGGAGGTCACTATGCCGAAAGGAGTGACTGTAGTAGGCTTTGATGACGACAGAGCTATCGTAGCAGTCGCAAATGACGCGAAGTAGGTCGAAATGTAAGCTAGCCAGCCTGTTCGGAATGCCAGCATTTTGTGTGGCTGGGTGCATACCAGCTGGCAATACTGCGCTTGTCTAGCTGGCTATGCGCACCAGTCAGTCTGTTTTTGACATGGCAAGAGTGCAAATGTGCGAGCCGCATTAGCATGAATAAAAGTTGTTTTTTCATGTTTTTTCCAACTCTAACCGGGCGTTTCATTTATAAACCTTTTTTGAGATTTCCTTTGGCCGAAAACACAGGCGATTATAACTATCAAACTGTGGAAATCGTTAAATGAGAGTTCGCTAATAGGAAAACTGAAGCAGTCCTAAGTAGCAAGGGCCGAAACAAGTGTCCCTAAATCGGAGTCGGAGAGTGTGTCATTAAGCAAGGGGTATGATAGACTCGATACTAAGTTTTTTGAGAGCGCTTAAAGCAGGGGTGTCAAACTCAAAATCTGGCGCGGGCCAAATAAGACTCTCCTCAGGCTTAAGTGGGCCGCAGGAGGAAAATTTCAAAAACTTTTATGTAATCGTCTTACGAAAGTTTATTACAGAATATTACTTTTAAAATACATATAGCAGAGAGTCTGGATCACTATCGCGGCTTCGGGATTATCCGTGAGAACTTCCTCCTTTCGAAAATGTACAACAAGAACATTAAACAATTAAGACCAGAACGGAAACGTGAAAATATGATTGATCTTCAAGTAACCATACAATTACATGATTTGGACCAGATGATAAAAAATGTTTAGCACCAGTCCTGTGTGGTCGCCCAAAATGACATTGGGAGGCAAAAAAGTCAGAATAAATTAATTTCAGCAGAAAGGTGGCTAAAAGAGACAAAAAGTTACTTATGTGAAGTTAGCCCTCCCACATTTTCAAATTACGCTTGTAACCGTTTGTTCGGCGGCGGCTACGTTTGTTCGTCAATTAAAATCGTTTGTTCGTGTCCAATTATTTTATAATAGCAACTTTAAAATTCTGAGTATTAACTACGCCCGCCATCGTTAAATTTGGTCGGATAAATATAAATTTGGTATCAATCAAAAGCCAGTCCTTGGTTGTTTTGTGTGTTTGTTCGTCCTGGGGACGCAAGGTTTCAGCAGTAATTAAGGAAAACAGAAGACGAGACAAAAATCATTGCATGTTTTTTATATTCAAAGCAGTTGAATTGGAATATTCAAACCAGCTGAATTAGAATATTCAAACCAGTTGAATTGGAACATAAAAAACAGGCAATGGTCTCCGTTTTTCCTCCTGAATCCTTGAATCCAGGACGAACAGACTCCCAAAACAACGAACAAAGGCCTGGCTTTCGATTGATACCAAATTTATATTTATCAGACCATATTTAACGATGGCGGGCTAAGTTCACACTCCTTATTTTAAAATTGCTATTGTTACATAATGAGAGACAAACAAACGAAAATAATTGACGAACAATCACGAACAAACGGTTACGAGCCTAATTTGAGAATGTGGGAGGGCTATCTTCACATAAGCCAAAAAACAAACTCATGGACCAATACAGCTTGATAAGTATAGGTCTAAAATCAGGCACTTGGGCTCTAATTATTATGTTGGAATTTCACATCTAGGTGATTTAGTCACCAATTCCAATATTTCCATAGTTTTTTTTTTTATTAACTGCATTTCGGGACAGAAGAGCTTCATGAAGAGACTTAGTATTGTCCTGTGCAAAAAAAGATGAGCTGTCTTATAAAATCAAATAGCCAGCCTCCAATTGTTGGCAGTACTTGGAGAAAAAATCCTAAAATAATATTGCATAAGGCACTGACGAGTTTAAGTAACTTTGTAGACTTGAGTTCAACTTCTGAATTTGTAGACTTGAGTTCAACTTCTGAATTTGTTCACCTTACCAATTTCACAATTTGTGTGTTGATACAGATTGTGCTGCTTCGACATGGCCGCGGGCCGCACAGAACTGCGAGGAGGGCCGCATGCGGCCCGCGGGCCGCGAGTTTGACACGTCTGGCTTAAAGTATGTAGGCGATAAGGCGCCAACCGCCACGGCGCGTCGGCTCTAGCAAGAGTAATGCCAAATATAGGTAGCCCGAGAACAAGTAGGAGGCTGCTATTATCGAGGGTGGTAACATCAATCATTATAATGCCTCGCCGTCGCCAGTTTAGGCCAGTGCACTACGGTTCGCCTATAACGCAAAACTTTTAAACGCGATCTACCGTAAGTGTGCTTTGAGAGTGTGTTGTGCGTACCGAACCACATCACATGAAGCGCCTATGTGGACGCCGGGATGATGCCTTTGCAGATCCTAGTGGACAAGATCAGCAGGCTAAGGAGTGGTTGCCAAAGCATAGCATCGGAAATGCACCGAGGAGAAGAAACATAAAAAGACAGCAGTCCATGAGAAAGTGGCAGGTTCGATGGGATGAGGCTCTATTGGCTATGGACACATACCCTCATCCCAGCCATAGATACGTAGGTAGGCCGAAAACACAGGGATCTGAATCTCTTTAACGAACCACGGAGGGTAACGACAGTATTTGCATCGGTCAAAGCTTGGCGACCCGTCAGAATGTTCTAAATGCAAGGGAGTTGCGGAGGACGTTTGATTGACCCCAGATTTGGAGATATCCGCAACCAACCTGGGAGAAGACGTAAGCCCCGAGAATTAAGTGACACTTATGCTGGTATCAGAAGACAACTGGGCTTCTGTACGGAGGGGAATTTGTGCAGCTCACATGGAGCTACAGAGGGAAGAGCGTAGACGGAAGTCTGCTAGCCGAGCTGACAGCTAATTATAGCTGGAACTGCCCCGATGATGCAATACCAAAAGGTGGTCCCGTAGAATCGAGCGGTAACGAAACAGGTTTATTTGGTAAAAACCCGACATAACTGTGTGGCGGTCGATCTTCCCTATCCAGCATGCTGTATCTTTTGAACAGTGGCGGAACAACTTGACTCGGTACCCTCCCGCCAACTTCTTGAGTGCCTCCTCTTTTTCACCTGAGACCTCAGTTTCGTACGATTGGCCTAGCCAGTTCGTTCACTCAGCACCACGCACCCAACTCCTAAATCCCAAATCTCCCTGTAGATGGACCTAAAGGACGTAATTTCCATATGGTACTTGCACGGAAAGGAAGCGGGTCTTACAAACTGCGGTTATTGTTCCAGGGTCCACAAAACAGCACCGCCAAACCAGGTAAAAATGTATAACGTAAGGCATTTTCATAGTGCCGACAACTGACTTTTTATTTTAGAGAAATTTAGTGTAAATTAAGCTGAAAAATTTCTGAAACTTGGATACAGTGACCACGCAAAGTGTTGTATCCATTCTTAGTCCTCCATTGACACGTTTTTGATCGCTATCAACAAATGCATTAGGACCACATCGCTTGACTTTTGAATAGACATGGTTTTATGATTCGAATGGAATTTTCATGCGTTTTTCAATTCTTGAGGACAACGGTTTACGTAAAATCCGCCGATTTTCTGGAAGAAGTTAAGGCTCTCTTCCGCAGAATAGTTTTTATGCAAAAATTTGAACGCCCTGCGATTTGTCTGATAAATTTTCCAAAGTTTTAGGACAAAATAAAATTTTCTAAACCAGTGGCGTGCGGTCCATAGATGCCCATGCGGTGGATGCGCCGCATCCCTATAAATTTTATCTTTGTAACGATTAGAAACATTTTCTTCTTTCTAAAATTTTCAGCTTTTTTTTCATAATTTACTGATTTTTTGTTTTCTACAACTCACAAAACAGCGAACATATCTAAATTTTAAAGTAACCGATTTAAAAAATTGAATTCAATTTGAAAAATATTACTCTCAGTTTCAACAGGATTCACTGTTCTCGCATTTCAATTTGTAATTATAATTAATCTCAAGCAGCAAAAACATCCCATGGATGCGTTGATCATTTTTCGACCATAGCGATTCCGATTCGCACTCCGAGAATGTTCAAGGTCATATGATACACTTTAGATAGCCGAGACACACTGGATTCATTTTGTTCTCATCAGAGATTGCGCTTCCCGTCATATGTTGCGGGATGTTTGAATGATGATGTTTCTCACCTCATCAAAGTCACTTGAATTGATTGTTGTGCCATCGCTATGGTTTGCGCAATGGACTATGGTGAATAGACGTGTTTTGTGAGAATTGGTTAATAGGGGATTCACACTTCAAACAGGGGAACTACTATCTGAATTTGATTAAGGGCTCTCGTCCACTGCAAGCGTAAACTTGAGCGGCGCGGCGCTCCAGCGGCAAAGCTTTCACAAAATTTGCGGAAAAAAGCTTTTACAAGTAAACACATCTTCCACTGGAAGAGTTATTTAGTCGCTTATAATCTACAAAGGAGAGTGGAGTGTTGCTCGGGTGTGCAGATTAGCGATTAGTATTGCGAAAATTATTTATATTATACGATTTGGTGGGCAGTTTTCACGATTTGACGGTAACAAAATGTCTTATGCTTCAAATAGATTACGCGCATCAGCAGCAGCATCGGCATCGCGAAACGTCAAGCGCAATGCATTTTACATTGCTGACAAAAATGTTGAACAGAAAACTTGGCATTCAGCAAATTTGTCAGCTATGAAATTCTGCCGATGCTGCTGCTGATGCGCGTAATCTATTTCAAGCATAACACTGGAAAAGTTTGTCAGTCGTTTTGGATACCCAAGCGTGTGAACACATTAGGGCCGGGTTTCTGATAGTCTATATTCAGTACCTGTCGGCTGGTTAGTCTTATCGCATAGAGAAGACACACACAATATTCAGAAAGCTTTTCCATTGTATTAATTGGAATTTTTGTTTATTTTACATAGTTACGCCATATTTTGCTTGGTTACGCCATCATTTTAGATTGAAAAAATCTTTGCGCAAATCATCCAACAGCGTAACTAAGCAAAAGATAACATAACTATGCAAAATTAACAAAAAATGTAATTCAATACATTGGAAATTATCAAGGTAAATACTAGCCCATCATCTTGATTGGATATCTCGGCGGTGGCTATCCCGCATATCCCATAGTGGGGAATGCCCATGAGCGGCATTTATTAATTTCACATTATCTCCATTGTTAGATATAAAATACAAAATTTGTATTCTACTATTCAAATCTGGTGTATTTAATACACCTGATTTGAAAAGTTGCTCTCAACTCTCAACGCATGAAGTTCGTGCGGCAATAAGCGTCAAATCCAACACTTATTGAAACAATCGCACGAGTCGCGCGAAGCATGAAAAAACTATTGGCATGACGACTTGTGTTTTGTTTTTGTTAGAAGGCAGTTCGTAAAGAGAGTACGTATGTACTCTCGAGTCTCGCTCGACTCACGAATTTGCTGTGCGCATGTGCTGTTCCTGTTGTGCGTGCAGTCAAAGTAAAGCAAATTCCAGTTGTGAGAGCTGGAATGCACTCTCGGTAAAATTCGGAAAAGCTTTAAACGCGGGAGCGCTGCGCCGCTCGAAGCAGGTAATGGACGACAGGCGTAACGATATAACGATTATACCATATTGTACTGTAATTTGAAGATTGCAAGTGCATTCTAAGATGCATTTTGAATTTAGTGGTATACGATTCGATCTATAAGTAGTATCCACGGTTTTGACTGAATTAATTTTAATCCAGTCCAGGATATGTTTGTAGTCTGTCTGGCACTGTATTTGAGATGAGTATAACAATTTTTATGAAATTGTTTCATACACAAGGACACAGGGTGGTATAGTAATATGTTTTTATGTTTAATGTATGTTTTTGAATAGATTTTTTTTTTAATATCCAAATATATGTTATGGCATAGTATTAAGCCGCAGAGAGGCAATATTGTTGTCACCCATGTAAAATGCATTGTGCTGCTTTCGTCGGCTGTTATGCTGCTGTATTTCTATTTAAAGGAAAACAGTCTTTCAATTGATTCAGTGTCTGTAAAATATTATTTATTAGATAGTATCTACATTAGGCCGCAACTACACTGTTCGGGGTTTGCAAACCACGCGGTACACAAGATAAACACTGTAGACAACACGCCAGGTAAACCCATAGGCGTTGGGGGAATTCAACAAATGTTTGTTGAATTCCCCATCGTCATTGTCTCTTCCAAGCGCGTGTTGTCCACAACTTTGATCTTCTTCATCGCACCGCTTGGCAAACCCCGGACAGTGTGGGCCGGCATTACATAGCTTTTAATAAACGGAATTAGGTACCCTTTCTGATTTTTTCAAACGCATCCCTATTGTGAAATTTCACCGCACGCCACTGTTCTAAACGTATAGAATATTCCGCTTATTTAGATGAGATAAGGATGACCAAAGACCAAAAAGCAACAATAAATTAACCATTTGTTTGGACTTTGGAAAGTGTGTGGGTGGTTTCAGATTGTAAGACGAAACCGGACGGGTAAGCTTGCAAGACAAGGACCATCGTATGATCATTTCACACTATCCGATCAAAACACGGACCGGCGAACAATAATCACACAGCAAGTATGTATGGAGCGTGATGCTGATCTCATTACCTCAACAAAAAGCAGATAAGATCTTGGAAATAGGATGTCACTAACACATCCTGCGGCCTTAATCCAATGCTGGATTGTCGCGTCTGTTATTTATTTAAGTATGTATAAATGTTGCCATGCATGCTCCACAGTTAGTGTACAATGAATCAATCGTGAATGAATACAATCGTGTCACGATTGTTTTTCTTTCGTAAGAATCGTACGAACGATAAGACGATTTCATCTACCGATAGTTCAGGCGTTCTGCAACGACAATTAGCGCGTGTTTTACTTGCATTTTAATCTTGTCGACTCGTCACTTCATTGTACACTAACTGTGGAGCATGCATGGCAACATTTATACATACTTAAATAAATAACAGACGCGACAATCCAGCATTGGATTAAGGCCGCAGGATGTGTTAGTGACATCCTATTTCCAAGATCTTATCTGCTTTTTGTTGAGGTAATGAGATCAGCATCACGCTCCATACATACTTGCTGTGTGATTATTGTTCGCCGGTCCGTGTTTTGATCGGATAGTGTGAAATGATCATACGATGGTCCTTGTCTTGCAAGCTTACCCGTCCGGTTTCGTCTTACAATCTGAAACCACCCACACACTTTCCAAAGTCCAAACAAATGGTTAATTTATTGTTGCTTTTTGGTCTTTGGTCATCCTTATCTCATCTAAATAAGCGGAATATTCTATACGTTTAGAACAGTGGCGTGCGGTGAAATTTCACAATAGGGATGCGTTTGAAAAAATCAGAAAGGGTACCTAATTCCGTTTATTAAAAGCTATGTAATGCCGGCCCACACTGTCCGGGGTTTGCCAAGCGGTGCGATGAAGAAGATCAAAGTTGTGGACAACACGCGCTTGGAAGAGACAATGACGATGGGGAATTCAACAAACATTTGTTGAATTCCCCCAACGCCTATGGGTTTACCTGGCGTGTTGTCTACAGTGTTTATCTTGTGTACCGCGTGGTTTGGCAAACCCCGAACAGTGTAGTTGCGGCCTAATGTAGATACTATCTAATAAATAATATTTTACAGACACTGAATCAATTGAAAGACTGTTTTCCTTTAAATAGAAATACAGCAGCATAACAGCCGACGAAAGCAGCACAATGCATTTTACATGGGTGACAACAATATTGCCTCTCTGCGGCTTAATACTATGCCATAACATATATTTGGATATTAAAAAAAAAATCTATTCAAAAACATACATTAAACATAAAAACATATTACTATACCACCCTGTGTCCTTGTGTATGAAACAATTTCATAAAAATTGTTATACTCATCTCAAATACAGTGCCAGACAGACTACAAACATATCCTGGACTGGATTAAAATTAATTCAGTCAAAACCGTGGATACTACTTATAGATCGAATCGTATACCACTAAATTCAAAATGCATCTTAGAATGCACTTGCAATCTTCAAATTACAGTACAATATGGTATAATCGTTATATCGTTACGCCTGTCGTCCATTACCTGCTTCGAGCGGCGCAGCGCTCCCGCGTTTAAAGCTTTTCCGAATTTTACCGAGAGTGCATTCCAGCTCTCACAACTGGAATTTGCTTTACTTTGACTGCACGCACAACAGGAACAGCACATGCGCACAGCAAATTCGTGAGTCGAGCGAGACTCGAGAGTACATACGTACTCTCTTTACGAACTGCCTTCTAACAAAAACAAAACACAAGTCGTCATGCCAATAGTTTTTTCATGCTTCGCGCGACTCGTGCGATTGTTTCAATAAGTGTTGGATTTGACGCTTATTGCCGCACGAACTTCATGCGTTGAGAGTTGAGAGCAACTTTTCAAATCAGGTGTATTAAATACACCAGATTTGAATAGTAGAATACAAATTTTGTATTTTATATCTAACAATGGAGATAATGTGAAATTAATAAATGCCGCTCATGGGCATTCCCCACTATGGGATATGCGGGATAGCCACCGCCGAGATATCCAATCAAGATGATGGGCTAGTATTTACCTTGATAATTTCCAATGTATTGAATTACATTTTTTGTTAATTTTGCATAGTTATGTTATCTTTTGCTTAGTTACGCTGTTGGATGATTTGCGCAAAGATTTTTTCAATCTAAAATGATGGCGTAACCAAGCAAAATATGGCGTAACTATGTAAAATAAACAAAAATTCCAATTAATACAATGGAAAAGCTTTCTGAATATTGTGTGTGTCTTCTCTATGCGATAAGACTAACCAGCCGACAGGTACTGAATATAGACTATCAGAAACCCGGCCCTAATGTGTTCACACGCTTGGGTATCCAAAACGACTGACAAACTTTTCCAGTGTTATGCTTGAAATAGATTACGCGCATCAGCAGCAGCATCGGCAGAATTTCATAGCTGACAAATTTGCTGAATGCCAAGTTTTCTGTTCAACATTTTTGTCAGCAATGTAAAATGCATTGCGCTTGACGTTTCGCGATGCCGATGCTGCTGCTGATGCGCGTAATCTATTTGAAGCATAAGACATTTTGTTACCGTCAAATCGTGAAAACTGCCCACCAAATCGTATAATATAAATAATTTTCGCAATACTAATCGCTAATCTGCACACCCGAGCAACACTCCACTCTCCTTTGTAGATTATAAGCGACTAAATAACTCTTCCAGTGGAAGATGTGTTTACTTGTAAAAGCTTTTTTCCGCAAATTTTGTGAAAGCTTTGCCGCTGGAGCGCCGCGCCGCTCAAGTTTACGCTTGCAGTGGACGAGAGCCCTTAATCAAATTCAGATAGTAGTTCCCCTGTTTGAAGTGTGAATCCCCTATTAACCAATTCTCACAAAACACGTCTATTCACCATAGTCCATTGCGCAAACCATAGCGATGGCACAACAATCAATTCAAGTGACTTTGATGAGGTGAGAAACATCATCATTCAAACATCCCGCAACATATGACGGGAAGCGCAATCTCTGATGAGAACAAAATGAATCCAGTGTGTCTCGGCTATCTAAAGTGTATCATATGACCTTGAACATTCTCGGAGTGCGAATCGGAATCGCTATGGTCGAAAAATGATCAACGCATCCATGGGATGTTTTTGCTGCTTGAGATTAATTATAATTACAAATTGAAATGCGAGAACAGTGAATCCTGTTGAAACTGAGAGTAATATTTTTCAAATTGAATTCAATTTTTTAAATCGGTTACTTTAAAATTTAGATATGTTCGCTGTTTTGTGAGTTGTAGAAAACAAAAAATCAGTAAATTATGAAAAAAAAGCTGAAAATTTTAGAAAGAAGAAAATGTTTCTAATCGTTACAAAGATAAAATTTATAGGGATGCGGCGCATCCACCGCATGGGCATCTATGGACCGCACGCCACTGGTTTAGAAAATTTTATTTTGTCCTAAAACTTTGGAAAATTTATCAGACAAATCGCAGGGCGTTCAAATTTTTGCATAAAAACTATTCTGCGGAAGAGAGCCTTAACTTCTTCCAGAAAATCGGCGGATTTTACGTAAACCGTTGTCCTCAAGAATTGAAAAACGCATGAAAATTCCATTCGAATCATAAAACCATGTCTATTCAAAAGTCAAGCGATGTGGTCCTAATGCATTTGTTGATAGCGATCAAAAACGTGTCAATGGAGGACTAAGAATGGATACAACACTTTGCGTGGTCACTGTATCCAAGTTTCAGAAATTTTTCAGCTTAATTTACACTAAATTTCTCTAAAATAAAAAGTCAGTTGTCGGCACTATGAAAATGCCTTACGTTATACATTTTTACCTGGTTTGGCGGTGCTGTTTTGTGGACCCTGGAACAATAACCGCAGTTTGTAAGACCCGCTTCCTTTCCGTGCAAGTACCATATGGAAATTACGTCCTTTAGGTCCATCTACAGGGAGATTTGGGATTTAGGAGTTGGGTGCGTGGTGCTGAGTGAACGAACTGGCTAGGCCAATCGTACGAAACTGAGGTCTCAGGTGAAAAAGAGGAGGCACTCAAGAAGTTGGCGGGAGGGTACCGAGTCAAGTTGTTCCGCCACTGTTCAAAAGATACAGCATGCTGGATAGGGAAGATCGACCGCCACGCAGTTATGTCGGGTTTTTACCAAATAAACCTGTTTCGTTACCGCTCGATTCTACGGGACCACCTTTTGGTATTGCATCATCGGGGCAGTTCCAGCTATAATTAGCTGTCAGCTCGGCTAGCAGACTTCCGTCTACGCTCTTCCCTCTGTAGCTCCATGTGAGCTGCACAAATTCCCCTCCGTACAGAAGCCCAGTTGTCTTCTGATACCAGCATAAGTGTCACTTAATTCTCGGGGCTTACGTCTTCTCCCAGGTTGGTTGCGGATATCTGTAATGCAAGTAAAACACGCGCTAATTGTCGTTGCAGAACGCCTGAACTATCGGTAGATGAAATCGTCTTATCGTTCGTACGATTCTTACGAAAGAAAAACAATCGTGTCACGATTTTTTTCTTTCGTAAGAGACGCGTTCTTACAATGTGAAATGCACAATGCTTGTCTGCTGGCCACTACAAAAGCTCTCTTGTATTGCAAGTTTACCCGTCCGGTTTCGTCTTACAATCTGAAACCACCATATCTCTTCTTGTCTACAAAAAAAATCTAAATTTCTGTGAAATTGCTTTTCGTAGTCGCGATTTATTTTAAGCCCCTGAATCTCGTGAACCGCCCCGCCCCCCTCACGCCTATGGGCCGCCTCTGCTTTTAAAGATCTCCGTAAGAACAAAAGAGTGAGCAAACGCCGATTTTACGTGAGTAAGTAGTGAATATCACTTTGGCTGGTGTGCGCAAACGACGATTATACATGGCTCCTTTAGAGCAAGCAAAATTGTCTCCTTGGGTAAACGAAACGAGTCTGAAAAAATTAAGAAATCGAATGGAACATCGTGAATTTCACACACCTTGCAATTCACCATATGTACATAAGTAAGGTCGCAACCACACTGATCAAGGTTTGCAAAACCACGCCCAAAAGGTAGGTAAAAAGGTCAAAGTTGTGGACAATATACGCCTGGGAAGGACACAGGCGAGGGAATTCAATTTTGTTAATTGTTCGGTTTTCGGTCAACTGATAGCAGTATAGTTGGGGGAATCTAACGGACCGGTCTTGGACCGATCTTTTGCGTATGGAAACTGCGCACAGTATGGAACATATGGAAGCTTAAGCCGTCTAACCCCCGCTCCATGTTGAGCGGGGACATGTTTAGCTGCTAACTACCACTAAAAAAATCCGGAAGTATGAAATCGTTAACCATTTCGATGTTCTATACAATGTCTCCATTACTCCATTAATAATTGAAACTTGTTCGACTTTACCAATAATACCCAACTTCCATATCTTAATACACACAATTTACTGACCTGAACTTTTTCTTCTTCTTCTTACAGCTAAAGTCCTTTCTTCTACGCATTGTGGAGTCTGCTGGAATATTTTTATGAACCAATCTAACACTATCTTCTTTCTGCTTTATTTGCTATTAAATATTATGTAAACCGTGTATTAAATATTTGACCAATAATAGTCGTATACATGTACAAAACGAAAAAAATCACAACCACAAAGCCGCTGAAGCCAATAAATTACAAAAATATTTTACAAATAAATAAAGTGAGGTAATTTTTTTAACAATTAATGACATTCTGACGAAATTTATAAATCAATCATTAATGATGTCAAATAAATATCATATTAGCGGTGACGTTAATAATAATTGATTGATAAACAATTTTGCCGAAATTTGTTCAAATTAATCGTAAAAAGTTCTGTCGGGTTCTGCTTGATGGATGTTACTTTAATATTTTAGACATGTACATATACCAGTGCAATCAAGAACTGAAGAGGACCGTCCCTGGGCATTTGAAGTCATTTGTGTTTGAAAAAATTAAAACTTCTTATCAGAAGTATAAAAAAACAGTTGCTGTTTATTATAATAATATAATCCTGAAAGCCTCGTGTTTGGTAAGTCTCAACCTCATTGTACAAGATTTGCTGGCATATCACGAAAACTTATACTGCAGATACTACTGGTACTTCTGCCGTTTAGACAAGACCTGTCAGGTCAGTTTGTAGTTATGTATTTGAACGAGCTATTCATAAGGATTCTGTAATATTTTTTTCCCCGGGCCACTACAGAGAACCGGCGAAGGTAAGGATTTTAAGCCATACTTGATAAAACCTAAACTCGGGAATGAAATCGGAGGGTTTTCACACTTACAACCGGATTACGTAATGGCTGAATTCAAATTGTAAGATGAAACCGGACGGGTAAACTTGCAAGACAAGAACCATCGTTCTTACAATCTGAAATGCATAATGCTTGTCTGCTGGCCACTACAAAAGCTCTCGCCGTCCGTTTGTTTCTGCTAATAAACGGACGGCGAGAGCTTTTGTAGTGGCCAGCAGACAAGCATTATGCATTTCAGATTGTAAGAACGATGGTTCTTGTCTTGCAAGTTTACCCGTCCGTTTTCGTCTTACAATTTGAATTCACCCAATCAACGGCCAACTACTTTCTAATTTGGACTGCGAAATTCATACAATTTAAAATTAGCCACAAACAATTATCAATATTGGCTAGATTCAGAACAAGTGTGAAAAGCTTCTTACGTAATTTCATAGTGTTGACATTTATTTACAAAATTTTGGGTGTTTCGATAAAAAGTACCTCAGACAGATTACTGCTTTGAGCATAGAGCTATGATTATATCTATGAAAATAAAAAATAAAAAAGTCAATAATTTCCATTGAACTTATCGAAACCGAGCCGGAGCTCCTTAGATCAGTATCCTATTTTTAATGGTATAAGTCATGGTTTTCCCGGCTTTTATTGTTGACTTTTTACTGCAAAACATGCCACAATGCTATACCCCTTTATATGTATGTATACAAATATCCGCCACACTGCGGTTAATTTTCATTTGGGCTTAAAAAGCGTTGCGCATAATAAGCTCAAATTCATTATTTAAATAAAAAATCATAATAAGACTGTACAATCCACGAAAGTAAATTATCATCAATTACATCATAAGAAGTTAAATAAAAGATTTTTTTTTGTCAACGTTACTTGACGTCATACTATATCCGTTCATAAATTGTTAAAATCAATAACCCATAGTGTTTTATGGAGGTGTGATACAAGCGCCATAGGCGCTGTAATGGTGCTAAAGTCATGATTTTGACTTTATTTGTTCGAATTTCGAATGCATTTAGAAGTAGACGTCCGTCGTCAACTTAATATGGACAAAGCAGTTTTGAGTCCTCTCTACTCTGGTATGTATAAGGACGAAAACCGCGGCTTAGAGCCATTTACAACATAAGTTTATAAGAAGGATTTGCGTGGTCAGCAATCATACATTGTAGCGGTTTCTTGGTTATCAGTAACGAATGACGATATCAATACATTCGACAAGGTTGTCGATAATAGGCTGATTTTTATACCCTTCGCTTTTTAAGCGAAAAGGGTACACTCTAAAAAGTGAATTTAAATTTCCGCTGAACATGCGGTAATTTTACACTTTTTCCCGCTTATAATCACATACAGAGTGCATTTTTCAACAATTTCTGTGTAAAATAAAAAAGTTACACCAAAATCGGTGTGAAATGTATTTTTACGCTACACTTCTGTAAAATTCAGATTTTCTGGTGCATTTTTACAACGTTTATGTGTATAATTCGGATTTGTGGTGTATTTTTACAACGTGCAGTTGAAGTTTTACTCATTTTTTGTAGCGTGCTCTCCAGTTGTCATACTTCAATCGGCTGGACTTAGCACAGTGTACCACATTTTTCCAAAAATTCTCTGCATTTAGAACTCATGTGTACACGCTCTGTGGCTCACTTGCTTGAGTCGCACTCTACGATGCTAGTAATCTAGAGGTCCCGAGATCGAATCTCGCCGTGGTCCAAAATTTCCGTACATGTGCGGATAGGAAATATTTAGTGCTTGCAACATTGCACTCCGTAATGATATGCAATGTAACGTTGACTCGAAATTGCCTATAAACGGCTGAGTTAAGGTACTGAGAAGAAGAACAAGTGTACAGATCGCAAAAAAAGACCATATTGCAACCTCCCATGTAGACGAAAAACTGATCAGTAAAACTCGACCGATACTTGTTTATATTTTATATATCCTTAAATAGTTTTATTGATAACTATATTATTTGTAAAGGTTCGCCACTTAAATCTTTACAACGAAAAAAGAGTGAAACCGCATTATATTCCTATTATTACGGGGTGTTTTTACACATAGCACGGTGTAAATTTGCTAATATATTAGAGTACTTTTTTACACATTTTTTATGTAAAATTACACTTGATTTGCAAATTTAGATTGCAGAGTAATTTCACTATTATAATAGAAGGAAACAAAGTTTCCTTCTATTATAAGAGTAAAAATTTAATAGAGTGTATATTAACATTGTCATGAAGTTTCTAACCATAGAAGGAAGCATCTCCGACCATATAAAATATGTTTATATATGATCACCATGACGAGGGTCGTCGATTGGGCGATGTCTGTCTGTCTGTCTGTCTGTCAGTCCGTCTGTTGCTACGCGTTTTACTCGGCCAGTTTAAAAGCTATGGAGCTGAAATTTCGCACACATGCTTCTTTTTGTTGCAGGTCGTTTGTATGTTTGAATCGCTAAAATGGGACAAGGGAGTCATGGGGCTGCCCGAAGAGGGTGTGGCTGCTCTTGGTCGTTGGAATAAAGGGTAGCTCCAGGACGATGTACATTGCAGAACCGGCTGCCGTAAATATTATTATAACTCCGGATATAAATTTACATATTTTCCGGTGTAAATTTACATTTGTTCCAGTGCAAATTTCCTTATTTCTGATTTAAATATAAGTCTAAGAGTAAGTTTACTAATTTATGTATGCAAATTTACTTATTACCGTTTGTAGATTTACACCAATTTTGTAGTAAATATTTACACCGTACAGCGTAAAATTACTCTCGTTCATATCGTGGTGTAAATTTGCTACAATAAGAAGGAAAGAAGTTTCCTCCTATTATTGGAGTAAAATTTTTTCGAGTGCAACCTCACGTATAAATGTGTCTATCGAAACCAAAAAATGTATGTAAAAAAAAAATAAAATCCCACTATGAGGTCATAGTAGTCTGGCTGGTCTAGCGGTTAGTGCGCGCACCTTCGGTGCACAGGCTCATGAGTTCGAATCTCACCGTGTTCCATGGTGTTTTTCGAACTCACGAGCTTGTGACGTACTATGATCTCACTCAGATGTTAAACGAGTACCCATTTATGGGGATAAATAACACTGCTGAGCGTGATGCTGATCTCATTACCTCAACAAAAAAGCAGATAAGATCTTGGAAATAGGATGTCACTAACACATCCTGCGGCCTTAGTCCAATGCTGGATTGTCGCGCCTGTTATTTATTTATGAGGTCATTCAACGCCCCCCCCCCCCCTCTTCTAACATTTTGTTTTAATTCTGCTTTAATGCTAACCAACCCTCACACAAGTGTTGTTCTACACCTTAGAGAAAACATAGCAACACATGCCATGCGTTAGTCCAGAGTGGCTATGTGATCACACAATCCATATGTGTTTGACTCCAAATTTATTACACTACACTCCACGAAATAATTCAAATGTCAAAATATTGTCGATGCAATTATTAACCCTTCTGACGCCGCCTACGAGCTATTATGCCTAAGGTGTAGCTGAATCTTCTGTGAAATCAATCTTATTTTTTAAAGAGGTCTAATTTTGGTTCTAGAAACAGTTTACATACTGTGTTTTACGATGATGCGCCGTTTTTTCGATTCTTTAGACATAGTTTACATTTCGCCGAACGTTTGATCGCATTTGTAGCCGTCGGTTCCCTTGAAATTTATATGGAAAGGGGTGGAAAATATTATTGAACGATATTTTTCATCAAGATATAGTACTAATGGTCTGTCTGGATCTATATGCCAACAGAAGGGTTAAATATCACGTCGGCATTTTAAGAGAGTAATGAATATTGCGCGGATTTTATATTCTCAATTGTAAACAAAAAATTGGCGTTTGAATAAAATTTTCACGCATACTATGAACTGCAATAGTGTGAGAATGGTGCCATTTTTATTTTCTGATGCCCACTCTGGACTAACGCATGCTTTCTCTAAGTTCTACACAGAGAAAAAACCCATCACTTAAATTTGAAGTGAAACATATTAAAAACAAAATTGGATCACATCAATAAATCATTTTAAAAACAAGTACATAGTTTTATATTAAATTTAATGATTCACTTTAATGATCTATTCAAAATTGACTGAAACATCGATTCAAATATATTCAACTTTGTTTTGAAGTTGTTTCATTTTTAAGGCTGTGTCCGTCACATCTACATACATAAGCCCGTCGCTATTTTGTTCAGTGCTAGTAATCTCAGATAGCTTAGGCGTAGGAATTAGGGCTACGAAACGATAGGTACTCGGTTCGATTCCCAGTAGAAGCAAAGTCAGAAAATAAAGTTTTTAAAATATTGTAAAAAATTTTAAAATAAAGTGTTATTCCATTTTGATTTGACATGCAGCAATTTTAAAAGTACAAGAATCACTTTAATATTTCCATTATTGATTCAAAATGAAACATTTTTGAATTAAACGTAAACGTATATGGAGCCAAATCATATTTGAAAATGTTTGAAACATTGATTTAATTTTTGATTTTATAACGATTTTTTTCTCTGTGTATCGACACGTCGCGTTTCTTATGTACAATCGGCAGGAATGAGATGGGAGGTTTATGGAGCTGCCGCAGAAATCGCACAACCAAAAATCAAGTTACAAGAATTATTTAGTAACGGACGAAATCGGAAAACAAGTCATAGGTTCGCCGAAGAAACTATTAGCACGAAAGAAAGTGAAGGGTATCCAAATTTCGGCCGCGCCCGAAATTAGCCTCGGTCTCGTTTATCTTTTTCATATCGATAGTGATAATCGTAATTCAAAACTTACTTAGCGTTTAGCAGAAGCTCTTAAGGAATGATAATGACTCAATCAGTCCGATCAAGGCATTTTGATTTTTTTTTATGATCTTATCAGTGTAATACAAAATGTATAATATTTACCTAAGATTAAACGTTGGACACTTTTGATTTCTGTTAATAAACATGTTTGGCGAATATTATGATATATTGCTGAAGACTGAATTGAATGCGTCAATGTGATTCAAAGGAAATCCGGGACTATCTATATGTATAAAACCAATGGGGATGCGCTCTTTATTGCTCATATTTTACATCTTGGGAGTTCCCTTTCGTATTATGTAATGATTTGTATCCAACCATATCTAAGGGCAATATCATTCAATAATATATGTACTTACCTTAGCTGAAAACTTTTCTGAAGAATCAATGTTCTCTCTGAAATATGGAAAAAGAAAAAAATTAGGAATTACTAAGATAACAGAAAAAACTTATTTGAGGAGTAAACTGAAGAAGGAGATGTGCAGTCATGCAAGGACGTAGTCAGGATTTGATTTCGGGAGGGGTCCAACGTGGCAATCAGTATGTATTTGTGTGGCATGAGAGACTAGTGTTCGCATTGCTTGTGTCTTTGATGGGAGACTCTTCTTCTTCTCAGTACCGTATAGCCCCATGTGAATGGTGCGTTAACTGAGCCGTTTATAGGTAATTTCGAGTCAACGTTACATTGCACATCATTTCGGAGTGTATATAATATTGCAAGCACTATATATTTCCTATCCGCACATGTACGGAAATTTAGGACCACGCCGAGATTCGATCTCCGGACCTCTAGATTACTAGAGTGCTCGTTGAGTGCGACTCAACCAAGTGAGCCACAGAGCGTGTTGATAAGAGATTAGGAGACCTAAAATATATCAGGTAAATGATTGAACACGAAGGATAATGTTTCCAACATAGGTATAATGTTCAAGAGCACCGTTCAAATTATTTCGTTTTCTATTCGAAAATCAACAACTTTATTTGATTTCATTTAAAACAATTTGGAGTCCTGATTGTATAGGAACTCGGAACGTCTTTCAAAATCGACAAAAATAATCCGAGATGATCTACGTAGGTATATTTTCCAAATTGTTGAGTTATTTTCGGAAACAGTCTTAATTCTAATCAGCCAATCCAATTAAATCCGGCCATGAAAATCGGGCGGGCCATATCGTGTCGAAAGGCTAGGTAATCTCTTCGTTTTTCCAACTCAGGGTTTCAACAATAAGATGGAGTCGTGGCGCTGCCTCCGTTTATTTCTCCGGCGAAGCCTTGAATTCTTAACAAGTTAGCTCTCGGTGACTCATAAATGAAAAACTGGTCAGCCAGTGATGGTGTTAAACGCAGGTGATACACCGGATTGGACGATGACACTAGCCATGTGCATCTCTTCAGGTGACCTCCTTTTAAATTATGCATAGGTATACATATTCAGGTTCTGCTATAAACCATGGCGGATAAGGAAAGGCACATGTTACCTGCAAGCGTCAAGTTTTGAGTTTTAGACCCATTTTCGGGTCAATTTCAAAAAATTTAGCATTTCTGAGATTGTTGGTTGCTTACACTAATGGGAAATTTGAAAACAAATCGTGTAGATTTGTGAAATTAAAAACAGTTTTTATGTGTGTTACAATATTGGAACACTGGGCTTAGGAAATTTTTATGACATCAAACCAGTTTATTATGGAAAAAACGAAACCTAGACTAATTTCGGGCGCGGCTGCAATTTGAATACCCGTCACATTTGACTGAAACTTAATCTTCTTTTGCGTTAAAAATTTCTACCGCAGCCCTATGACGCGTACCGATTCCATCTGTTCCTGGATGCGTTGAGGCTAATCCAGGAACACACTTGGATGAATTTTGGTTAAGGTCGGATCAAAATAGGAAAAGTTTGTCTTAGAAGAACTTAATATTCAATCAACAAAATTTAAACTTTAATGGTTGACAACTACAGCTAACTAACCAAATCAATACAAACACTACGTCCCTCTTGAATAGCACACGCGCCGCGCGGAAACTCTGGGGCAATCGAAAAACACGTTTGCGTCTTCTGCGAGTCTTCCACCTTGAAAAGGTGCAAGTACTGCCGGTATCCACCATAACCCGTTTGAAAGTGAGTTAAAAACTGGATCACGTTGCTGTGTTTTCGTTTAACCCATCTTGCAATATCAGGGTATGGGATTTGTATCTAGAATGATAAATTACAATCTACTACTTGGCTACTACACGGTTTGAAATAACACGCGGATGTTTAGTATTATTACAGATTTATTTATCGGATATTATACACGGGATCATACAAGTCTACCACGTCTCCTTGCTGCTGTCGGAGTGACAGCTCGCCGTCTTCCCGTCTCCATACTCTCTATCTCCTCCAGCGCCATTGTATCTCGCAGCGGGGAATAGACACCAAACCTGCTTGATGTCATCGCCACATCACTCCCCCTCAAGTGCTCCAGTCGGAGCACTGATGAAACTTCGTTCTTCTCAGCTACATGTCGACATGACGCAGTGTCAAACCCACAAATGTCGTTTCTCACCATAAATGCCGGTTTTAAACGTTCGACTGTTACGTTGACATCCCGACTTCCCATTCGAATCGTAAAAACCTGATCGCTCGGTCGTGCAGTCACTAAATAAGGGCCCTCATATGGTGGTTGCAGTGGCTTTCTCGCTGCGTCAATCCTTACAAACACATGACTGCATGAATATAACTCCTTGTGTATGAAAATTACTGGCTTGCTATGATGTGAAGTTGGTTTAGGTTGTATTTGTCGCATATGCTCCCTAAATTTTTCGATGAAATTTTCCGGATCAGGGTTATCTAAATCCGTGTATAATAATTCTCCAGGGACCCGTAACGTCGTCCCATACACCAACTCCGCGACTGAACATCCCAAATCAGCTTTCACTGCCGTCCGCAGTCCTAAAAGCACGGTGTCAATAACCTCTGTCCATTTATTGTCCTTTCGGCACATCAGAGCAGCTTTTAAAGACCGGTGCCATCTTTCTATTATCCCGTTCGCTTGCGGGTGATACGCCGTCGTCCTTGTTCTCTTACATCCTGTCAACCGTACCAATGCCATGAAAATCCGCGACTCAAATTGAGTGCCTTGGTCTGTTGTGACTACTTCGGGCGCTCCGAAACGACACACCCAATTTCGATAAAATGCGGCGGCAACTGTCTCTGCTTCCATATTTTCGATCGGAACTGCTTCAGGCCACCGCGTGAATCTATCTATCATCGTCAGCAAATACTTCTTTCCGTCTACCATTGGGAGTGGTCCGACTAGATCCAAATGAACATGCCGAAATCTGTCTGCTGGAACAGGAAATTGCGTGATATTCGTCTTTGTATGTCTACTGACCTTACTCGTTTGACAAGCGAGACACTCTTTACTCCATCTGATGATATCTCGTTTCATGTTTGGCCACACGAACCGAGTACGTATTTGTAAGCTCGTCGCCTTTCCGCTTGGATGCGATAGCCCGTGCACCATATTGAATATCTGCATCCTTAAATTGCTGGGAATATATGGTCTGACCACTCCTGTCGAAAAGTCACAGTAAATTGGAATCATTGAACCATCTGTTCTGACCTTCCTTAAATCCAAAGATGTACCTGACTTCAGCAATTCGACCAACTCGCCATCTGCCCGCTGCGCCTGATTAAGCTCCTCAGTACTGATTGTCGTCGGTAATTCAATTGCCGCCACTCTCGAGAGTACGTCCGCTACACCATTTTCCTTTCCAGGTATATACTTAATATCCGTACTGAATTGTCCAATCCAGTCTAATTGCCTCGCTTGTCTTGGATGCGCTTTTTCTGACCGTTGACAGAACGCAAATGTCAATGGCTTATGATCGGTGTGTATACTAAAATTTCGGGCTTCCAATAAATGCCTGAAATGTCGAACTCCAAGATAAATAGCCAACAATTCACGATCGTATGTACTATACCTTTTCTCTGCGCCATGTAATCGTTGCGAAAAGAAACCAACAGGTCGCCAACTTCGTTGCTGCAACTGCTCCACTACTGCACCAACTCCAACATCAGACGCGTCTGTTACCATTCTCACTGGGTCTGCTTCCGTAAAATACGCCAACTGAGCTGCCGCAGCTAAAGCGGATTTACACTTTTCAAAAGCTTCTGCTGCTTCTTGACTCCATTTGACAGGCCGCTTATCGTTTTTCTTGACGTCGACTAACATTTCGTTTAAAGGCTTCTGCATCTCCGCGGCTCCTCGCACAAACCGCCTATAAAAATTTATCATACCGAGAAACTTTCGTAAATCGCTGAGATTTTCCGGTTTTCTCATTTTGACAATTGCTTCGACTTTGCTTGGTAAAGGCTTGATTCCTTGACTTGAAATTTGGTGGCCTAAATACTCGACCTTCTGTAACCCGAATTGGCATTTTGCTACATTAATTGTTAGCCCGTAGTCGCGTAGCCGTTGCAAAACTAATTTCAGATGATCTTTATGTTGTTCTCCATCTTCTGAAAAAATCAGTACATCGTCAATGTAGCACCGGACAAATGAAAAACCCCTCAAAACCTCGTTCATTAGCCGTTGAAATGTTTGTGCGGCGTTCTTTAAACCGAACGTCATCATCGGGAATTCAAATAACCCGAAAGGGGTTGTTATTGCCGTCTTTTCCACGTCTTGTTCCGCGACAGGGATTTGATGATACGCCCGCACAAGGTCCAACTTGGAAAAAATGTTTCCATTCTCGATATTTAGCACATCCTGAATATGCGGGATGGGTGAGCAATCGGGTACCGTCATCGCATTTAGCCTCCTGTAATCACCGCACACGCGCCAAGTTCCAGGCTCTTTCTTCGGTACTAAGTGCAACGGGCTGGCATACGCACTATTTGACACTCTACAAACTCCTTGTTGCAACATCGAATCAAATTCCCGCTTCGCAATTTTCAATTTATCTGGAGCTAAACGTCGTGGTGCTTCTGCTACTGGTGGTCCTCGCGTCTCGATGTAATGCTTCACGTTATGCTTCACACGTCCGACATGGCTATGTGGGGACGTTACTTCGTGAAATTTACTTAGTACTTCATAAAATGCGTCTCCGTGGCGTACGGTTGAAATTCCGATATGTTCCGATTTCATGATGCTCACATTTGTCTTCGTTACCTGCTGCGTAGTCGAGTCAACTAACATTTTTCTTTTCAAATCCACCGTGATTCCAAAAAATGTCAAAAAATCTGCTCCGATGATCGGTTGCTGTACATCAGCGATACAAATCCCCATCCCAAAATTCTCGTCCCAGGCCTAGATTCAATTTCATCGATTGCAATCCATATGTTTGAATAGGCGTTGCATTAGCCGCAAATAATAAATACGATGATTTTTGACAAGATTCACGCGTTCTTTTCTTCGGAAAAACCGAGACCTCGGCTCCTGTATCCACCAAAAATCGGTATCTCGTTCTCACGTCCGTAATATACAAGCGGTTAGATCCATGGCGACCGTTCACCGCCTGAAGCGATCGCCTATCTCGTTTCCCGGCTTTCTGTCTGGAGCGAATATACATTGGCCTTCGCATCTCCGTGCCTCTTTACCAAACCGCATGTGATAGAAACATATCCTTCGTTGATTTGGTGGTCGTGTTGTAAATGCTCTTCTGCTTTGCTTTTGTACTGCGTCCACTTCTGCTTTCTGTTCACTCTCCACCTGCTGACCATGCGGAACCGTCTGTTGCTCCGGACACGTCAATGACCCGATGGTATTCGCGTTGCCCAATGCCTGCAACTCATCTGCCCTTCCTGCTAACTTTTCTAAATCCTGCTCACCACTCGCTACCAACAGCTCTCTGGTTCTTAAAGGAAGGTATCGAAAAAACAATGCTTTCAATAGCTCGTTCTGACATGAATCGCCAGCCAAATTTCGCAATTTTTTTAACAACAACGATGGTTTGACCTCTGACAAATCGCCGCTCAATAACTTCTGCATCTGCGAATCCCGACTATCTGCCAAAAGTTGTATCATTCGTTCCTTGAGATTGGAGTATGGATTCGTCGCCGGGGGATTCTTCAAGATATCTGCTACATATGGCAGCGTTTGTGCGTCCAAATTCGCTACCACCAGTTGATATCTGGTTGACTCTGATGAAATTCGAGCCAACGCGAAAGACGCTTCGACTTGTAAAAACCATAATGTGGGGTCTTGCGCTGCTAACGGTGGTAACTTCACCTGGCTGAGCGATTGAACGGAGGCACCCGCTTCCTCCTTTGCATCATGAAATTCTTCGTCGGTCATATTCACACGCGTTCGCGAGAAAAAGCAAAATTTACACAAAAATGCACGTCGCGGTCACCACTATGGGATTTGTATCTAGAATGATAAATTACAATCTACTACTTGGCTACTACACGGTTTGAAATAACACGCGGATGTTTAGTATTATTACAGATTTATTTATCGGATATTATACACGGGATCATACAAGTCTACCACGTCTCCTTGCTGCTGTCGGAGTGACAGCTCGCCGTCTTCCCGTCTCCATACTCTCTATCTCCTCCAGCGCCATTGTATCTCGCAGCGGGGAATAGACACCTAACCTGCTTGATGTCATCGCCACAAGGGATTAGATAATAGGTCCATCTACCGTAATCTAGAGTAAACCGAGCTTAATTTCCGGGCGTTCCCATAGAGGACCCCAGTGAGGTAGCCTACACCGGTGAGGGATGCAGTAGTATGGATGTAACAACCTTTGCCAACAACAATCTCCTGCTTGGTCTTGGGCCGCCTATATTAGACATAATTCTTATTAAAGCCGCGGAGGCGCCCGTAGACTTTTCGCATACATACTTCACGTGTTTTCCAGGGGTCAGTCTCAAATCAATCAAAACCCCCAAATAACTAATGGCTTTTTTAGATGTGATTTAGAGAGCATCGTTTTCTGCGATTACTGATAAAAGCAGCCTCCGTTTCTTGCTCCACAAGTTCAAGGTCAATCGATAACAGCCAAAGCTTTATATGTAGTTGTAATCGCCTCGACGCATTCTAGTTTCTTTGCTACAACTACAACTGCAATATCATCAGCAAAACCTACCACAGTCACTGCCCTAGGTATAGGAAGTGCCAAAACACCGTTGTACTTTATGATCTATAGCAGCGGGCCAAGAACTGACCCTTGTGGAACTGCAGCTGTAGCCCTATACTCCCTATAGACCGTGGCCGTCTAAAGCCGTACTGTCTGTCTGACAGGACCTTTTTTCTTCCATAGCAGTCTCTTCATTCGATAGCAGTCTCTTGATTCGCTCACATTGTTTCCCCAGCTGTCGAGTAGGCAGACTGGCCGATATGAGCTTGGAGGAGGAGCACCAACTTTTGCCATTTCCATGCCATTGGAAAGGTGCTTTCGGCCAATCAAAAATCGAAGACTTGAAAAAACTTCTCAAGAATAGTACATCATTTCAACCTTCAACGCCTTATTATTTATTAGTGATCCCATCTGGTCCTGAATCTGTTCCCTCTTTTGATCTTGCTTGCCAAGAATGTGTATACTCTGCTCAGACAAGCCTTATCCTACGGGCTGCAGCTCATGTTGAGGTAACAGGACAGAGACAATGTATTGGAGCAGCGTCGCGAACTTTAGTTGTGGTGCTTTTGACCACAAATCCATAGACAGCGCCAGCATGAATGTTAGGTTGGCACAAGGAAAACTGAAGCGTTTCGCTTCACGTGCAATAGTGGTGGTTTTTCCTTTCATTTTAATTTCCTTTTGTATTCGGCTTCCGAAATATACAACAGGCAGTGGTTAGACTTGCTTCAACATCAATTTTTATACCCTTCGCTCATAGAGTGAAAAGGGTATATTAACTTTGTCATGAAGTCGTAACGCATTGAAGGAAGCATGTAGATTTTGTTAGACTCTTCAAGTGTGTTATAAGAAGCGAATAAATGTTTGTTGGGTTGACCACAGTCTTGCACCAACCACGGTCGTTCTGGTCAACCCTTTTGTTTTTTTTGGAAAGGAAAAGTTTGATGAAAATATCTCTTACACGTATAGCGTTGTTGTTTTATAATTTGTCCTTGTAAAGTATCTACACATTAGGTAATAAATTAAATGCTAGGAAAAGTACCAGTTTTTAACTAAATAAATCTGTTAATATCTTATTCAGTACAACACATCATTACATAATGACAAATAAGTCAAAAACAAAACCATAAAAGTAAGTGCGTAAGACCGTAATGAAAGGTACATGTAAAATTCCACCAGTTAAATTCCGGAAATTCCAAAACCAATAGTCAGCTTAGCACAGCACCAAAATCAGACATAATGCTACATACATGACATCTAGACTTTACTTTGAATTAAAACGAGCTGCTTGCATGCATGAGTACATGTGATACGATACCTAAATACGATTAACCATTTTGTAAGCATCATACGACCGTAGAATTTCACGACGCGGATTTATTAATTGGCGAATGTAAAGTTGTGACAGTCTAAGACAACAGCGACAATTAATTTATATCAGGGCAACATTCATTTGTTATTAAAGAAGCCGGCATTACCACCTGCGACGCTTTTTTTCTAAACTTCCGCTATTAACCACGGATATGTTGATAAATACGTAATGTATCCTGGGCTAAGGTGACAACGTTTGGACGAGGCTAACTTGCGTGGATGACGGAGAGCTCGCTGGTAGTACTCACTAGGTGGGAGACTGGAGGACAAAGTCGTCAGACCACGACGATCGGACCTCAACAATAAAGGTGCCCGACGAATTGTATCCTTGACGATGAAGTAATTTTTATCTTTTCGTCATCCAACATCATTTTTGGATTAAGTTTTTCTAAAGCCAAATTTATTGGACAGTCTAAAATTTGACAAAAAAAGGTTTTAGTTATGGTCACATTTACCACCCAGCATTTAAAACATGCCGTACACAATGTTTAATCATCATGCAACTTTGTCGCATCGTTTGTGATAATCAAAAGAAACCACACAAGGAGAATACAAAATGACGCTCTTTTTCTCATTGGATTGATATTATTTTGTTAAATAGTAGTGTCAAAGGATACAAGAAAAATATTTAAAATTCCAAAGTACTGACAAGTGGACGATGATTTCCAAGCAAGAAAAAAAAACCATAAACGAATATAGGTGACACGGACCGTAACCACGGTTGTAGATACAAAAGAAAACTGTTTACATTTTACAGGAGAGAAGACGGTTTTAACCGCAAAGTAGTAATCATCGCGTCAGCATAATGAATCATCATAAAATGGTGCTAGTAATGTCGTTAAGATCTTATTTTATAACAGTAACAGCTTTGTATATCGTTACACCTAGATTATGAACAGGCCATGGTTTCATTTTGATTTGCATAATGCGGTATTGCTTTGATAACATACTCTGCCGAGGTGCTGGTAACCAACACCGCATGGTTATTGTAAAAGAAAGGATTCGGAATTGGTCGAAGAATTTGCATATTAATCAGTTGGCAAAAAAATTGGTTAGCCGAAAATTTATCAAGCTAGCCTGTACTAAATATACTTTGTTCAGGATTAGCAAGATCAACACTTCGAAAAAAAAACTATTTTCGAAATAGCATCATAGAATATTCGTTTTTAAATATGAGTACAAGGGCGGAATTCATAGTCTCATTTAGGTAACTTTTATAAAAGTTACCTAAATGAGAGGTACATATTTGGAAAATATGACGGATACAGTTCACAGTTCTAATAAATGTGAAGAATTCAAATCTGTGATTTATTAGCACTACTCTTTAGAATTTACTTTCCAAATGCATACCGCTTCGATTATACGCTTGTTTTGCAATTTTCTTGGTCTTGGGTTGCATCTTTTGACGTCTGTAACTTTCGAACGGAGACAGCTAGGATTCTAAAAGTTTCAGTAAAATGTGCATCAACCTGCCTATTTATCCCCACTGTATAAATAGTTTTTCGAAAAATTAACCCCCATTGCGTTTTTTTTGCATTTTTTTAACCTGTGCCTTTTCTTGAACGGCTGCGTAACTTTCGACAGAAAAAGCTAGGACTCTAAACTGTTCAGCCTTTTCATCCCCAATGTAAAAACCTTTTTTGAAAAATTGTCCGCGATAGCGATTTTGTGAGTTGCTTGGTCTTGGGTCGCATCTTTGGATGGCTGCTATTTTCGAACAGAGGCAGCTAGGTAGGACTCTGAACGTACGCCAACGTCCTAAAAGTCGGTCTTCATATCGCGACTAATTTCCAAAGTTTATATCCTTTTTCCTATTTTACTTATGTATTTCATTAGCTACTAGCCATCTTCTCTAGTACGAAAGGCTCTATTTTTTTATACCCTTCGCTCATAGAGTGAAAGGGTATATTAACTTTGTCATGAAGTTTGTAACGCATTAAAGGAAGCATCTCCGACCATATAAAAAGTATACATATATGATCAGCATGACTTGGGGAGTCGATTGGAGCATGTCCGTCTGTCTGTTGCGACGCGTTTTACTCGGCGGGTATTGAAGCTAGCAAGCTGAAATTTTGCACACGTGCTTCTTATTGTTGCAGGCTGTTTGTATGTTTGATTCACCCAAATTGGATCACTGGGTCATGGGGCTCCCATACAAACCTAGCTCCCCAATTTGAGTTCTTCTAAGAAAAACTTTTTTATTTGTGTACAAATTTCAACCAAATTTCACACAAATGTGTTTCTATAGATAACACAAAATATATGCAAGAATGGATTAAATCGGAATATGGGGTCATGGGGCTGCCATACAAACTTAACCCCCCAAATTAGATTCTTCTAAGAAAAACTTTTTAATTTGTGCACCAATTTCAACCAAATTTCACACAAATGAATTTATATTGTTGACACAAAACATATGTAAGAATGGATAAAATCGGACCATGGGGTCATGGGGCTGCCATAAAAATCCAACCCCCCAAATTAGGTTCTTCTAAGACAAACTTTTTTATTTTAGCACCAATTTCAACCAAATTTCAGACAAATGTATTTCTATTGTTGACACAAAACGTATGTAAGAATGGATAAAATCGGACCATGGGGTCATGGGGCTGCCATACAAATCCAACCCTCCAAATTAGGTTCTTCTAAGAAAAACTTTTTATTTGTGCACCAATTTCAACCAAATTTCACACAAATGTATTTCTATTGATGACACAAAACATATGTAAGATTGAATCAAATCGGACCATGGGGTCATGGGGCTGCCATACAAACGAAACCCCCCATATTGGTTCTTCTAAGAAACATTTTTTTACACCAATTTCACAAAACCTTGAATTAATGTGTCTTTATCAAAGCAACTAAAAAGTTCAAAACAAATGGAATCGTACTGTGGGGTCATGCTCCGGCAACCCCAATAAAATTTTCCGAGTAAATATTTTTATTTGCCCACTTATTTCAACCAAGCCCAAAACTTTTGCCAAGACGGAAGAAAAAGAATGAGGAGGGGGATTAAATACAAGTCATAGGTACGCCCGAAAAAACTTTTAGCCCAAGCGAAGGGCATCCAAATTTCGGCCGCGCCCGAAATTGGCCTCGGCCCCGGGGTTTGGCGAGCGAAGCGAGCAGGGGGCGAAGCCACCTAGTTTTAATTTTTAACTACAAACACCGCTAAACAAAATTAACTAGAAACTGCTCCCCAGAAGTTTTCAGATTAAGCGCCATTATTTTGGCATGGGTTACGAATGATGCCACCGCTTTTCCCGGCGTGTCTCGTAGAAGGCGACAAAAAAGGGACAGGAGAGATGAGAACTCTTACAGTGTAAAAAAAAAATCCCTAATCCAAGGTGGATCAGCATGCGCCGAGGGATGCATGGTCAAGAGGGTGCTTGGCCCTAGTATGCGAAGGTAGCAGGCAACCATTACATCTGAAGCCTGAGGCACATTTTAACATCAACGAGATCTCCCATAGATTAGTGTGTGTGTGTATGGGTTGCCGTGTCTGGAGATAGCCGGCGGACGTAAAAGGAAAGTCCATAAATTTACTTCTTTCCACACACTAGTGCCAAAACACAACCTTTCTCCAAAAGGTGTAAAAGAATGGAAGGCCTTATGGAAATTCACGCAAATATAAGAACTACCCCGCCGGGCACTACTTCTGCTATGCGGTTGACTGATCCCGGGGCGAACTTGGTTCGCGCCAGAGCTCGACGGTTTCCGGGGGCGAGCACTATAAGGCAGTCCAACTACACTGTGGAGAAGCTGAGGGTTGCAAGCTGGAATGTAGGTTCCATGACGTCGAAGAGCGAGGAGATTGAGGGTATCATGAAGCGGAGGAGGATAGACATTATGTGCGTGCAGGAGACGAAGTGGCGAAATACACATATCGACAGAGCCCGGTTTCTTACGAATTCCAAGAAGTACAAATTGTACTACTATGGAATCATAAATCAAAGAAACGGAGTTGGCATTATTCTGGCGTCGTCTTTGCTAGGCAGCATAATAAGTGTCGCGAAGAGAAGTGATCGCTTGATCAGCATCAAATTGCTTATCTGCGGAAGGGTGTGGAACGTAATAAGTGCCTACGCTCCCCAAGTGGGACTGCGACCAGAAGAAAAAGAGGCCTTTTGGAACGACGTTGACACCCTGATTGGTGTTCTTGGGAGGCGATCTAAATGGCCATGTAGGTGACTCAAATTATGGTTACGAGGATTGCCATGGTGGAAAGGGTAGCCCTTCAACGGTCAGAAATGACGAAGGTGAAGCTATTCTGACTATGTGCAGATCGCACGGTTTGGTCATCCTAAACACATGGTTTCTGAAAAACGAGAGACACCTGATCACCTACAGTAGTGGACACGGAGATATGAAACACGAAACGCAGATCGATTACCACCTCTGCTTCGATTTTATGAGAAGGTGGGTAAAAGACTGCAAGGTGATCTTGGGTGAATCTGTCGTTAGCGAACATCGTTTGCTCCTGTCAGAATTTATTTTGAAAGTAGGAGGAGCAAGAAATATAACAACTCCCAAGCCTGTCGACAAAATCAAGTGGCACAATCTCACAAACGACAACTTTGAACCTGTAGTAACTCCATTCATTGATAAAATGACGGAGTGGTTTCAAAACAACACGAACTGCACCGAGCACAGTCCAAAACAAATGTGGAAAAATTTCGCTGAAATGTCAGTAGGTGAGGCGGAAAAGACACTTGGAGTTTCAAAAGGTCCACTCCACACGAAGAAAGAAACATGGTGGTGGAACACAGAAACTAAGGAAGCAGTGCAAGCCAAATCGAACGCATTTAAGGCATGGACGAAATGTGAGTCATGCAGTGAAACCGAACGGGTTCAACTTCGCGGAAATTATATGCAATGCCGGAAGAACGTAAAGCGCTTGGTAGCCCAAGCAAAGGCGAAGGCAGCTGACAAATTCTACCAAGAATTAGAGCGACCGAAGGACCGTCTTTGCGCGAGAGACCTAAGCACGACGCCAGGATATTTAGGGTCGCAGCCCAAAGGAGAAGGAACGCTCGGGAAATACAGGCGCCAAAGTACGTGGAGGACTCGCAGGGAATGTTGCTGATTGACGATACGGCAATTTGTAGCAGGATGCGAGAGTATTTTGACGAACTTCTAAATGAAGAATTTCCTCGAGCAGCTTTTCAAGATGTTGAGCCAAATACCACCAATATTGAAGATATCTCAGAGGTGATGGAGGCAATGCATCAAATGAAACGCGGAAAGGCAGTCGGACCGGACAAAATCCCCGCGGAATTTTGGTTGAAAATGGAAAATGTCGGGCTTAGTTGGCTCACAGTTCTCTTCAACAAAATCAAAGGTGGGCAACCGATGCCTGATGCTTTCAGGGAAAGTTTCCTTCTTCCTTTCTATAAGAACAAGGGAGACTCACGCAAACTCAACAACTATAGGGCTATAAAGTTAACACCTCATACACTAAAGATCTACGAGCGAGTTGTCTGCAACCGATTGAGAAAAATTGTGCGGTTGAATGACAATCAATGCGGCTTTGTTGAAGGTCGATCTACAGTCGATGCGATTCAGTGCATTCGTATTGCGATGGAAAAGTATAGAGCAGCACGAAAGGACTTGCACCTTGTGTTCATCGATTTGGAAAAGGCATTCGATAGAGTTCCTCGTGATCTGATATGGTTGGCCTTGAGAGCACTTAATGTCCCTGAGGCATACGTCAGGATGATACGAGACATGTATGATGGAGCTACGACTAAGGTTAGATGCACAGCCGGTGAATCAGAAGAATTTCCGGTGAATGTCGGATTACACCAGGGCAGTGTATTGAGTCCGTTGCTTTTCAACATCATCATGTGCTACTTATTAACACGTATATCCGACGGCCTAGAAATATCTCTTCTTTTTGCCGATGATATAGTCCTCAGTAGCCCAAACATCGTTGCCTTGCAAGCTGCACTTACAAAATGGTGTGACATTCTGGGGGAGCATGGACTGAGGGTAAGTATAACAAAGACTGAGTTCTTATGCTGCCCATTCTCAGACCCAGATGCACCGATACCAGCTATGTACGTCAAAGGAGAGCAGCTTAAGTCTTGTACCAAGTTCAAGTACCTTGGCTCGATGGTGAGCAGCGGAGCTACATGCGATGATGACATCAAACACCGCACAAAGGTTGGGTGGATGACGTTGCGAGAAAACTCGGGAGTTTTCTGCGATAAGAAAATGCCACTGAAGCTAAAGGGCAAGTTGTACAAAACGGTTGTACGTCCCGCACTCATGTATGGATCAGAATGCTGGACCATGTATGAAAGTTACGCGAAAGAAATGACAGCGACTGAAATGAAAATGTTACGCATGTCAGTTGGTGTAACCAAAAGGGACCACATCAAGAGTAGCTACATCCGAGGCAGCTTGTCCATAGACCAACCAATCACCGAAAAGCTCGAAGACCGACAAATGGATTGGTATTACCTTGTTCAACGGCGTCCGCCTGAGAACCCCGCAAAGAAAGCGATATCAATGGAAGTTCCACTTGATGGACCCAAGGCCAGATGCAGACCGAAGAACACTTGGATATGTCAAATGAAAAAGCAACAACAACGCATTGGTCTCGGCGATGACATGATCCAAGATAGAGCTGCCTGTAGAAATATGCTGAGAAATTATCGCCAAAACAGGCGATGTGCCTACACCGCAGGTCGAGCAACGCGAAACCGTGGGGCGGTATAAAGAACGAGGCAAGGAAGAAGAGGAAGATTTTGTTAATCATTTTAGGAAACTAAAGTTGTTGCTGGAAAAAGTAATGTGATATGATGGCGATTCGTACATATACTCATTTTCTATATAAACACAAAAGGTATATCCAGAATCAGGTAACGTGCAATGCTTAGTTTGATATCTAACTAGGAGTCTTTAAGTTAAAGCTCAAACATTGGTGGCGTGCTAATAGTACGGGAGCCCGGTGCCGAATTACCTTCCTCATAAGGTAGCCGGCTGAAAATGTGTACAGGTGGTACTTCATCACCAATTCTGGGCCAGCCCACAATTTAGCGGCTCCTTGTTAGGCAAATTACGCAATGTTTGTGCTAATTTTGAGATTCAATCTTCCTCATAAGGTAACCGGCTGAATTTATGTGCATGTGTTAGATCTCGACTCTCACATACCGAAAGTGCCGGTCAACCCAATTTTTAGCGGTTCCTTCAAGGATGGAAAAAAGACCCCTACCTTTCTCATAAGGTAACCGGCTGAATTTCAAACAATAGATCTCGTGTCGCGGACCACTGTATATGCGAGTTCCAGAGACAACATACATTGCACACAGGTCGTCGCATTTTTCATGGCATATGCAATAGACAAATTGTGTTCTTTTAAGCTAAATGTTCTATGCTATTACATTTGCCATGATGAGTACCGGTTCACGACCTGTTTGCAATGTATTTGCTGGTGGGTTGCTGATTGATTTTCGAAGTGCATTGAACTCGAAAATCAATCAGCTGGAGGATTCGATGACGAGATGGATGTCATCGGTCGGGTGGGCCGTTTTTTTTTGATAGGAGGGCGATTAGTCGGATCTGAGCTGCTAGCTGCAGCAGCAGCGAAGGCGGTGGTGTTGATAGTTGAGTCGGATTGGGTTGGGTCAGTGGAGTTAAACGTAATTGTCTCGCAAGAAATTGAATATATAAAAAAAAATCAAACATACTGTGGATATATGTGCATTTTGATGTGATACGTGCTGCAATAAAAACATCCTTAAGTGCGTGACGTTTTCCAAACATTAAAAAAAACTGTGCTCAAATTTTTGACTGAGTTTTTCTCGTGACCCCAATCCGACCAACGATTTGCCGTTTTCACCTGCCTGGCGCGAGCAAGTACGCTTCCGAAAAGTGTGGTTTCCCGAAAAGAATTCTTGAGCGGTGTTGCGCATAAACACCATTTCGGCGTGATGGCCTCTATAATGATTTTTCTTTGGCGCGAGAAACGTGGATGGTGTGTAGTGATGATCCTTTGAACGGAATTTTTTTTGTATGCGACACACACACACACACACACACACAAATTTACAAGTAGAAGCAATGGATGTTGATGGAATGATGGATCGTGGATTTACTCTGGATCGTTTATATAGACGAAGACGTTTGCACTGGATTTCGACCGAATGTAGTTTTATATATTTGAATTTGTTTGAATTTTATGGGTGTTTCTTTATTCTAGTTTTTTTCATGCGAGTTTTTGGTGCAGCGATCGATCGTCGGCAGCAACAACAACCGTAAGTTATTTTTTTTATATATTTTGTCTTTTTACTACTATTAACTTTAATTTGTTTTTTCTATAATTTATCGTTTCTGATTTCGTCGATTTGGAATTTGAATTTATTAATATTTCTTAAGGTTAGTTTTTTTTCTTTATCTACCCCCCGCTTTCATTTTGCTTTGTTTTTTTCTAAATTCTATCAAATATTAAAAATGTTAAATGAATTTTAAATAATTTTTTTTTTTAATTTGGTTCTTCTGTGTCCCGAAGGATGTGCACTTTCCTTCCCTATCCCCTTCCTTTTAGCTTATCCTTTATGCGAATTTATGGTGGCTATGCTAGGATTGGAATGCACTGGCTCAAATCGCCCACGCCACGCGCTGACCTCGCCGGGTCATTATGCCACCGAGCCAGATGCATCCGGTTATTTTTCTTGTTGCAGTGACGGCGGCTCGACATAAAGCCGTGGTTCGCAACACTCGCTTAACCGTATTAACCCCCCATTTTAATTCTTCTACACTGAAAAAAAGTCGTCATAATATTAATGACCTAGGAGTATATACTTTTTTTCATTACCATGATGAATTAGTTCATAGTAAATAAACCTTCTCTTCCTTAAAATAATACAGAGTTCATCTATTTTACGAAACACCGGTCGTTAGTATAACAAAAACAAAATTTCAACTTAATGTAAAGCGATCATGAATACAATGAACTTCCAGCAGAATATTATGCATTGTACATTCCGGCTATGAACCCATACATTAGCCGCGATAGTAAGTAAATAAAACAAAATTTTATGTTATTGTTCATTTCATTAATTACATGACATCGTTCATAGTAGCACATATTGATGTCACTATCGCTTTAAGCGTATTTTATAAACCTTCGTAACGTATAGCCTGGATGGTGTAGGTAAGCACGCCGTTTTCAAATTATAGGGTCCCGGGATCTATTCCCTCTGTAGGTAGGTGGGTAATTTTTAATGGCTTTTCAGAGCAGAGGTAAAATAGATGTCGTCAACACTTATGAAGCTGGATGCCGGCCTGCACCAGTTTTTTTTTTTTTTTATTGATGAACTCAGTAATTATATCAATGAACAAGTTGTTAATTTTATGAATTAGTTCATAATTTTAATGAAATTTTTCTTCGTTGTATTGATAAAATCAGTTTCATTAGACTGATTAAAGCCGTCTTCGGTGGGATATCGGTGTAAATATTCATTACTTTAATGAACAATTTCATTGTTTCAGGGCACCTTTTTTTCAGTGTAGTTTTCTTTGCCCACTTACTCCAACCAACCCGACACAAATATTGTTTTGTGGACGCAACGAAACTTTTGTGAAGACTGAAGGAAAAGAATGCGAAAGAACTTTTAGCCCAAAAAGAGCGAAGGGTATTCAAATTTCAACCGCGCCCGAAATTAGCCTCGCGGTCTCGTTTATGCTTTTATTCCGACCGAATGTGATATACCACAAATATTGTTTTATCAACGCCAAAGAACTTATGTGAAAACGGAAGCCCGAAATTATGCTCGGTCTCGCTTTTATTTATTTTTTAACTATTATATTTATGTTTTTTCTTACTGAACTGCATTTAGAATATGTATATGTACACAGCAAAAAAATCGGAGTGATTTATACTCCGAATCGGTGTCGAATAGTGTCCATCCGAATTGGATAGCATTAGCATAAAACTCGAAACAAGGAATTGCTAAAGACTCCGAACGAATTTAATGGCTTTACTAGAAAAAGGGATCTGATTTTATCTTTTTGGTGTAATAATTTTAACTCAGAAGAATACTTTCAATTACACCGAAAGGAGTAATTCTCGATATTTTTGGGATAAAAAAGAAACACCATTTTCACAGGGAAAGAACTCATAAATGAGTTTTGTGGAACCTGTCTATAGGTGTTGGTGACATTTCCTTTACCTCTTTACGATCTAAAATGTATAATAAATTACCTACCTACAGTGGGATTCGATCCCGGGGCCCTATCATTTGTAGACGAACGCCCTACCTACTACACTACCCATACTAACTGATGAAGTTTGTAATTTATACAACATGTGGCATCGCTCTACCACCAAATAACAACACTCCGATCGGTGGATACAATGAGACCCCAGCGTAATAACTTGATTGAACATGTTACGGTAATGATCCGATAGGTGTAATAGAGAATATCAAATTGGTTAATATTTGCAATATGTCCGTAAAAGGTTTTGATTTAGGGTTTTCTTCCGTTTCGGATTCTTTTCTTATAGCCCTGACACACTAGGAGATAACCTCGTTTCATAAACCGCAAAAAGCTCCGAGCTTCATAAACTCGAATAGCAGGACACACTAGCCGAATGCGGATTATGAACGTCAGGATAAACTTATACATATTGAGCTTTCGATATATGACACTAAACAAATATTGAAATGTTAGTTTCTGGATGTCGCGCATATTTAAACACATTTTTTTTAGAAATTGTTTCAATTCATACGGATTTCACTTATAGGAAGTGGTGCTGACTGTAAGAAGAGGCAGAAAGCGAGCAAGCAAATGGAGATCAATAATGTGTCAGCTTAGTGGTAAAGCAAGGACTAGTCTGAAACATATCCGTCGCTCTTTCATATATATACCAGAAAATGGGATCGAACATACTGGATAACGATCTGCTCTCATATTATTAAACTTAAACTAAGTTTAAAAAAGACACATACATTTGGAGGTCACCGTTTGCTTTTTATTTACTAATGTTTTAAAGTTTTTTTTTTGGCTTTCTTGAAATATAATTGAGGTACCCGGCTTTCGCTGTTCGCATCATCCTGAACATAATGTATAGGGTAGCGACTTCAGAAACGGTCAGAAACGATGGGGCATTTATCTAATCAAGGAAAATTATAAGTTAATTAAACTGTAAAATCTGAGTTGCTCTTTCACCTACCAAGTACATAATATACATACATACTATAAAATTTGTTCAAAATGTCAAAAATTTAAACCGAAAATATATTCATAATGATTTATGAACGTCAGCAATTTTTTAGGTATGCCAACAACTACGAACAAATTTCAAACAAAAGGAGCTTTTTGATGGTTATAATAGAGGTTTGGAATCAAAAGCTCCATCCAATTGCGGGTTACAACGAGTTTACAGGAGCTTTCAAAAACTCCAATCGGCATATAACCCCGTTATAAACCGCTTATAAACTAGTTTTTGGCTCATAAACTGCATTCGTTCGTAAACTCGTTCAGATGTAGACCATAATAAAACCCATGATGGCGGTGTCATTTTGAAGATGTTTACTCCGAAGTAATTTTGCGTTTTCATCCTATCGGATTTTCTGGATAGAGTACCCCGCATATTTTTTGCTGTGTATCTATACTACGTGCGCTAATTAGATTAAGCGAATATAAACGTTCAAAAAGTTGCGCACTGCCTATTGAGCCTATTAGGAAAAGAAATACTACTGCGACACTTCTTTCTACAAGCAAATTTGCGATCATTCTACTACATTCTATGGCATTCATCATCTTTCACAATTGTTTTAAAAACCACAATAATTACAATCGTGTCACTAAATAAATCATCATTTATTTCTTCTTCTAACTTCAATAGACAGTATGAGGCCATTACGCCCACGTCTGGTTTTCCCCAACGCCAACCGTGAGATAATTTATTTTTGTCAGTAGAATCACACAACACGGGGACTCTTGTTTTGAGGCGTCTAAGTGATTTTGCGGATATCTTGAAATGTCGAAAGCTTCTCAATATATCACCTCACCTCAAAGAGGTGATGATTGCTATTGAGATAGATTGATCAACAAGTCAATAAGTGCATTAGAACAGGTGTAATTTCTTTCGGAAAGAGTACAAAAAACAATAATCTTATCGCGGTGTGAGTAGTAGAAGTTTTTTTTTGCAAACAAGGTCCGCATCATATTTAGAGGTCGATTAGAGGTTAACTAAATGCGCGGATTTAAAAATGCTTTCTGGTGTTGTGCAGTGTATTGTCAATGCTTGCTAAAATTAAGTGTGGTGGGGTTGAATATGGGAAAGGTACCCCCGATTCACTAGCTGCAAAAAGGAACTGATATTACTTCAATCCAACAAATATTCGGATGCAGTGGATAAGCCTGCATGTACGCGGACTATCTTTCAATTCTTTTTAGTGGAGCTTTCATTGTAAATGGAATGTAGTATCCCTACATGGGAATAATCTTAAATATTGTCGTCGTTTTAGCTGCATGCATTTGTTGATTTTGAGGCTCCCACCAAAGAACATAAAAAGTCTGCGTATATTCAACTCGATTTTGCTGGCGGATTGAAGTGATATCAGTTCCTTTTGAAAGTTAGCGAATTCTTCTATGGCGGATACCTTTCGAACTTGTTGTTTTCTCGATGTACTTCTGCTACATCGAGATTGTTGTTTATTACGTTAAATAAGAAAGTTGCATCCGTTTGGTATCTTCAAGTTTCTAGTGAAGTTATTTTTAAGAGCTACTAGACATGATTGATTGGACATGATTATATTGGTCGGATGAATTCATCATGATTACTGGCGAAAACATTGAGACATCAATGAACTGAAGTATCACAATTTCGAATCCCTGGGAATGGGGATTATTTAAGGGGTTAGTTGTGACCTCAATATATACCCATTTATATGAAGTTTTGTTAAGATTGGTTTAAATTTGGGGGGCTAGGATTGTATGGTGACCCAGTAATCCAATTTCGGTGATTCAAACATACAAACAGCCTGAAACAATAATAACAATAAGAACGTGTGTGTGTACCACCAGAGGTATGGCAAAGTATATATACAGTAGCCGCTCGGGAATTAGAATAGCTTGGAAATTAGAACAAGTGAATTAAATACATGCGCCGCTCTAAAATTAGAGCAAACTGTTCTAATTTTCAAACGTCAGAAGTTGGTCTTCACAATTCTTATGTTTTATTCCCTTTTTAAACAGTTAAATACATTCCGTTACATTCTTGTTGTGTAGGTACATAATGTTATCGGAAATATGCTACCGGAAAGATAACTTTTGAGAAAAAATAATTAGTATGTACATATTAAGTACAGTCAAGGGCGTACGCAAAAATATATTTTGGGAAGTGTTTTCGATTCGAATTTTTAATCTATAGTTCTGATTACAGACATAATTTTTTTTGAAATCGGTAACCTCCTGATTTTCCGTTTGAAATATTCCATGTCTTAATCTGCCAATTTTTCCGAAACATCTTTGACACAAGTAGGAAACTTTCAGCCGCTTTTGCAACATCACTGTATTGTGAATTAATTTCAGAGGGGCTTTAAACCCCCAAAACCCCCATGTAGGATCGCCACTGAGTACAGTTCAAGTGAAGTGCTGGTGTTTATTCTGTGTCTATAAAAGTGCCCATTTATGTAAAATGTCATGCCTACAAATAAGAAAGAAGACAACGCTTACTTTAGCAAAAGCCAAGATTATTGAAAAACTTAAAAAAGGCGTATCGAATAAGAGGCTTTGCCGCGACTATGGAGTGGCGCCATCATTAATTTCGTATTTATTGAAAAATGAAAATCAACTTATGAAAAAAATAAAAAAATCCTATTTGCCATTTAAGAAAAAAAAAAACATTGCATAATGGAGAATTTCCGCAAATGGAACAACAACTATTCGAGTGGTTTATGAAACAAAGAAAAAGGAAGTGCTCCATTGACAATAATGTTCTAAAAGAAAAAGCCCTTCAAATCCTTGAGCAACAAAATCCTGGGACGGCATTTAATTTAACGCCAGCGACGGTTGGTTGCAAATCTGCAAACGACGATTTGGATTGCGCAGGCTAAAAATTTGTGGAGACAAGTTGTCTAGCGATGTGACTGCAGTATCGCCATTTAAAGCACAATAATTGCAAGCGAAAATTGCGGAAATGGGCATTACACTCGATCAAATGTACAATGCGGATGATTCTGCATTATTTTTCAGACTCCTTCCCGATAAAACTTTTGTAGCCAACAACGAATGCTGTGCTCTAGGGCTTAAGACATCAATGGAACGAGTGACAATTTTATTGTGTTCGAATGCCACTGGAGTACATAAGATTAAGTCGCTAGTTATCGGGAAGTCGCGAAATCGTCGATCGTTCAAAGCGTTTAATAATAATAATTTGCTAGAGTATGCCTCATCCCGTAATTCTTGGCTGACGACGGCTGCTTTCATAAGGGAATTCAGTCATCTTGGAATTTAACATTCAAATTTAGCATAAATGTTGCCTTTAATTTGAAACTCGGTTCTACGAGAGTTTCGTACCCCAAGTAAGAGGTAACTTCAAATTAAAGGCAACATTTATGCTAAATTTGAATGTTAAATTCCAAGGTGACTGAATTCCTAGAAGAAAACAATCTTTCAAACAAGGCATTGCTACTCTTGGATAACACCACATGCACACAGCTTACTATCCGCGACGGGAATATAGTTATTTGTTCATTATATTCTTTTGCGGCCCAGTTGAAACAAGCTTTTGTCTAATCAATCTGATTCCATTGGTGAGATAAATTAATGACGAAACGGATTAAGAAGAGGAGGACGATATTCCCCTTGCTAACCTAAGGTTTCGGCAGGACACAACAGAGCTATTTCAACATCTTTCATGGCAAATAAATTAGACAATAGACAACATCAATGCTCTTTATTTATGTAGGAAGTTACGCCAACTGAATTGGAGGAGTGGAAAGAGGACATAATTATTGATGAAAACTCGAATTTATCTAGTAGCTGCGACTCTGACGGCGAGGAATTGATCGGAGATGCTCGGGTCTCCCATGCAGAGGCAATCAACTGTTCAAATCGATTACTTTGCGCGGCTAAGGAAAATCATCAAAAGGCCTCGGGCATTTTTCCAATTTAAAATAATTCAATTCGTCGGCGAATATTGGCAAAAGGCAAATAAAAACTAGGGGGCTTCGCTCGCCAACATCGGGGCCGAGGCTAATTTCGGGCTCGGCCGAAATTTGGATACCCTTCGCTTGGACTAAAAGTTTTTTTCGGGCGTACCTTTGACTTGTATTTAATCCCCCTCCTCATTCTTTTTCTTCCTACTTGACAGAAGTTTTGGGCTTGGTTGAAATAAGTGGGCAAATAAAAATATTTACTCGGAAAATTTTTTTGGGGTTGTCGGAGCATGACCCCACAGTACGATTCCATTGGTTTTGAACATTTTAGTTTCTTTGATAAATACACATTAATTCAAGGTTTTGTGAAATTGATGTAAAAAAAATGTTTCTTAAAAGAACCAATATGGGGGTTTTGGTTTGTGTGGCAGCCCCATGACCCCATCGTCCGATTTGATTTAATCTTACAAATGTTTTGTGTCATCAATAGAACTACATTCGTGTGAAATTTGGTTGAAATTGGTGCACAAATAAAAAAGTTTTTCTTAGAAGAACTCAAATTGGGGAGCTAGAATTGTATGGCAGCCCCATGACCCAGTGATCCAATTTGGGTGAATCAAACATACAAACAGCCTGCAACAATAAGAAGCACGTGTGCAAAATTTCAGCTTGCTAGCTTCAATACCCGCCGAGTAAAACGCGTCGCAACAGACAGACAGACAGACAGACGGACATGCTCCAATCTACTCCCCAAGTCATGCTGATCATATATGTATACTTTTTATATGGTCGGAGATGCTTCCTTTAATGCGTTACAAACTTCATGACAAAGTTAATATACCCTTTCACTCTATGAGCGAAGGGTATAATTAGCGAATTTTTCACCAAATAAACCAAATAAATGTTGATACACATTACATTTATACCCTATTAACCTAACTGTTATTAAACGAATTTGTAATATAAAACCTTCAGAATGTGTTTACATTAATTCATGGACCACTTTTTCGACACTATTTGAAAACGCTCGGAAATTAGAAAATCTTAGAAATTAGAATTGGTCGAAACTTTTTTTTTTCTAATTTTCGAGCGTCTACTATATAAATTATCAGGGTCGGTCCCTAAATCGGATAAGCCATATGTCTATCTGTCTGTTCGTTGGTATTGCGTTAATTAATTCGTATGATTGACGATTTGATTTCTTTAAATTGAAGAACAATATACTTCACTGAATTGAATTTAGCATTAACGAATTCGTTAAGATAATGTATATTGTTCATAAAATTAAGGTACGTTTATCACAACTTGTTCATTGATAATGACCGAGTTTGTCAATCTTTTTTTTTATTAAAAAAAACTGACGAAGTCCAGTCAGTATTGAAAACCTAGCTCTATAAATGTTGACGACATTTATTTTACCTCTGCTCTGAAAAGCATTATAAATTACATTACCTACACCCTGGATCCCAGGACCCTATGATTTGAAGACTTGCGCCCTACCTACCTACACTAACCAGACTATACGTTATGGAGGTTTTTAAGATACACATAAAGTGACAGCGATAGCAATATGTAATCGTTTGTGGAAAGCATGTTTATAGGTTCTAACAAATTTATACATAGATCTTATGTATAATTTACATTGTTTTAATGAATCAGTTCATTGTTTCTATGTTCATTCTTGCATTCTTAAATGAAGAAGATAATAAGAAACCAATCAGGTGGTAAATGAGTTTAATAAACCTGCATACGTTATTCTTATGAACTATACATAAAATAACTTTTTGAAAGCTATAAAGGGTTAAAAAAATATGTTCGTTTGGTGTGATAATGTGATCAATTTATTGCTACATTCCGTGTAGGTTTGGGTAGCGAACTCCATATAAAAAAATGACACTTACCCATAGGTATGTTGCACGCGTGCCACTACCCTGCGCCGGATAGGGTTTCAGGGAATCAAATGCATAGGGAAAAAATACGGGAATTTGGTTTTTTTTTCTATGTTGGCGTACGTGTAAAAAATATTAATTAAAACCAAATCTGAGAATCTTTCTCATGGTCGTTTTAGATTTCGCAAATATTATAATCGTCTTTTGTGATGAAATCCACCAAATCTAAGAAATAACCCAAAGAGAGTGAGGAAAGATGCAAAACAACTGCCATGTGTCAGCTGTTTGGCCGAGCAACTGATCTTGTGAGTCAGAGTTAACCGCCATAACAAAAAAACGCAACTAATGTATTTTACATACCCAAAATGAAAATATTTGTACATATAAACGGATTACATTGAAATTATGAACAATAATTTTTTGAGTATCAATTCGAAGCAATAAAACTTTAAATAAAATACAGTGATTCATTCAAATCAAAAGTTTTTTCGTTGACTTTATGAAATATTGGTTTGGATTTCAACGAACAGTAAAAAATTTCTAAAATTGACGTATTTTAACGAATCAGAAAAATTGTTTAAACCCGTTTAAATCTTTACGAAATGTTTCGTCGTCTTTACGAGAATCTACGTTACAGTAAGGAAAATAAGACAACGAATGCGATTCGTGGATAATAGGAAAGATAATTTTTTCAGTGTATCTGTTCGCACGATAACTCCCGAAATAATGAAGCTAGCGGTTTGAAATTTTGGTAAGATGTTTGTTGTGCTAAAACTTGGACGGTATTGAAAATGAGCCTAATCGGACTACGGGTTCCCCTACCTCCCATAAGAACTACCCCTCCTTTATATTTCAATTCGGCCCTAACTTTCGGTAGAATATCGCTATCGACTTGAAATTTTGATCAATGTCTCATTCTGACATATACTTTGGGTTGATTGAAAGTGGAGTAGGTCCGACTACCCCTACCTCCCCTACAAAGTTATATTCAGCCATATCTTTTGTAAAATGTCAAATTAGTATCAAATGGTAGCCGTTGGATGCCTTGATAAGATAATAAATAGGTTCGACCCAACCCCTCCCTCCCCTGCAAAAAATATGAAATTGATTATTTTGGGTTTTGCGTTCCTTCTAGGTCTGTACATGGGGATAGGGTATACACACATCTTGCTATTCGCACGATTAGAAATCGGTATCGTTAAATTTAATTTAATTAAAATTCATGAAGATGGGAATAGTTCTACAAACTCGATATCATTTGTAGCAGTTAATTTATTGAGGTAATTCAATCAACTTAAGTCAAAACATTTACGATAAATACTCAACAAATAACAATAACAACAACATTCATCCAAATATCACTGAAAGTCGCCAAGCATAGCGTAAATTTGCATACCTTGCTATCACAGCTGCTCTAAATGCCAATCATTTCTCTCTTATCGCGCTGATTCAAAAGTTTCGTACGTTCAACGTAAACAAATAAGCGCGTGCTAAGTCATTTTCCTCCTATCACAATCACAACTGTAACGCTACCCGCCAGCCAATTACTTAATCGCAATAAATCGGCTGAGTCATGTGGTGTGTCAGTTAGGGGGCGGTCGGTGAGGCGCAGCTCAGTATATCAACAACAATCCAACTAGCGGCAGATGCCAGTCTCTCTACACTGACCTACCGCAACGCAATGCCAATGCGAAGGCTGTTCAAGTTCATCAGCATGGACTGGTCTCCCATAGATAGATACGTATACGCAAAGGCTTGTTAAGTCGGAGTAACACAACAAAGATGTAGTACGATTTCAAGTGATATGAATCTATAGTTCTTCAAAACAACACACGTAATATTTTGTCTAGAGTTTAGAGCGAATACACAGAAAGACAGATAAATAAGATATCCGCAGGTCATTGACATTAAAATAATTAGAACGTCGAAATAATAGATGCGTTCGTTTTAAATTCGGTCTAACCCTTTCATGCCCAAATTATGGATTTTAAGCGGAGAATTTGTTTAACAACATTATGTCGTTCAGTAGGCATCTTTTATAATATTTTCTTGAAAAAAAAAATTTTAAGTGCTATAGTTAACAAATTAGAGCATGATGCCATATGGCATCATTGGGACTGAAAGGGCACTTAGCAAGTTCCGTGTGAAAAATGAGATATTTGGTCGGCAAAAATTCTACATCGGAAATTTTTTTACATAATGGATGGTGACGACCCCCAGATTATGGGAAAAAAGTCCCAACCGATTGAGGGTCCGCAACCTTAAAAAAGGGGGAAATGGGGATTATTTTTCGATTTTTTGTGAGTATTTCAAAAACGACAAAAGATATAGAAAAATAGTCTGAGAACGAAAAAAACTACATAAAATTATCTTTGCAATGATATATAACACATTAGAGATCTATTCAATGATTCGGCGCTAGCTTAAAAATAAATTAGAACTTTTTCTTTTTATACCTTTTTTAAAAGCCCCGTAACTCTTGAAAGAAGTCTTAGTTCAGCCGTAAAATTTCGTACAAGTATTCACAATAAGTTTAACTTTATTTTGGGAAAAACATTGAGTCGCTCCGATCAACGACCCCCATTATCCCCCCATTTGAATTTGGCGAAAGGACATGTTCATAGCTCCCCCCACAATTAGAGCAGAGGCTAAATATTGGTTTATTGCGATTGGAGCTCATAATCACCCCACCCACCAAAAATTAGCCCATTCGGATAAAAACTAAGGGTGCCTTCCATACAGCAGCATCTAGCATTTATATGAATAGGGGACTTACTGATTTGCTCTTCACGCCCAATGATGCCATATGGCATCATGCTCATGCAAAACCACTTTATAGGGGTTTCCTAAAAAAAATCTTTTGATTTTATCTTACAGCAACCTCTTTACAAAATAAAACCATTAAAATGATTTGCATAAAATGATTATTATCAGGAAATATGGGGAAATGGATAAATCAGTTTTTCAGCTTTACGACAATCGTGAAACCTTTTCTAAAATTTCATTCAAAATAACATCCCAAAACCAAAAATCAACCACGTATTACACTATTGGGAGAGTCTAATATCATACAAAAAGTTAAAATGTATTTTTTAAATTTTCTATGAAAAATAAATAAATTTCATGATGCCATATGGCATCATTGGGAGCGAAAGGGCTAATACCGAAAAAAGCGTTCCAGTCTCACTCAAATGTCACCTCGAATATTTTCAATTGTTTCCAAGTCAAGTATTTTTGACAGTGTGAACTAATGAAGAAATAGTGTAGGTATCATCGGCAGTGGGTTTTTAGTTTTTATACCCTCACTATGTGAGGAAGGAAGCACCTCCGACTGTATAAAGTATATCTATTATTGATCAGTATGACGAGAGAAAACGATTGAGAGCGTTGTCCGTTTGTCTGTCCGTATGTTGCAAGACAAACTAGTCCCTCAGTTTTGAAGCTATCGGGCTGAAATTTTGTATGGAAGTTTCTTTTTAGTGTACGCTGAATTATCGAATACATAGGGCAGCCACTTTCCGGTTTGGTTATGGGAAATTTCATGAAAGGGATATGGTCCTGTAAGCGTATGGTGACCATCATGTTGTTTTCCATTATTAACGGCATACCTTCCTCTTTATAATGAAATAAACATCCGATCGTTTATCTAAAATGAATATCAAAAGAGCAGCTCTTATTGAAAAACCCTATATTTGCAGGTTTTCTTCTTCTCATCATCATCAATGTGGCACGATAGCCGTCGGGCCTTGGCCGCCTGAATTGTTGACCTCCAATTGTCGCATTTACGCGACCTTGTCCTCCAGTTTCGGAAGCCCAGCAGCTGGTCCGCGTCTTCAACTACGGAGTTCTCCCAGCGAGCTCTCGGTGGTCCACGCAACCTCGCTCCGTCAATTCGTTGTGCGTTTATCACATTCTTTGGCGTGCGATTATCGTCCATCTGTTGTACATGCCCCGCCCATTGCAAACGATGAAGCTTCACGATTTTCGCTACTTCCAGCTCATCGTACAATTGATACAACTCATGGTTGTACCGGATACGCCATTGATCTCGCTCACGAACGGCCCCGAAAATTCGCCGGAGCACCTTTTGTTCGAATCTGTCTGGCGAAATGTCATCTCATTTGTCTGGCTTGGGTGAGGGTCCATGTTTCGCAGCAATAACATAGCACGGGTCGTATGATCGTTTTGTACACGCGGAGCTCCGTGTTCCTATTCGCAAGTTTCGAATTTATTATAGGGAGGACCGCGAAATAGGTCTTATTGGCTAGTTGTATCTGTCGCTTAATTTCGTCGGATTCGTTGGCGTCCTTTGATAAGTTACAACCCAGATAGTTGGAGTTGTCTCGATGTTGAGGTCTCCGACTGTGATGCTTGAATTTGCTGGCGTCTTTGTTTTCGATTGCACCATGGCCTTTGTTTTGCTTTCGTTGATATGTAGTCCAACTTATTTGCGGCGCTATTGAGGTTATGCAGAAGGCTTTCTGCATCACCCAATCTTCGAGATATAATATTAATGTCGTCGGCGTACGCTACTAATTGAGTCGACTTGATGAGTAGCGTTCCGCTGCTGTCCATATTCATGGCTCGAATTACATACACCAATGCAAGGTTGAAGAGCGTCGGCGCCAGCCCATCGCCCTGCTTGAGTCCAGAACGAGTTTCAAATAGGTCAGTGAGTCGGTTCTGTACTCTGACCTGCGAGACGGTATTAGTCATCGTCGCACTAATTTTGCCGGTATACCAAAATGCAGCAAAATGTTGTACAGTACACTTCGATCGATACTGTCGTATGCCTGGTTGAAGTCGGCAAAGATTTTGTATACGTCGATGTTATATTCCCAGCACTTTTGGAGTAGTAGCTTCACTGTGAAAAGCTGATCGGTCGTTGAACGTCCAGGTCTGAAGCCACCTTGATACTCGCCAATGATTCGTTCTGCGAACCGATTAATTCTTTTTTCCAGAATTTTCGATAGGATCTTATAGGTTGTACAAATTAATGATATGCCCCTATAATTCTCACACTTCAGCTTGTCACCCTTTTTGTGGATTGGGCAGATTATGGTTTTGTGCCAATCTTCGGGGATTACCTCGTCGTTCCATATTTTCAGCAGTAGCACGTGTATAGCGTTGGTCAGGCACGTTCCACCGTGCTTCAGCAGTTCTGCTGGGATCTCGTCAGCGCCGGGCGCTTTATTACTTTGGAGCGACTGTATGACGAGACTCACCTCCTCTACTGTTGGGGGTTGAACGTGAGAGGTGGTTCAGCTAACTGCGCAAGAGCTGGATCCGTGGAGGAGGAGGTTTCTGGTGCATTGAGGAGCTCTTCGAAATGCGAAGCCCATGGTTTGTTGACGCTTTCGATGTCGCTGATGATGTTACCATCCTTGTCCTTACATAGGCTAGTCATCATCAATGTGGCACGATAGCCCGACGTCGGGCCTTGGCCGCCTGAATCGTTGACCTCCAATTGTCGCCGTTACGTGACCTTGTCCTCCAGTTTCGGAAGACCAGCAGCTGGTGGGCGTCTTCACCTACGGAGTTCTCCCAGTGAGCTCTCGGTCGTCCACGCAACATAGACTAGTGCTGGGTTGATATCCCTTCTTGATATTATTTAGAAGTTTGTACGCCTGTCTAATGTTCTTACTGGCTAATCTTTGGCTTATTTGCTGTAACTGCTCGTCAACATGTTTGCGTTTCTTACGTCTAATTACTTTTTAGATACTCGCCAAAGTTCGTTGTATCTTTATTTCTTGGCTCGGGATGTGCGTTGTGTGTATTGGCGATAAGCTTCATTTTTCGCCTTGCATTCGTCATTGAACCAGTCAGTTCGTCTACGCCGGCCTTTATAACCCACGACCTCTTCTGCAACTCCTTTGATGCTATCTTTGAGCTCCTCCCAGAACTCACGGATGCCTAAATTGTTGATGTTATCAAGCATGGGCGACAGTTTTTCCTCAAGCGCTGTAGTATTCGCAGACGCGGTGGCATCATCAATCAAATTGTCAACCTCCAAGATCTTGGCAGGGTTAATTCTCGTTAGGTGCACCGAAGAGATTCTGCACCTGTTGGTTGTCTTCACGAAATAGTGATCGGAGTCGCAGTTGGCTCCTCGATAGGATCGAACATCTAAGACATTAGAAGCCCATATCTTGCTGATCAGTACGTGGTCGATCTGGTTTACCGTGTATTCATCTGGCGAGTTTCAGGTCTGCTTATGGATTCGTCGATGAGGGAAACATGTATAGCTTACGACCAGGTTTCTGCCGCTCGCGAAGTCGATATGTCGCTGACCGTTGTTGTGGTTTTCGTCGTGTGTCAAGGTGGTTGTAGAATTCGTCCTTCATCGCGTCTTCTTTTACTTCTGTAGGGGCATGCGCATTATTGAGCCAGAGATTAGCGAAACGGGTCTTGATGCGGATCGCACATAGCCGCTCATTTATGGCTTCGAAGCCGATAACGTGGTCCTTGAGCTGCTTACTCACAATGAAAGCTACTTCAAACTCCCTGTTGCCCTCCTTTTTACCACTCGTTAAAATAGTGTGCGAGTTGAGGTCATTAATCTCGCTTTTGAGTCATTTAATTTCCTGGATTGCAACTATGCTCAGCTTGTATTGTTCTACCTTATTCAAGAGGGCTATTAAGACCCCCGGTATATTATCAGGGAGCGACAATTCCAGGATCCGAAAGAGTAATCAATTGTTCGTTTGCGGGGTCGTCGTTGTTTTGTACCCGTCCAATCCGATGCTTTTGTTTTAGGTTTTTTGACTTGAAGTTTTTTCTTAGGATGAGTTGTTAACACATCGCTAAACCATGATAGGGTTTAATCGTTGAGTAAAGGCCATCATGGGTATGCCTCGAAGATGCTGCTTTGGTGGTTGGATTAAATGTTTTCTGTCACCTATCACATTAAGTAACCTCAGACACTGCAAGTGTAAATACAGCACTCAGGCGCAGCGGTTACTCGCTACACGGATAATGCGGGAAAGTAACGCCCCGTAGAGAAACATAGGAATTGACCGAAGCCGTTCACCATATGAAGCTCCTCCTGCATAGCTAAGGGTCCGCAGTTATGCCACAACTGAAAAAGGTATAGGAATCGGCCTTTCAACCTTTATCCTCCCCCTTACGGGCTTTTTTCCTATTCGACTCTATAATGGAAGCTACTTACACCCAAAAAGCCGAAACTTGGACTCAAACCCGGTCCGCCTGCATGCCACTCCGTTCATATTGCCATCACCATGAGAATGTTGGCAACGTTCGTCAAATCTGAACTACTTGATACAATATAATACAAATAATAATAATACAAAATTATTATTATATTCTATGCAATTAATTCTTTGCGTTGAAAAAAATATTTCATAGATTAAATGATGCCGCTCACATCTTACTTAATAAATGTTTATACTTGGAGGCTATGCAAAATAATCATAGTTCATATGAATTTTGTATTAGATTCAAAGAATTTGATTTACTTCATTCTAAGTCATTTTTTGCATTAGTTGTATGTGGGCATTTTTTTATTCTATTACTACTGACATCATAAATTATGATGATTATGAGTGTACGCGACTCAATGGCATTTTAAATTAATTATATTCAAACATTTTAATTAAATATATACGTTTAAAGAAATTTTCTGTTTATTATTAGAAGTAAAGTAAAAACTTCATTGGTTTTATTACGCGTTTTTTCTGGGCGTATGTAAGCAACAAGGTGATCGATAGGGTTAAAACATGTTCTGTTCATCATTATTTAATATCACCAAAACTAATTTGTTATCGACGCTACACTGTATACATTTATCCTTTTCTCTCTCTCTCGCTTTTTGAATACTATTTTAACTCCTTGTGGGGCATGGTGTGCTAGCTCAGCCATATACATATTTGGCTATATGGAGGAAGAGATACATTGCCTATGAATTCGGAGTGTCTATACTATTCCAAGCACTTTATACTAACAAAATGTGTCATTCATTGTGAAAATATCAGAAACAATTATTCGTTAAAATGAAAAGAAGAAATTTCAAGTTGAACATATGTATGAGAGACTGACGCTCACTGATTATAACCCGTCCGTAACTAAAGCTACACTGAAAAAATTGGGCTATCTAAAATTAAGAAACTCTTTTCTCATTTGCAAAATTCCCGAATTTAGACAAAATTTTCCATGCAAAGCTCGTGGAAAAGCTTTATTTTAGCTTTAGCTTATATTGGAGCGTTGTAGTAGATTAGATTCAGTGGGTAGCGCGTTTGACTGGGAAGAATGGGGTTATGTGTTCGATGTTGGTTGGATACAAGTTTCTTTTTTTATTTTTGTTTAGATTCTCTTGTCTTTTTCATAAGAAAAGTTTGCTTGATTCAAAGTTACTTTTCCTCAAAGCGCTGCTAATGGCATTTCACTCGGATCATGGTGACTAATTCTGAAATGAAGAGAAATATTTCTTGGCTGTTTTTTATTGTCTTTTTTTCTTGATTTGAGCCATATTTTCTTTACTTTAGCAGGCGATTTGGTTCAGTGTATAAACGGCTGAGTGAAGGGTTACGGTACAGAGAAGAAGAATAAGAAATAATTTTAAGCTAATCCTTGACTATGGAAAGTCAAATCTTACAAAAAGAAAACTTAAATTTTCAATTTATATAAAAATAAAATAACAGGCGCGACAATCCAGCATTGGACTAAGGCCGCAGGATGTGTTAGTGACATCCTATTTCCAAGATCTTGTCTGCTTTTTTTTTATTGAGGTAATGAGATCAGCATCACGCTCAGCAGTGTTATTTATCCTCATAAATGGGTACTCGTTTAACATCTGAGTGAGATCATAGTCCGTCACAAGCTCGTGAGTTCGAAAAACACCATGGAACACGTTGAGATTCGAACTCATGAGCCTGTGCACCGAAGGTGCGCGCACTAACCGCTAGATATAGCCAGGTGAAAATAGAAAAAATGACACACTCACAATAGTATAGTGATTTTAGCTGAAAAAACGATGAAACCCAAACATCCAAAAAAAGAGCTGACTTTTGATGCCAAATTGTTCTATGGCCTGACCGCATTACGCAGTAAAAAGTTAGCCTTTTTTGCGCGTCACATTTGGGAGGGAGGGGGTGGCAAAGGGGTGAAATTATGATTTTTCGCCAATATCTTGTTAACTGTAGTATTTACAGCAAAACGTTCTGAGGACGATTTAAACTACACAAAATTTCCTTTCTAATGATATATTAAATCATATACCTTCTCTTGGCAGATTACATACTAGACCTAAAAACATTCGGTGTAATTTCAATTTTTTGATAGTGTAGTGAATAAGACGAATATGAGACTTCGGTCACGTCTGGCTTATGACTGACTTTATTAATTTATCTTCTTCTGCATACATACTACTATTTACAAATGTTCTCTCTTATTCTCTATTCTTAAATACTACTCTTACGTGATACTCTCCCTACCTAATGCTACTACAACTCGGCCGTCCTGACAATAGAATCACCCGATTCTAACAAAATTTGAAATAAAGTACTATTTTTCAGATCCTATATCGTTTATGTATTTATTTATTTTTTATTTTTTTTTTTTTTTTTTAGTCTTAACCCTTTTCAGTTTCATTTGTAGGTCTATTTTGGTCCATGTTTTGTCTATTGTCCTTATTATTATCAGAATTGTACCATGGTTTTAAATTACTTACTGACCAGATTCCTTTGTACGGTATTTGCGTATGTTGGAACCCCTCAACGTCTTCTACTAAATATCTGTCGTGTTCTAGTGTTTTAGCTATCTTGTAAGGACCTTTAAATTTTGGAACTAGTTTACTTGAGACTCCAGTTTGGGTGTTAAAATTTGCAATCATTACATAATCTCCGAGTTTATATTGCGTTGGCTTTCGTCTTTTTTCATCTGTATATTGTTGGTTGTAGTCCTGTGTTAGCTTTTGTGCGTTTTCTGCATTTTTCCTTATTTGTTCTATATTGTTATCTATATTTTGTATATTTTCTAGCGCGTTTTCTTTTATGCTGTCTACTACTGTACCCTTCTGTCTAGTGCCAAATAACATTATGCTAGGATGTTGCTTCGTTGCTCTATGTATTGTGTTATTCATCGCGTATTCTACATTTTCGAGCGTTTTATTCCAGCCATCGTCTTTTTCGGAACTTGTCAGTTTTGACATCATGGGTCCTAAGCTTTTATTTATGATTTCAACTTGACCGTTGGCCTGTGGCGACCCTGTTGCTACTTTTAAATGCTGAATGTTATTTGTTTTCATAAATGCACTAAAATCATTGGATGTGAAGCATGTTCCTCTATCAGAGACTATACATCTGGGGCGACTGTAGGCTCTAAAATAATCCTTTAAGGAGTTTATTGCTTCCTTAGACGATGTAGTTCTTACTGGGTATAGTCTTACGAACTTTGTGAAAGCGTCTACTATTACTAGTATATGTCTATATTTTGTGCTTTTACTGTGAATTGGTCCGTAGTGGTCTATGTGCACGATTTCGAATGGCGACTTTCCTTTTGGAATCATATGTAAAAATCCTTCTATTTTGCCGCTTTTAGGAGAGAACGCGATGCACTTTAAACAGTTTTGTATATGTGTATTTGCTTTCTCTTTCATTTTTGGAAACCAATAACTTTTTTGTATTATATCTATCACCTTGTCGACACCGGTATGCCCCATTTCGTTATGGTATTTGAATAGGACATGACTTTCCATTGACGCTGGAACATAAAATAAAATATTATCATCTTTTTTTCTATAGACTATACCGTTTCTCATTTCATAAAATTTATTTTCCGATTTTTGAAGCAGTTTTTTGAGTTCTTCTATTTTTTCATCTTTTGATTGGCATATTATTAGATCCTCTTCAAACGTGTTAGTTTCAACTACTAAAACATTATTGACTCTACTTAACGCATCTACATGTTGCATCCTTTTTCCAGCCCTGTGTTCAAGTTCATAGTCATAGTTTTCTAGTTCCAGTGCCCACCTAGCTATTCTAGGATTCATGTCTTTTTTGTTAAGTGTTAATGTGAGGGAATTGCAGTCCGTTACGATTTTAAACTTTACACCTTGTAGATAAACTCTGAATCTTTTTAACGCGTATATAATTGCCAAAGTCTCTAGTTCGAAGCTGTGGTATTTAGACTCCGCTTCGGTGGTCCTTTTTGAGAAATAAAAGACCGGATGCAATTTGTTGTCCTTTTTTTTCTGTAAGAGAATCGCACCGAACCCCAGAGCACTTGCGTCGCAATGTAATTCGGTTGCATCGTTTTGATCGTAGATTGCCAGAATAGGAGACTGCACTAGTTTCTGTTTAAGTAGATTAAATATTTCTAGCTCCTGTGGGCCAAACACAAATTTTTTATCTTTTTTAACTAGGTCGTAAAGTGGCTTCGCAATTAATGAAAAATCTTTTATAAAGCGCCTAAAATAAGAGCATAGTCCTAAGAAGCTTTGAACTTCACTCGTTTTAGTTGGGACAGTAAAGTTTGATATTGCGTTTAATCCTTTATCGTCGGCCTTAATGCCATCGCCGGTTACTGTATACCCTAAATACGTTACTTTCGATTGTAAGAATTCACACTTATCCAGGCGTAGCTCTAATTTGTTTTCAACGAGTCTTTGGAAAACTTTTCGAAGTATTTTGAAATGATCATCTATATTTTTTGTAGCAATCATGATATCATCCATATATATTATAACTTCTCCATCCCTTATCATGTCAGAAAAAACTTTATTTACAAACTTCTGAAAAGTAGCTGGTGCATTTCGTAGACCGAAAGGCATCCTTAAAAACTCAAATTGGCCCAAGGGTGTCGTGAACGATGTATATTTTACTGATTCTTTTTCAACAAATACATGGAAAAACCCGTTTCTCAAATCTAGTTTGGTAAAGATTTTCTTATTTACAAGTCTATCTAACAAGTCATCTATTAATGGCATTGGATAATTGTCCTTTGAGGTAACTTTATTTAGTTTTCTGAAATCAACGCACATTCGTATGTCTCCTGTTTTCTTTTTAACTAACACAATTGGTGACACAAATTCCGAATCGCTGGGTCGTATATATCCTTTTTCAGTGTATTCATCTAAAATTTTTTGTAACTTATTTTTCTCATCGTAAGACAACCTTCTTGGAGGACAACTAAAAGGTTTATTGTTCTCTAACACTAATTTAATCTCTATCTTAGTTTTAGGTTGGTCTGGTCTTCGTTGGTTAATGTATTCTTCAAAAAAAAATTGTTCAAAATATTTTTTATCTTTGTAGCTAATGTTCTCGTTTAGTTTGTAGTCGGCTGTACAAGTTGATGTAATGTCTATTGCTAAAATCTCGTTTATGGCGTCGTCGAGTTTGTCGCAGTTTGCTAATTTACAACCGATATCTTTCGCATCCATGTCAAATTCATTCTCATTCGCTTCATTACTAATAGCATTTATATTAGTTCTTTTATAACACCCACTAGTTGAGTTTTTAACTGTCATAGATAGATTGTTTTTGTTTTTTATGTATTGAGTGTCCTGTAAATACCCTATACTATCAATCGTTAGTCTTGCGCCACATGCATCTATAAAATTTCTACCTAAGACCATGGGGTAGCCCATACTATCATTTGAGACCACAATAACTTCTGTTAATATAGTTTTATTCTGAACTTCAATATAACAAAATATTTTTCCATAAATAATCATTTTACTTCCGTTTAATCCAAAATAATTTTTCGTTTCGACTGCTAACTGGACTCTACTTGGTATATATAATCGTTTTATTAAACTAATGGGGCTCCCCGTGTCTATCAGCGCTTCTAAAATCATGTTTACATTAGGATTAGATTTTACAGATACATTAAAGTAACTTACGAAATTATTTTTTGTTGAACTTTTGTAATTTTTGCATTCTTTAGCCAAGTGCCCAGGCGTTCCACAAGCATAGCACGTTCCAGGTTCTCGTTTCGACTTCCGGCATTCTTTTGCATAGTGTCCACTGGAATTACAATTGTAACACCTTACACGTCCTTCTTCTGTCCTCCTTGTTGATTGCTTCTGTTTGAGAACAATCGAGTGAAAAGACTTGGCCAGTTCTATTGTTGTTGAAAAATTTCCGATCTTCGCTTGATTTCTTAAAATTTCATCGGGGATTCCTTCTATTATATATTCGATTAGTTCATCTTCTTCAATGTTAAGGGCGTTCCCAAGGGACTTTTTGTCAGTTAAATACTCTGAGAAAGTTTCTCCAGTTTTCCAGGTACGTTTTTCAAACTTCCGGCGAACTTCCAGTTTGCTATCTTTATTCGAGAAAGCGGCTTCCATTTCTTCGAATAAATTCTTGCAAGTGAGCGTAATTCGATTGGGATCTGCATCGAACCATTTTTGTGCCGTGCCTGTCAACTTGCTGTAAACTGACAGCCTAGCAGCACAATCGTCGACTTCGAAGAGTTTACAGTAATTTTCTAGTTTGATGCGCCATGAACTGAAGCTTTCGGTTCCACTATATACTGGAATAATTTCTTTAAGAGACGTGAAAGGTAGTACAGTTTCACTCTTCACTATTTTTGTTTCTTCAGCTCTTATGAATTCCTTTTCTCTTTCTAATAATTGTTTCTCCCTTTTCAAGAGCTCTATTTCTTTACGTAAGAGCAAGACTTCCGTGACATCACCAGGTTTGTCGGTAGTGCCGTTGTTTTTACCGATGCTTGAGCCGGTGCTAACGTTGATTTGGGCGTTTTTGTCCATTTTTTCTTTTTCACTGCACTTTAATTCAGAATGGTCACTACTTTGAACTGTTGCTTTGTCTTCACCAATGCTTATTTTTGCTTCCTTTGCTGTTTCCAGATCGTCGGCGCTTTTTTCAGTCTCGTTGTCGTATTCGCAGTTGCTGTACAAGCTCTCGTTTCCGTCACTATCGTTTACTTCGACTATCGAACTTCGCGTTGTCAAACTCATAACGATCTTGATATGCGTACCCACTTCTGATGTAGTGAATAAGACGAATATGAGACTTCGGTCACGTCTGGCTTATGACTGACTTTATTAATTTATCTTCTTCTGCATACATACTACTATTTACAAATGTTCTCTCTTATTCTCTATTCTTAAATACTACTCTTACGTGATACTCTCCCTACCTAATGCTACTACATTTGGCGCTCTAGCTCCTGAAGTAATTTAATTGGGGCCATGGTAATTGGGATAACTATTCCTAACAATATATAGCTGTCCCACACGGAGACTCAGGCTGCTCCGACAAAGCATACCCATATTTCCCCTATTAACATTTTTCAAAAAGACATGCCTGTAACTTATCGCCGAATCACAGCAGGCGGGAAAAATTTTGGTAAACGTTAAGGCTAAGTCCCATTAGACCCTCCACCAAATATTACCTCGATCTGATTTAAACAAAGGGTACCTTCCATACAAAATGACCCGAAAATTGCCTACGAACAAAACTTTAATTATGGTTGACTTGTTCCCGCATTTCTAAATAAACTAGTGGCATTGAATTTGAATAATTTGTATGGGAGGTACCCTTTGTTTTAATCCGATCGAAGTAATATTTGGTGGAGGGTCTAATGGGACTTAGCCTTAACGTTTACCAAAATTTTTCCCGTCTGCTGGGATTCGGCGATAAGTTACAGGCATGGCTTTTTTTTTAAATGTTAATAGGGGATATAGGGGAATGCTTTGTCGGGGCAGCCTGAGTCTCCGTGTGGGACAGCTATATATTGTTAGGAATAGTTATCCCAATTACCATGGCTCCAATTAAATACTCCAGGAGCTAGAGCGCCAAATGTAACTATCAAAAAATTGAAATTACACCGAATGTTTTTAGGTCTAGTATGTAATCTGCCAAGAGAAGGTATATGATTTAATATATCATTAGAAAGGAAATTTTGTGTAGTTTAAATCGTCCTCAGAACATTTTGCTGTTAATACTACAGTTAACAAGATATTGGCGAAAAATCATTATTTCACCCCTTTGCCACCCCCTCCCCCCCAAATGTGACGCGCAAAAAAGGCTAACTTTTAACTGCGTAATGCGGTCAGGCCATAGAACAATTTGGCATCAAAAGTCAGCTCTTTTTTTTATGTTTGGGTCTAGAGCTAAAGTCACTATACTACAACGACTTATATGTATTTACGTATATGGATATAAAAGACATCTTAATTTTTTACAAAATCACAACATTTATGTATTTGAAACGATGACATAGTAAATGAAATCACAATTTCAACCTTCGCACTGATATCTTATCAAAATATTTGCACGCGGGGAGATTTTGGAAAAGTGTGCACATAATATCGTCAGCAAGGAAATGATTTTTAGCTCTTCACGTCTTTTATTATTTGTGGCAGTTATTCACTAAACAATTAAAGTCAATTTTGTACAATAAACAACTGAGTTAATGTTTTAGGTATTTACTGATAATCGCCTTAGTAATGACATCGTTGGCCATGGACATTTTTACATAATTTGAAAAGAATTATCCGAGTCTCGGCAAATAGCGCACATATCTAGCTGAAGGACAAGATGGCCCAAAAGTCACGAGGGGGTTTTAATTAGTCACCAGATTTACAAGATTCATAAAGTTGTTATCCTTGCCTGCAAATTATAAAGAGAAGACATTCAAAAATTAGTATAAACACCTGCAAACTGTGTTCTCTCTTTTATGATTTAAGTGAAAAAAGAAATAAACGTTTCGTGAGTGATTAAAACCACTTTCGCGACTTTCGAGCCCCCCAGTACTTTCCCAACAAATATTTACTTCATGGTAATTGGCTAGTTTGGTTTGATGAAATCAACGTAAAATGGAGATTTTTGTTGTACTGGATAGCAGTTTTGGAAACCCCGAGATGATTCGTCAGTAAATAAATAAAGTGCCCGGCTTCTGCCTAATCAACATAATGCGGTGGAAGACAAGGCAAGTGCAGCGGAGTTGGGTTTCAGAATTGATTTTCTTTAGGAAATATGACGCTCGTAAGACAACTACACGCGATTAGTTTACTTGACTTCTCGTCGCTTTTAGAACTTCTTCAGTAGGAAGCCAAATGGAAATAAAATCGTTAAATGCATTATTTGTTAAAGAAAATACGGTTTTTGATCGGTAAAAAACATGAAATCCTGGGTTTTTACAGGGACGGCCCTCTGATTATTCGGAAAGAAGTCCTGACCGATGGACCCCTTATCGGGGGAACGGGGGTATATTTTGAGTTTTTAGCAATTATTTCATATCTAGGCAAATTTCGGGTGCGACCAATATCGCGCTAACCGTTCCTCCCTATGAGTGGGTCTGTGTTGTTATACTCCACATCCCATTATTTTCCTTCTGTTTTCATATAAGTTGTGTGACGTCGATTTGTGTGAGGTGTGTGATCATAAGCTAATTCCAACGGAGAAACTGACATCAACGTAAACGTATAAGAAAAGTTTGTTAAATGTGAGACCACTAAAACCGTTATTCGTAACAAAATTGCAAAGTGCTCCGTTCTCTTTCAAAATATATGTTTAATGGCAATCAAAAACTAGGGGGCTTCGCCCCCTGCTCGCTACGCTCGCCAACCCCCAGGAACCGAGGCTAATTTCGGGCGCGGCCGAAATTTGGATACCCTTCGCTCTCCTTGGGCTAAAAGTTTTTTGGGGAATACCTATGACTTGTATTTAATCCTCCTCCTCATTCTTTTTCTTCCGTCTACAAAAGTTTTGGGCTTGGTTGAAATAAGTGGGCAAATATTTACTCGGAAAATTTTAGTGGGGTTGCGGGAGCATGACTCCACAGTACGATTCCATTCGTTTTTAACTTTTTTGTTGCTTTGGTAAAGACACATTAATTCAAGGTTTTGTGAAATTGGTGCAAAACATGTTTCTTAGAAGAACCAAAATGGGGGTTGGGTTTGTATGGATACCCCATGACCCCATGGTCAGATTTGATCAATTCGTAGATATGTTATGTGTCATCGAGAGAAAAACATTTGTGTGAACTTTGGTTGAAATTGGTGCACAAATAAAAAAAAATTCTTAGAAGAACCTAATTTGGGGGGTTAGGTTTGTATGGCAGCCCCTGGACCCCATTATCCAATTAAATCAATTCTTAGATATGTTTTGTGCCATCAAGAGGAAAACGTTTGTGTGAAATTTGGTTGAAATCGATGCACAAACAAAAAAGTTTTTCTCAGAAGAACCTAATTTGGGGGGTTGGGTTTGTATGGCAGCCCCATGAACCCATGGTCGGATTCGATCGATTATCACATATGTTGTGTGTCATCAATAGAAATACATTTGTGTGGAATTTGGTTGAAATCGGTGCACAAATAAAAAAGTTTTTTTTAGAAGAACATAATTTGGGGGTTTAGGTTTGAATGGCAGCCCCATGACCCCAAGGTTCAATTTTACCGATTCAAACATACAAACTGCCTGCAGCAAAAAAAAACCTTTGTGCAATTTCAGCTTCATAGCTTTTAAATTGGCCGAGTAAAACGCGTAGCAACAGACGGACAGACGGAAAGACAGACAGACGGACATCGCCCAATCGACTACCCATGTATGCTGATCATATATGTATACTTATTATATGGTCGGTGATGCTTCCTTCAATGCGTTACAAACTTCATGACAAAGTTAATGTACCCTTCGTTGACTCTACGAGCGAAGGGTATAAAAAATTCAAAATCGGATTCATCACTAAACGTTTGCGCTTCAAATGAAAAAAAATAATTGTTTATTAGAATTTATATAAAATTTCTATATTTAGCATTTCTTTTTTGGCAAAGCAAAACAAAGCGAAAGAAAGCACTTTGTTGTTGTATCGTAACCTTAAGCTGGAGCCTGAACTGAGCGATTGCCGAGAATTCACCAATAGGATAGGCTTACTCAGAGTTCGCTTGGCATAGCCTAGTTTGATATCAGAGAGGCATATTTCTGGAAGCTGAAACTTTATATCTCTCAGTCACCTGTGAGGCTACCAATATTTACGTTCTATGGGGTGTGTTCTGCTTAGATTGGTATTTCTTTAACCCTAAAGTTCGAAGGATCCTATATAACCTTCAGGATTATTCAGAATATATATATATATATAATATCGGCAGAATATTTTTCCTCTAACGCCTTAATCACGCTCTGTGGCTCACTTGTGTGGCTCGCACTCTACGATGCTAGTAATCTAGAGGCCCCTAGCTCGAATCTCGGCGTGGCCCAGGAAATATATAGGGCTTGCAACATTATATACACTCCTCCATATGCCATGTAACGTTGACTCGAAGTAGCCTATAAACGGCTGAGTGAACGCACCATGCCCCACGAGGGGTTACGGTATAGAGAAGAAGAACTTCTTAGTAGTAACACAATCCAGACCAGAGTTAAATCAGTGTGATAAATTAAATTATCGAATTTCGTCTAGTAAAATAATTGTGTGGCTATCTGACAAAAAGGACATAGCGACAATAGCGCAATAATGTTTCTTGTGTTAAATATTTTTGGTGCAGTTCTTAACTACTCCAGCACCAACACCATTTAGTCAGATAAGTGTTTAACCGCGATTAGGTGAACTCCTGATAGTCTCTCTTCAATTTATTCCTAAGGGTTCGTATATTTCAATCCCCTCGGTTTCTTATAGAAAAACTAGTTCAAGTTTGTATCAATCTGTACACGACGAGCATGAAGTAAGGGAATCTGGCTGATTTGTCGGTCTCTCTTGCTTTTGTATCGATTCTTTGGCACAGAGTACTAATTTAGGGATGGGATTCAAATTTAAAATGTGTCAAATAAACATTCTGCCCGTATACTAAAGTCAACGCATCCCAGAAACCATTTCCAAATCTTAGGGGCTACATTTTGTCGTCTTGCCCGGCGCGGCATAAATGCTAGAGCGAGATAATCCGATAAAAGTTCTTTACGTTCAAATTTATAACTACCTCATTACTAAGACAAAACGTTCCGCTAGCTTCATTGTTTAAAACAGTCCTCAACATTTGGTCGCTCCGTCAATATTTTTTACCCTCAAAAAGAACACTTCCAACCTATTCGTTAAAACGACTTCATTGCGTACAGTCTTTGATTAACTTTTCGGAGAGATACGATAATTACAAACTTCTTCCGCCGTTGGACCCCAATTGCCTTTTTTGGGCCCAGTATGCGTTTTTCGCCCTTTTAGAATTTTTTGATTTGTTTTTAATTTGACGCTAGTATCACACGAAAAGCAATAAAAAATAAATTCTCACTGAAAATTAAAACCTGTTTTGTGAAAATTGAAAAAAAAAAACAGCTTGCGTACAAGTCCGCAACTCAGTGGGACATTTTCATGTTTTTAACAAATGCTAATGTACAGTACTGATGCAACCTCGACATGATTTATACATTATTTCGTGACGATTTGCTTTTCTAATTTGACTCTTTTTGGGTCGTTCAACAAAAGTTGAACGTGAGTTGAACCTAAGTTGAAAGTTACACTTTTTGGGTCGTTCAACAAAAGTTGAAAGTTGAAAGTAACACTTTTTGGGTCGTTCATCAAAAGTTGAACGAAAGTTGAACGTGAGTTGAACCTAAGTTGAAAGTTACACTTTTTGGGTCGTTCAACAAAAGTTGAACGAAAGTTGAAAGTAACACTTTTTGGGTCGTTCATCAAAAGTTGAACGAAAGTTGAACGTGAGTTGAACCTAAGTTGAAAGTTACACTTTTTGGGTCGTTCAACAAAAGTTAAACGAAAGTTGAACGTGAGTTGAACCTAAGTTGAAAGTTACACATTTTGGGTCGTTCGACAAAAGTTGAACGAAAGTTGAACGTGAGTGGAACCTAAGTTGAAAGTAACACTTTTTGGGTCGTTCAACAAAAGTTGAACGAAAGTTGAACGTGAGTTGAACCTAAGTTGAAAGTAACACCTTTTGGGTCGTTCAACAAAAGTTGAACATGAGTTGAACCTAAGTTAAAAGTTACACTTTTTTTGTCGTTCAACAAAAGTTGAACGAAAGTTGAAGGTGAGTTGAACCTAAGTTGAAAGTTGAATTCAAGTTGAATTCGAGTTGAATTCGAGTTGAATTCAAGTTGAACCCAAGTTGAACCCAAGTTGAACTCAAGTTGAACGTAAATTGAACCCAAGCCCAAACTCTGTTGAACCTTGAATGGCACCCAACACTCACAGGGTACCACCTAGCCCAGCTTTCGTTGAACCTTGAATGGCACCCAGAGAGTCAAGACATAAAAATGTCAAAAAACGATAGGGAACTTATTATTTTAACCAATCTGATTTCCCACTTCAAAGTTTAAGTACTTCGGTAGGAACACAGAAAATGGGGGAGTGACATTTTATTTTTCGGGTTCACTGGCATTGTTCCATTCTACACCCAGAAAAAAAATTACTTTTATTAAAGAAAAATTGCATAGGACGTATGAAATTTTGGCTATGATTTGGAGCCGATAAAATAGCCTTTTTGGGACAATTATAGAAATATCATTGAAAATATTAAGTGAAAATTCGATTATAAAAATGAGATTGTTCATCGATTCTATGTAAAAATTTCATTGAATTTTATTTAAAAAAAAAGATTATTTTTTTTTCTATTTTTTTTTGATTTTTTATTGTGATTTAATTTTATTTCAAATTCTTATATTTTTTTATTCATAAAAAAACCTTATGCCGAAACTTAGATTCGAACCCGGTCCGCCTGCGTGCCAGTCCGTGCACATTGCCATGAGACCAGAAGTAGTGGAATGTTGTCAACGTTTCTAAAATCTTAACTACTTGATACGCGGTGCGATACAAACTTAAAATGTTTATACATAGAGGCTATGAAAAATTATCATAGTTCCCATGAATTTGATTTACTTCATTCTATGTAATTTGTTGCATTAGTTGTATGTGGGCAGGTTATAATTCTATTACTACTGAAATCATAAATTCTATGAAAGTGTATTTGACCCAATGGCATTTTTAATTAATTATATTCAAACTTCATTCGTTTAAAGAAATTTTCTGTTTACTAGAAGTAAAGTAAAAACTTTATTGGTTTTAATACACGTTTTTTGCTGGGTGTAGTTGTTCTAATTGGCTACCTATTTCGAGTGTTAAAATATAATAAAGGCAATGCAAATTGAGAATAAAGTGGTATAAGATCGGTATTTTTTCCATATACATATATGTGTATGTTTTCGGGCATCAATAGAAACATATTTGCAACATATTTGCATAAATTGGTTGGAAATGGTGCATAAATAAAAAAAAATATTTGAAGTCTTTGAAATAATTGCTACAATCGCAAAAATACCCCCATTCCTTCTTTTTCTCATGTCGGCCAGTACTTTTTTTCCACATAATCAGAGTGCCGTCCCCAACAATCCTGCAGAAATCCAGAGATACACGATTTTTGTCACTCGATGGCCATATTTTGGTTAATTTTCTTTCGGGTGAATGAATGAGAACAGATTTTGATTTTTCCACGCACCGGTGTTTTGGCAGATAAACTAATTCTAAAGATTTTTGTTTAAATCGGTTGCCATCTCACTATGTGAAACACTCTGTATGTCTCAAACTTGGCAATTTATGTTTCCTGTACTGACTTCCGCCAGTATTTACAAACCCCATTTCCGATTGTTGATAATGATAAGGCTGCATTGAGGTTATCATTTGATTTTTCGTACCTATCATATTAAAAATTATTTGCACACATATCAATTCGAATCACGTGCTGACTGTCCATTTGTTTGCTGCAAAGTACGTCAAAGCTTAGAATAATCTTGTCAAGTCAAACACATTCTTTTGAAATTCAGTAAGACCACAATGAGTTAGTTATTTACCTAAAAAATTATACATATTGTATTTTTTACTACTTTTACCCCATTGAAAAGCATACGAGGTATTTGATGTTGTTATGTACTATGGGTTTCTTTCAATTGATCGCGTTGCTTGATGACGTCTTAAGTGACGCAGATTGTATGTAAAGGTATGTGTTCGTAGAGACGACTCATGTGATGATCGCTCAGCGATCGTAGTTCTGCATCCAATTCCGAGCGGAGCGAGGGGTGTGGGGTTGACGAGCGTGGCAACTAGGGGGCGAAGCCAGACCTATAGTTGTTCACCCCATTTTTGCTTGCAGGTAAAAAGTGAAAATATAACATTTTCTTAAAATTTTCCTAGTTATTATGGCTCGCTCATTTCATATAAAAACTCATTTTTCTCTCATTCTAAAAACGAGTTTTTATATGGAATGAACGAGTCGCTGTCGCTAGAGCCTCTGGGGCCGTGCCGAGGACAACGTACCTTAAACAATAAAAAAATTTGAGATTTTTCTTTCAGAAGCCGCAAAGTGCGAAAAATAGGTATGCCTAATTTTATCATGTTTTAAAATATCACGTAATCAACTGAGATTTTAGTTAGTTTAGTTTAGATTTAGTTTTATTTCCTTTGTAAAAGTAAGGACTAAGTATGAGTGACTTGCGAACGCCTTTCTAAATAGATATTAGGTACCACGAAATTTACAAAAAAAAATAGAATGAAATGATGAAATCTACCAACAAAGCGCCAAGATATTGGAATTGGAAAATGTGATCAAACTTTCTGCTAGATATACGCCATTAAAATACAATAGCCCAAAAATAAGGGAAAAACATGTTTGCACTAATAGCACCTTAAAATACGTTTACTTAAAACCGCACTATCTTGGAAATGAAAAACTTACACGCCGCGACATCGTCACTTGGATGGAGCAATTCCTGTGGACCGTGCTCTCCAAGGAGCAACAGGCAGTGACAACATACCTCAATTCAAATACCACACTTCGAAACCCTATCTTTAATTGAACATAATTTTATAATTGTAGATTTTAGAGAATGAAGAATCGTTTTATCTTAAAGCGATATTCATTACAAATAAAATTTATAAAATTCATTCAAATCCACAAAATAGTTTTAATTTAGCAAGGAAAAATTCAAAAATAGTCATATTTTTATGAATCAAAAGTAATGGCACACTTGAAACTTTCCTTAATAATAATATCTTTTTGAACCGTTTTTGTTATTCACATAGCATGGTAGTGCATTGTTATGGAAACCGGTTATGCTATTTTGTTTTTTAATAATGCATAACGTCAATTTTTCAATTGTTCAGTATAAAAGGCTTTTTAGAAAAATGAGGACCGAAACGCAAGTGGAAACCCGAAAAATTATAATAAATTTATGGAAAGAGAGAAAATCGTTTCGTGAAATCGGAAAAATAGTTAAAAGGCATTATTCCACAGTAAGAAACATCATTTCGAAATATAAAAGTTGCCAAAAACTAAAAAATTTGCCGCGTTCTGGACGACCTAAAAAACTTAATCCGGTTCAAGTTAAAAACATTGATAAGGAAGTGAAAGTTAATGCGAGGGCAAGTGCTGTTAAAATTGCTGAAAATATTACCCGTGATTCCGGCCAGCCAATAAGTGCGTGAACGATCCGTCGGGCATTAAATGCTAATGGCTTGCAGGACGAGCCCCAAGAAAGAAGCCTTTTATTTCGGATAAAAACAAAAAGAAGAGGAGACAGTATGCAAAAAAGTATGGAAATTGTGGAAATGACTTCTGGCAGACTGTATTTAGCGATGAAAGCAAATTTCAGATTTTTGGCGCTAAAAAAGGCTCAAAAATTTGGCGAAAGAAAAATTCCGAGTTTGAAGAAAAAAATATTACATCGACAGTAAAGCATGGGGGAGGTTCAGTTATGGTGTGGGGGTGTATGTTGGCGGCAGGGGCAGTTTCCATGAGATTTCTCTCATGTTCATAGATAGCACTATGAAAAAGGAGCAATATTTATCAATATTGCAGGAAAATTTAGCTCCTAGTGCCCAAAAACTCGAGTTACCTAGGACTTGGATCTTCAAACAGGACAATGATCCGTCTGGTAAGAGAATGGCTATTGTACAAGACACCAAAGCAACTTGATCATCCTCCTCAGTCTCCAGACCTGAATCCTATCGAACATTTATAAGAAATTTTGGATCAGCGTGTTTGGAAGAGACCAATTTTCAACAAAGAAGATTTGAAGCGCGCTCTACTTGAAGAATGGGCTAGTATACCGCAAGGAGTAACCATGAATCTTATAGAGTCTATGCAGTGGCGGAACAACTTCATTCGGGGCCCTCCCGCCAACTTCTTGAATGGGCCCCCTACACTAAGAGAAAAGCAGAGTGCAATCAATTGAAAGCACGCTTGAATCTACTCTTTTCAAACACGATTTTGACGCTAGTGTTTTTACTAATATTAGTGGCGTTTTTTTAAATTGTGACCTCAGGCGGAATCAGAATGAAATTTTTGTCTGCTGCGATTTTCTCTATGAAAATGCATACTTGCTGCCGTGGAATATGTGGAAATTGCTGTGGAATTCCATAACCGAACCGAATCATAACTATGGAACCGAAAACGGTTCCATAGTTTTTTCGGCCATTTTATGTATTATTTTTCGATTCCCCGGACATTAGATATTTGCCACGATGAAACTAAGGTACTAAGGTACTAACATCGTCAGTTCGCGTGAAATCCATGCAAATGCTGTCAAAATGTTGATGATCCTGAAATCGAATTCACTCGGTGGTGCTCACTTCGCACGAAATTCTCCATTTCGCTAACGAAAAGCAGCAGTTGCAGTTGCATTTTATTTCGCAGGGAAAATGTATCATCAACAATCAAGCAGGCCGCGAGTGCACATTTATCTTAAATTGGTTGAATAAAAGGCAAGTTTCCACGACATATTTTTCGCTGGAGACTTAAATGTAAGTTTTTTCCTCGGTAAACATAGTATATACCTTTAAATTTAAGTGTGCTCTAATTTGAATCCTTCATTTTTAAGAACGTATATATATATACATATACGGTAAGTAAGATAAAATATTTTAGTCTTCAACGACCTATACAGGCCGTACTAAGTTTGAACTTAGTTTAGTACCACTCGCGAACTATTTTGTTCGTTTTGGACAGTTCATGACTAAGTGGATCTGAATTTACTCTGGTGAAACACCCTATAGAAAAGGAACAATCTCCAAATAAAGATAGCTTATTTGTAGTGGGATCTAAAGGATCATTTTGGCCATATGCACAGAGAGAAATAAATTTGCAATACCAACAAATCACAATTGTTTGATCCTGGTTTTGTTGCTTTGTAGCAATTCTTTTTTTACACCTGCAAATAAATTGGTACTACTAAACAACACGATTGATTGATATGACAAACCAAATTTTGTCAAGACAACTAAGAAATATTCTTTTAGAACGATTTAATTTTCTGGTTAAAATAACAACAACTTTAGCTGCAATAAAATCTACAAATGATAAAGACAACTAGCACTATAACATTTGTTGAATATAACAAATCTTTTGGGCAGGGGAAATCAACAAAGAAAATTGCCAAATAATTTTACAATATAACACACAGTTTTGTAATATTAACAAAAACTTTTGTTATCCAACAGACAGTCTTTCTATGCAAGTATGAACAAGAATGTCCAGAACTAGATCTTTTGTTAGAAATACGAAATTTTTACCATATCTAACGGTACAGTTTTTATAGGCAGGACATAAAAAAACAAATCTTTGTACAATCTAGCTATTCATTTATTTGGAACAGCAAAGATTTTCATTTTTAGTTGCTCTTTTGTACGGGCATATTTGTTTTCCGAGTGTTGTGAAAAAAATGATTGTGTGCTAAAAATGGTGAAAAAGTGTTTGTTTCCAATAACTTATAAATTAAAGACTTATTTTGTGAGAAAGCAAAGACGCTGGCGAAAACGATAAAAAAAATTTGTCCTAAATTAGGGGTGCAGATAAAATGTCGGGCATAATTTTTCGAGTGGCGTTTCCAAAAGGTAAGACTAATGTTTTCTTGTGCTATAAGATAATTTGATCTTTTCATACCTTAGGTTTTACAAGACACATTTGCCGACAACGTTTGAACTAGTGGACAGGAAAAATTTGCATAAGCCGTACATGCTAGGATTATGGATTCAACTAAGCACTGTGTGGATATGATACTGGCAATAATAAATAGTCACTCTTCAATCTTCATTGATTTCTGATGCCACAATTGTAAGTCCAATATTTATATATGTACTATGTATATTGCAATAAATTAACTTAAAACTTAACTTAAAACATTTTAAACTCAAAACTTTAAAATCAAAATAACAGATATAAAATCATTATTTGTATATTCTAATAGAAAAACTAAACTTGGCATGCATTACACATTATTTGTTAGCGACGATGGAGACCTGACTTCACGACGTTCTACATTGTAAGGTTATGTTTATATCTAATAATAAACTAGGTGTTACATTAAAACATATTGTCATAATTTTTCTAATTTTAATAAAAAAATTATTGTATTTCAATAAACAGGATTATGTGCAACTAACTTTTATTAAGACATTCAACGCTTGACATGAAAGATGACTTAAAGTATTCTTTGGCGTCGGCAAATACAAATGAAAAGACAGGCCGAATTGAGTTACAAATTTAATTAAAAATTTTATAAATTCGTGTTAATCAAATTTTCTCCTAACTTTGTTAATAGTGTTTTTATCAATCCCAAATTTCAATAGACGCTATATTGAAATTAGAGATTGATAAGATCACTATTAGCAAAGTTAGGAGAAATTTTAATTAACACGAATTTATAAAATTCTTTAATTAAATATTTGGTATAATATTTTGATTGATACTACGAAAAGGTTTTGTATAAAACAACAAAACAGTTTTGTATAATTAATCAAAGAATTATACAATATTACCAACTGAAATTTGATTCTGACAACTAAAATATTCGTAAAATTGACAAAAATGTTATTAATGCGGATTGGGTAATTGGTACAAAATTTTAATTGATATCACCAATGGAAACTTCTCACCGTAACCAAATATTTAGTATAAAATTTGTTGAAATCGCAAATTGAATTAATCAATTTTATTTAAACTTTTTGTTTATTTCAACACAATTTTTATATAATTTTTCAAAAGATGTTTTGCATAAACAAACAAAATCGTTTTGCAGTTTCAACAAAAATACACCTATGACCAGAAATTAATGAATCGACTAATCATTTCTCTCTGTGTGGTACTTGCAAGGAAAATAACACAGCCATACCAGGAGCAAATTTATTCCGTAATGGAGAATTATAAGGTGTTCATAGAGCCGAAAGCGGACTTTTCATTTTAGATAAATTTAGAGTAAATTAAGCTGAACAATTTTAAAAGCTTAACTTACCTTTTCACAAAAACAACAATACAAAATGATGTGCTTTCATTGTATACATTTATTCATGGAAAATGCACTAATTCCGAGCTGTGAATTATGAAGGCTAAGTTTCCTTGCACTGTTAATGATTATAAAAATATAGAGAAACTTTTTCCAACCATAGAAGAGTTTTTTTGTGAAAATTTGAGGATCTGGATTGTCTGATGAACTTTCAAAAATGTTAGGACAATATGAACTTTTTTGGGCACAGAGCAGAGGCTTATCTAAAGGACCTGGTGAAAAAGGAACAATAAATTTAGTATTTGTTTTTACTTCGATAGTGTATTTCTATGTCTACAAAAAAATATCTACGTCGGAGTATTGTTTTCGAAATGGTGCTTTTTTGTGGTTCGAGGAATCTTTCATGTGGCTTCTGGGCCCCTAAATCTCGTGGGCCCCCCCGCGACGCGGACCCAGCGGGCCCTTATGCGCCGCCCCTGAGTCTATGCCAAGACGATTGCAGGCTGTAATAAAAGCAAAAGGTGGACCGACAAAATATTAGCTTTAAGCATAGCCCTTTTTTCCTATAATAAAAACAACGTGTGCCATTACTTTTGATTCTTAAAAATAGCACCATTTTAATATTTTTATTTGCGATTTGTTAATTACTGTTCGAATTCTTATGAACATTTTACAATTTATTTACAATGAATAAAGCTTTGATTTGAGACATTAAGCTTTTTTCAATTCTTGAAACTTACAGATATATTTTGAGTCAAAACTTATATTTCAAGGTGTGCCTTCACTTTTGATTCTCACCGTATTAGAGCGAAAATCAATCACATTCAAATATGTACCTACATAAAAAATTGTTTATTCTAATAATCTGTTACATTGAACTGTTTTTCGTTTTGAGTTGTACTATGTTGGGAAGCAATTACATGCCAAATAACCACCAAATGCACACAATAAATGACTCAACTATGGCTACAGCTCTTTTACCACCGACCCCATCTAAAGGCTCCATTCGCCAATTTGTGTCTATGTTTTGTGCACTCGGCCACGACACGATGAATCAATGTCATGGTGCCTGTGCCGGGCCTAGCGCTAGCACTCTGAGTCGGAAGTTTCAGTTTGACGTCTACGTCCATTTCAAACAATTCCACCTTTGGCCCCCACAAGAATGGGATTTCCCGGAATACAAATGATATCACGGCCCATCTTGTGGTCGGAGTCATCCATCCCGGCTCGGCTCCATATTATGCCATGACTCTGTTCTGTTTACGTTTGAGTACGCACGTCTGTGCCAGGCACGTGGTATTGTGGTGTCTGCTCTATACGGTGGTTGTGATAAGCAAAAACATAAGTCGAAGCAACTTGAGCTTGGAGCACGCCAGCTGTGGCAGCATGCGGGGCATACGTCTCGAATGTGGAGCATTCATTGATAGGAATTAGAGCCATATTATATATATACGACGTCATGTGGTTATGGTCGCGATTCGCGATGACACAATTCGACCGAGACGATGATGATGATGATGGCGCTGAAGCTGTAACCTTGCTCAAACGCTTCCATAAATTACGTAAAGAAGACGATGACTCGGTTAAAATTCCTATGAAGAGTTTTGGTTCATCCGCACAGTCATGGATCAATTGACTCGTGAGTGTCTGTCTAGAAAATCGGGTGGCGCTTATTTAGAGGACTGAACTCTTTAAAAATAGCGGCGGGTTAATTAATGTATTGGGGGTGGAATTGTTTTTCAGCGGAAATACCTCGTATATTCCCATATGTATGAAAAAAACGTCAAATTGAAATGATTGAACGACGCGACATCCGGACATGCCATTGGTTGTCGTAACTATACTCTATTTTTGTTTGATTTTTTTTAATGCTTTTTTGTATGCCTGTTTGAATTTGCAAATAAATTAAGATGTATACCGATACGTATCATTAAGAGGTATATGTTTACTAATGAATGTGGGCCTATTAGTTTCTGGACAGAAATCCGACAAAACCGTTCTTATGTTAAGGATTTATTTGGGGCTATCTGGCTATTGATATTGAAAAAAGCCCTAAAGGTTTGTGTTCGTAGAGACGACTCACGGGATCATCGCTCAGCGGTCGAAGATAAACCACCGGTTTTAAGCACGATATGGGTATATTTTCTATACAGACATGTTCCTTTAGTCCATAGTCGATACTAAGAAAGTAGAACCATTCAAAAAATATTTAAATACGGCTCAAAATTGGATGCAAAACTACGATCGCTGAGTGATCATCACATGAATTGTCTCTACGAACACGTACCTTAAAGCTGGAACTAGTGACTATCAAACCCGATTTTTCGACACTTTAAGGGTGCCTCCTTGGTACGAACTTTTGAACATACATTCAGAAGACTATAATTAATTGTTATGGTGACGGTCGAACAGATAAATATTTTTTTCTATTCTACGGATACATAGCTTCTGAAGAGAAGAAAGTGTCCAGTTCGCAGATTTCGGGCTCACTTTTAATGGGAGCTACCCTTTGTTTTGGTCCGATCGAAGAAATGGTTGGTGGAGAGTATAAGGGCGGGCTTGCGCTAGGCACTCAACCAATTTGGTTTTGGTGTAATTTAGAGAAAAGTTATAGGCATGCCTATTTGTTAACAGGGAGGTGGGAGGTGTCCTTGGCCGGAGCAAACTCAATTTCGGTATAAATTAATACATTTAATACAGCAACAATTCTTGTCACTCACCTATTAAAAATTAGAGTGCCAGATGTAAATCTAAAAAAATGTCAATCCCATACATAATACTTTTGGGTTTAGGGTATAATATAATAGGGTATTTATTTATTTATATATCAAAGAAGACTGTAAAAACAAGTGGGATACATACATAATCCCGAAAAACAAAATCCCGCCCGTTTATAATCCCGCTTTTTCCAAAAACTCCCGCTTTACGTTATCCCGACATTACAAAATCCCGCCATTCCAAAATCCCGCCATTTCAAAATCCCGCCATTTCAAAATCCCGCCACCTCAAAATCCCGCCATTACAATATCCCGCTACTAAATAATAAAAAAATCCCGTCAAAATACCGCCAAATTTTTTTTTATTGTTAACAAAAAAAATATAGATATGCGTTCGACTTATCAATTATTTTTATTTACATTAGTTTATGCGCCAAGTTTCTCAAAAAATCGGTTTTTTCATAGTCCTCTTAAGTTGAAAGTCACTGCTGGCTACGTTTAAAGGTATTTTTCCCAATTAATTCCAACCCATTTTTTTGGCATCTGCATCCTCCAAACTTCGTGTCAATTCGGAAATATACATATGTATTTTCACTAATATTGAAATTTCATCTCACTGCCTCACTGATAAGAGAATAGTAGGTAGCTTTCACTTTCCAATCTGTATTGCAGTATCAATATTTTAACGGCAAATGTGATGTAGTAAGAAGGTAAGTATTCTTTTCTGGAATAAGCGGGTTATTGAAATGGCGGGATTTTGGATTGGCGGGATTTTGATTAGACGGGATTCTAATTTAGCGGGATTTTTACTTGGCGAGATTTTGAAATGGCGGGATATTGAATGTCGGGATTTAAAAAAAAACAGGAATACGATGGGCGGGATATCGTACCCAACCCAAAACAACTATTACATGCTAATAAATTTATAGCACTAGCACCTAAGGCATTAGGCTTAAAATTAAAGACTAACTAAATTGTATGTTAACAATTACTGATTATGATTATAGACATAATTCATATAATAATAATTCATAATATAATTCTAGTCTAGAGTATTATATTCCATTGCAAAGTCAATTAAATGTAGTTTATTTTATACTAGGACATTTCGCGATAAGACAAAAAGAGTCTTGGCTCGGTAATCCAGATCACCTTTAATCCGTATATCACACTAAATCTATTCTATAGTCCATATTTTGACAGTAATTTCGATTCTATTATCCGAATTTTCAAAGTTTTTAGTGTGTAATGCCAGATTTAGTAATGTTATTTGTTACCAAAGAGTTTGGCAAGCAAATGATATCATACTAACTAATTTCAAGCAAAAAAGTTTGTAACGCATTAAAGGAAGCATCTCGGACCATATAAAAAGTATACATACATATGTGGGAATGGTTACGGCAACAGAGTAGGCATTGAACCGACTACTACGTTTAGATTACCTACTAGATGAAAATTATGATTTGACAGAAGAAAAAAGAAGATTGTAAAAAAAGACGAAAGACGAATAAGACGCGAATTTTGTAAAAACGTTAATTTATTAATAAAAAACTATTATTGAAATATAAAATAGTGTTTATAACATAAAAATCCTACAAATTTGGGGGCTCAACCTTAAAAAAAAAATATAAAAAATAAAAATCGGTATTATGTCGCGATTGGTGGAATTCGATAAAATTCGGGATATGCTCCTTAGTGAAAAGAAGCATACCATCATGTTGCTTCACCGATTCGTATTTGAACGGGACGGAGACCGAAACAATCGAAAACGGTTGCGAGAATTTGAAGGCTTTGACTTCAATGAGGAAGACGAACGATTCGAGCTGAAGGCAGAGTACGTTGAAGAAAATTTGACGATCAACGATTTGAATGTAATTTGCAACTTACTGCATTTACAATTACCTATACAACACACGAGTAATATTGACGAGCTGATTCCGTTTATATTTCGAAATCTACAAAGAGAGCATTTCATGCACGACGCTGATTTTGTTGAAAATAATGAAGAGGAAAAGTACAATATACCAAATGGTGAAATCGATAGTATGGATTCTGATAGTGATACTAATGAAATTACAAAGGAAATTAAGATGGAAGAACGAAAAGCAAATCACGATAGTCATCATCCGAGGTTTGCTCTGAGTTATCATGATATTGAAGACTCGATACGTTCCTTCTATGGTGACGACACATTATCGATTGAAATTTGGATAAACGATTTTGAACATATGGCGACAGTCATGGAATGGGACGAACTACAAAAATTGATATTTGCGAAGCGATCTATAAAAGGTATCGCAAAAGTATTCATCATGAGTGAAAGAGGCATATCAAGCTGGAAAGCGTTGAAAAAAGCGCTTCTCAATGAATTTAAAACCACAATTAATAGTGCTGAACTACACAAGTCGATGAGTGATAGGAAAATAAAACCTAGTGAAAGTGTTTTGGAATACCTTCTTCAAATGAAAGAGTTAGCTTCAAGAGGAAACATTGAAAACAGTGCCCTAATGCAATACGTGATTGACGGGATAAATGATTCGGGTGTAAACAAATCTATTTTGTACAATGCTAAAGACTTAAAAGATTTTAAAGAAAAATTGAAATGTTACGATAAAATACGCGGTAATAATGTGAGTGTTCAAAAAAAAAAATTAACAAAAATTCAAGTGATTTAAACAGAAAAGAAATTATATGTTTCAATTGTGGTGCTAATGGTCACGTATCTGTGGATTGTGTTAATAAAAACAAAGGGCGAAAGTGCTTTAATTGTAACAATTTCGGACATATTGCTAAAGAGTGTTATGTGAAAAATGACAAACATGAAACAACTAACGTTCGTAAACTAACAACGAAAAATACAATTATGTTCATGTGTAAAGAAGTGAAAATGGACAACAAAAGTTACATGGCTCTGATAGATACAGGAAGCAAATATAATCTCGTAACAAATGAGACATACGCGAGCTTAAATAAACGAAGTTTGAAGGAGTGCAACGAGTATTTAATGGGATTCGGAATAAAAAATTATCGAAACAAAGTGAAACCTCTTGGTTGCTTCGAAGAAAAATTTAGTATAGACAATGAAGAATTTATGGTAGTTCCTAGTAGTGTCATCGGATTTTTTGGACGTCGAAATGGTTTTAGGCGAAGAATTCTGCAAGAATGCCAAAGTGAAAATTAATAGTGATGGTATTAAAATAACAAAACCCCAAAAAGACATAAGTGAAAAACAAGCCGTAATGAAAATTAACGTAGATAAAAACAGTGAAATAAACATTAAAGATGCTGCCAGCAAAAGTGTTAAAGATAAAATGTCAAAATTAGTAAAATACTATAATTCGGTAAACAAAACTAAAGAGTTTAATGCTAAAGACTACTACAGTTGCTACATTCCGTGTAAAGTACCAGATGAAAAATATGAAAAAAAAGAAGGTGAATTTCATCCGCTGCTAAAAGAAGACGAGCCGCTGAATTCTGATACTGAACTAAAAGAGGCGATTGAAAAAGAAGTAATCCAGATGTACAACGACAACCGAAACGATCTTCGCAACCCAGCTAAAAACGCAGATACAACGAAGGCAGTCTATAATATAGATGATATAGTCGCAATCAAAAGAACCCAGTTCGGTGGTGGACTAAAGTTGAAGCCAAAATATCTTGGACCCTATCGAGTCATCAGAAAGAAGCCTAACAATACCTATGACGTGGTTAAAGATGGAATGTTTAATGAAGGTCAAAGGCAGACTTCTACATGCGCCGAATATATGAAGCCATGGATTCTAATAAACTTTGAGGCCGACGAAGCATTCGGGTCGAATGCTTAATAGGATGGCCGAGATGTGGGAATGGTTACGGCAACAGAGTAGGCATTGCACCGACTACTACGTTTAGATTACCTACTAGATGAAAATTATGATTTGACAGAAGAGAAAAGAAGATTGTAAAAAAAGACGAAAACGAATAAGACGCGAATTTTATAAAAACCTTAATTTATTAATAAAAAACTATTATTGAAATATAAAATAGTGTTTATGACATAAAAATCCTACACATATATGATGCATGACTTGGGCAGTCGATTGGGCGATGTCCGTCTGTCTGTTGCGACGCGTTTTACTCGACGGGTATTGAAGCTAGCCAGCTGAAATTTTGCACACGTGTTTCTTATTGCAGGCTGTTTGTATGTCTGAATCACCGAAATTGGATCACTAAGTCATGGGGCTGCCATACAAACCTAGCCCTCAATTGAAGTTCTTCTAAGAAAAACTTTTTTGTTCATGAGCCAATCTCAACCAAAACTTCATTTAAATGGATCCCTATGGATGTCACAAAAAATATGTAAAAATGGATGCAATTAAACGGTGCGGTCATGGGGCTGCCATACAAACCTAACCCCACAAATTAGGTTCTTTTAAGAAAAACTTTTTTATTTGGGCACCGATTTCAACCAAACCTCGTGAAAACGTATTTGTACTGATCTCACAGAACATATGCAAAAATTAATGGAATCGGACAATTGGGTCACGGGGCTGCCATACAAACCCAGCCCCCCAAAATTAGGTCCTTTAAAGAAAAAATTTTTTGTTTGTCAACCAAACCTTATACAAATGTGTTTCTATTGATGCCACAAAACATACATAGAAATTGGTGTAAAGGAGCCATGGGGTCATGGGGCTGCCGTACAACCCCTCTCCCCCATTTTGGTTCTTCTAAGAAACATTTTTTGCATCACCAAATTCACCAAACCTTTTACTATTGTGTCTTTATCGATACAACAAATTATGTGAAAATAAATGGAATTATGGGGTCATGTCCCCAGCTTCTCCCCAATAAAGTTTTCTAAGAGAATTTGCCCAATTATTCAAAGCAAGCCTCACTTAAATATTGTTTTATCGGCGCCACGGAACTGATGTGAAAACGGAAGGAAAGGAATGGAAGGGAGAGCATTAATTACAAGTCATACGCACGAAAAAAACTTTTAGTCCGAGCAGAGTGAAGGGTATCCAAATTTCGGCCGCTCCCGAAAGCCTCGGTCTCGTTTTATTTGAACTGATTGATATTACCTAATCCGGATGTTTCGTTAGTCCGGACTTCGTCTTGCAATAATTGATCCGGACTCGGTCGAGTCAAGACTGTAGTTATTATAAATATTAGGGGGTTTCGCCCCCCCGCTCGCTACGCTCACCAACCCCCCGTGGCGAAAAACCAAAACTTCCCCTCTTTGTCTTCTCTTGACGTGACACACAAACGAATGTAAGTTTTTACAGCATACAGGGGGAGCGTATGTAAGATTTTGGCATTAAAAGTTTTCTCTTTTTTGTTTGGGTGTAGCTAATTACACTATACTAATACTATATGAACGAATTCAAAGTTTGGCGCATTATGACAATATATATCTGCAATTTAATTAGTACTTTAGCATGACAAATTAAAATAGAGGTTTTAAAGTATCTGTAAAATCAAATTCTACAATGTACTTTTTTATGCCATATTTCGCTTAGTTACGCGATTGTATGAAATTGTGCAATTTCAGACGATGGCGTATCCAATTAAAATATGACATAACTATGCAAAATAAACAAAAATTCAATTTAATATAATGTAAAATCTTTCTGAAAATTGTGTGCGTCTTCTCTATACGATAAGACTAACCATTAGATAAGATGTATGAGAAACTGGCCCTAAGTCTTATAAAACTTTTGATTTTGAATTGTATAAGAGCCTCTTCGGCAGAACTGTTACCAAACTTTTACAAGAAGTATCGCATACACTTTGAATAAAGATGTTATAATCCAAAGTTCTTGATTAAAGCTTTTTTGTGAGCCTTGTAAAATTTACGTCTCGTATAACACTTGGTGCATGCTTTTGTTCGTTAAGGTATTTTGTGCGTTAAAAATGTGAATTTCTCTATTTTTTTTTCAAATCCGGTACTCAATTATTTTATTTATTTTAGTTGAAACTTAGATTTTCCTTTCAAAAGACTGTTTATAAACACACATGCACCCTTTGACAATCTGACTTCATTGCATTGCACTGGACATTGAATGGGGTGCGCTATTTTGGTATGTATAAAAATCGTAAACCAATTTTTTAGTGGCTAATATTATTCTGACATGGGATTTCGTGTAGAACTGGATCTATGAAGTAAATTTCCTTATGGAGTATGAAAATCGTGACTGACCCTTTTAAAATGGAATTTCCATAAACGACCCATAACAACAGTCTCATACAGTCTGCTTGGCGATCAAATTTGGATGAAGTTTTATATAACATAAAATAAGTAGATTTTGCTAAGGACTTAAGGTACGTTGTCCTCGACACGACTCCATCGGCTCTAGCGACAGCGACTCGCTCATTTCATATAAAAACTCGTGTTTAGAATGAGAGAAAAATGAGTCGCTAGAGCCGATGGAGTCGTGTCGAGGACAACGTACCTTTATTCTGGTATGAATCCTTTAATAGTTTATTAGTATGTTTACAGAAAGCATGAGCATAACCTATTCGAATGTTAAACGAGAGAATTATTCAGAGAGTCGTATACAGTTGGCATTGCATCTACACTGACTGCCATTTGTTTGGTTATGTCATTATCAGCCTCCATTTCGTAGCTAGTGTAGATGGTAAGTTCTTGCCAAATGGCAGGTCGCGATTGATTCGTTCTGCGTACGGATTGATTCTCTTTTCGAGAATTTTCGATAACATCTTTTAGTTCGTACAAACTAATGATATGCCCCTGTAATTCCCACACTTCAGCTTGTCAACCTTTTTGTGGATTACCTCGTCGTTCCATATTTTCAGCAGTAGCACATGTATAGCGTTGGTCAGGCACGTTTCACCATGCTTCAGCAGTTCTGATGGGATCTCGTCAACCCCGGGCGCTTTATTACGTTGGAGCGATTTTATGGCGAGACTCACCTCCTCTACTGTTGGGGGTTGAACGGGAGGGCCTGGTTCGGCTAACTGCTCAAGAACTGGCTCCGTGGGGGATGTTGATGGTAGATTGAGAAGTTCTTCAAAGTGCGAGGCCCATCGTTTGTTTAAGCTTTCGATGCCGCTGATGATGTTACCATCCTTGTCCTTACATAGGCTTGTCGTGGGTTGATATCCGTTCTTGATATTATTTATAAGTTTGTACGCCTGTCTAGTGTTCTTACTGGCTAATCTTTGGTTTATTTGCTGTAACTGCTCCTTAAAATGTTTGCGTTTCTTACGTCTAATTAACTTATTAGATACTCGCCGAAGTTCGTTATATCTTTCTTTCTTGGCTCGGGATGCGCGTTATGTGTATTGGCGATAGGCTTCATTTTTCGCCTTAATAGAGACCCTGCATTCATCATCGAACAAGCCTGTTGGTCTGCGCCGGCCTTTATAGCCCAGAGTCGCACTATACTATGCTAGTAATCTAGAGGTCCGGAGATCGAATCTCAATGTGGTCCAGGAAATATGTAGTGCTTGCAACATTATATACACTCCGAAACTCTATATGCAATGTAACGTTGACTCGAAGTAGCCTATAAACGACTGAGTGAACGCACCATGCCCCACAAAGGGGTTACGGTACAGCGATGTATCTAAATGTATGTATCAATTTCATTAATTTTCGACACCTTTTTTCAGTGAATTCGTCGATTTTTTTCAATCCCTGCAGGGACATTGACATCTATGCTTCTTTCCCACATATCCCTGTTAGTGGCTATCTCCTTCAAGCTTAAATTGGTCCCGCATGATTTGCCTATACAAAATCCCAGCCTTAACCGATTTACTCCACGTGTTTCTGCTTTCAGGAACGTCCCCATTACGACTTGCATTGGATCTACCTACCTACATTAAAACACGTACATATAAATCTGATTCTGTCATCGAAAAGTTCTTTCCATAAATGACTAACTTGGAAGTACATTGCCTTAGTCCTACAAGTCACGAAACATGACATAGCTATACTACCAACTTACATAATATACATTTGAATAAATCAACTCAATACATTTGAATAAATCATCTCAATCAGCTGATCTATAGGTATGTAAATAGGCGTGTGAAAATGTGCCCACACTCAAAGCTTACGTATTTAAACTTAAGAATGAGTGCGGCTTTTACCCAGGAAAGTGGTGAATGATCTGAAAATACATTACGTTGTCTGCCATGTAGAAACATTTCCCATTTCATTCATAAAAATCGAGTTGGCCTTGAATTTCCATATCTAAACCGTGACAAAAACCTGTTTTTTTTCCACAAAAAAAAAACTATTCAGCATGTGCAGTTATTCAGCTTCAGAAAGCTTTCCATTCATTTCAGCGCTCCGATAATATCACGATTTCGTATGCAAATTCTGCCTTGAACTTGAAAGCTCTAGTATAAAGTACAGTGCGGATAAAAATTTATTTCGAAAAATTTAAAAGCATACATAATTGTGATGGGCAATAGAAATCAGGTTGAGTTTCTTTCTAAAGAATCGTTTTTTACTACATTCGAATCTTAAAATTGTAGGCAACACAATGCCATGCCAGTAAAACACCCAAAATCTATTTTTAATAAAATATTATTTGAATCACCTTTTTTTGTGTCCTTTCGCTAAATATTGAATGAATAGCTTAGGACGTTTTCACACTTGTACTTAATCTGGCCAGATTACGTAATCCACGGTGTGGTGAGTTTAAAAATGTATGGAATTTGACAGCTCAAATTAATTACGTAATCTAGCCGTAAGTTTGAAAACCTCCTTAACCGTAGGTTTGCAAGATCAGATAGTGGATAGAGCGGGGCATTTAGGTCTTGTTCAGAAAACCCTCATTATATTGACTTGAATCAACTCGGTCTATCATGTCAAATATGATTATCAAATGGAAATGGATATCAACACATTCTGTCCTCCAGATTTCGATCGGATGACGGAAATACATAATTTTTTTTAAATGTAAATATATATCTACATTTCCATCTGTGTCATCTATTCAATCCAAATATTGTGCAATTCTACTTAGGCTTTATTTGCGTCAGCTTAGCAAAATTGACGGAGAATAATTAGTTTTCTTCTGCACTGTTTAAACATAATTGACGCAAAAGGCGTTGCTATTTTTAAAATGTATCAAAATATTGATTGGTTATTCAAAATTCTTATAAGACCCCACTTTCTCCTTTGATATAATAATATTACGCTTTAACATTTTAATGAACTGCCCAAATAAAATACATTTCAAACAACTTGTATGAGTTCAAATATTTGATAATAAATATTTAACAAAAACTTGACGCATGTTGGTTGGAGAATTAAAACAACGACACGGGTTCTTTTATTTTGAGCACGCTGATAATGAAGTGGACTAATGTGAAATAAAAAAATATTTTGTTTTAGGATTAATTTTTAACTTTTTTTTAATTAGTGGACTGTAGTCAGTATATCGGAGTATGCACAGGGTGGCCTACGTAAAAGTATACGATTTCAACATAGCATACAATTTTTGTTTATCAATATTTTTTCTTTTAATTTTGGGAAAATAAACTTTGGACTTTGGAGACTTGTTGGAAAATAAACTAGATTTGTAGACAGTCTCTTGACCTTAAATAGCAGGTAAGTCATTCTTATGGAAAACCTCGTTTTCGGGTATAAAAATGTAGATATTTTCACAATTCAATTCATTCAATATCAAAATTGTCCATTCATTAACTAATAAATTCAGGGCAATTGGGGAGACCTTAGCACAGATAATAATTGCATCAGCGAGTATTAAATTCGGAAAAATGCACTGTTTGATGCGGCATCACATCACAGGAGATAATACTTATGTTGATGTTTATAGGTTTGTGCTTTTCACTTTGTAAAAAATGCCAGGACCGTATTAAGATTTGTTCAGTGTTGCCAATTTAGCAGTTTTCCGGCTTTAGCCGGAAACTAGTCCTGATGGGACGGTTACGGATCGGATGTTTCGGCATTCTATTTGGGTCTATAGAAAAAAATACATTTATTGCAGACCACTTTTCCACATACGTTACCGTTATTAAGATATTCACAAAATTAACAAAAAATGACAAGATTGTATGGTTAGAATCCTCATATCGCCCTTAGGGCAGTACGTATCGATCGGAAAATTTTCATATTACATAATTTAGGCGTTATGCAAGCTAGAAATTCGTCATACAGGACTCTTTAGTGAACATTACCGTAATAGACATATTCCGCAAAAACGGTAAATTTAGATGTTTGGACCCTCATAACTTACTTAGAGCCCGTTCACACTGCGGGCGATGCGATGCAATAAGAAGTGAAAACCTTCCTATTCGAAGAATAAAATTCCTAGCATTTAAATGGGAACCAGCACGAACCTGCTTATACCCAGAATTGTTCATTTCCATGTAAAAAAACAATTTTTTAAATTTTTACTGTAAAAAATGTAAAACATAGGTAAAAAATGTAAAAAGCACGTAAAAAATGTAAAAAATGGAAAAAATGTAAAAATCCAATTTTTCGTCTTCCAACTGTAAACTGTACTACGTGGTACAGTTTCGTTTGTATTATTGGGCGTAAAGCTGCCGTTTGTGTTTGTGATAAATATTCTGTAAAAATTAACCCAGGAAGACCGTCCACCACCAAATTCGAAGGGCTGAAATTTAACTAGGTTGAAGGTAAAAGGTATTTGCAATATTTTCCACAAAGTATTGCAAAACACCGCAAGTTTTCGGCTGTCTACACATAGGTAAATTCTAATTTTTTTTTTGTTTGTTTGTTACCGGAAAATTACGAAAATTATGCCGAAATTTCCTTCAGAAACCGTTGTGTAAACACTGAAGAGGCGGGAGGGTGCCGAGAACGGAGTCTGGAAAGTGCAAGCGAAAAGACTGTGGAAGCTTCTGAAATTCCGGTAATTTGTTGGGCTCTATGCTGTTGCTCACGTTCCGTGCAGTCAGGGGCGTACGCAGAAAAATATTTCGAGAGGGGTTTTAGGGAAGAGGTTGATGTTGGCCGTGTAGGTTCATCGCGAGTATATATAGCTGCTAAGTGTGACCAAATCACTTAAACACTTTAACAGTGGCGATCCTACGTAGGGGTTTTGGGGGTTTGAACCCCCTCCGAAATTTTCTGATGTTCATAATAATAGATGTCTTATATGTAGTGATTACAAGCATCATCATATTGTTTGGATGAAAAGCCGCGGCTACGGAAATTTATGACATTTTATCATTCATTCAATCAAACCGGAAATAGAAAAGCACTTGAAATTAAAAAAAAAAAAAATTTTAATTAAAAAAAAGAAAACAAAAATAGGTCTAAAAACTTACTCTACTAAACCCCTCCCGAAATATTTTTCTGCGTACGCCCCCGACTTTGATTCATAGCCGGATCAAAAAATCATCCTGAAAATTTTTTTCTTCTGAGTAGCAGAAAACACCTTAGCAGTACGTTTCCTTGCTCAATGCCGGTTAGATTCCTTGAGGAATTCATCAAATGCCAGGTGCGAAATGTTCTCACATTTCGTCTATTGAAACGACTGTAGTGGGTAATGCCCTCCTTTTCTATTAATACGATATACTTTCCAAAATGTAGAAGAACGCTTGTAATCACTATGTCCAAAACTTTATTTCGTAAAAAAAGATTTCTGAGGGGTTTAAACCCTCAACCCCTACCTAGGATCGGCACAGCGTGCAGGCATAAAGGCATACTTTTTTATACATATGAACGCACACATAATGATAAACATGTACTGCCCGCCGCGTAGCTGAAACAGTATCCTGTCCTGTATTCGATCGAATAAAATGCAACCATTATGCTAAATAATATGTCTTTCTGGTGCATCAATAATTACAAATAATGAACCACACTCCAAATCGATGTCAAATTTGTATATTCGATTCCGATTACAGAAAGTGAAAAAAATAGGTATTCGATGTAGTTTTTTACATTTTATTTTTCTCCATAATTTACAAAACTTTTCATGTAAAAAATTGAATTTTTTTACATGTAAAACTACGTGAAAAATGTAAAGTAAAAAACTCGAACAACTCTGCACCATTCAGACTGCTTGCGATGCGACGTTGGGTTATACGATGGAGAATTCTTCCATGTTGAATCATAGTGCTTTTTCAGCAGCTGTAATGTGCATTGCCGCCGATTAAGTCTTTAAGCTGCGACTTGGGGGATATGATTTGTATTTGGATCGGCATCCTAGTGGCGTGGTGTATTGTATACTACTCACAACAAAATAAGACCACCTAAACTTTGTGCCCGTTAGGGGGCAGCTCATATCTTTACCATTTGTTTCATCAGAGCATCGCTAATTATAACGGTGAAGAATAATTCAGGCATAATTTGTTTTCAGATCGGCTTACATTGCCATTTGGAATTTTTATATTTACACATACATACGTGTCGATGATCATGTACAGTGTTATAGATTTTTATATATTAACCCATTAGTGCATAGTGTCCCTTTATAGTTATCAAACAAACTCGTGTTCAAATGTTTTTATTGCTTGGTGTAGTTTATTTAAATAATAAATAAATAATAAAGCGCCCGGCGCTGACGAGATCCCAGCAGAACTGCTGAAGCATGGTGGAACGTGCCTGACCAACGCAATACATGTGCTACTGCTGAAAATATGGAACGACGAGGAAATCCCCGAAGATTGGCGCAAAAGCATAATCTGCCCAATCCACAAAAAGGGTGACAAGCTGAAGTGTGAGAATTACAGGGGCATATCATTAGTTTGTACGGTCTATAAGATATTATCTAAAATTCTTGAAAAGAGAATTAATCCGTACGCAGAACGAATCATTGGCGAGTATCAAGGCGGCTTCAGACCTGGTCGATCAACGACCGATCAGCTTTTCACAGTGAAGCTACTACTCCAAAAGTGCTGGGAATATAACATCGACGTATACCAAATCTTTGTCGACTTCAAGCAGGCATACGACAGTATCGATCGAAGTGTACTGTACAACATTATGCTGAATTTTGGTATACCGGCAAAGTTAGTGCGACTCACAAGGATGACGATGACTAATACCGTCTCGCAGGTCAGAGTGCAGAATCGACTCACTGACCTATTTGAAACTCGTACTGGACTCAAGCAGGGCGACGGGCTGGCGCCGACGCTCTTCAACCTTGCTTTGGAGTATGTAATTCGAGCCATGAATATGGACAGCAGCGGAACGCTACTCATCAAGTCGACTCAATTAGTAGCGTACGCCGACGATATCAACATCATGTCTCGAAGGTTGGGTGATGCAGAAAGCCTTCTGCATAACCTCAATAACGCCGCAAAGGAAGTTGGACTACATATCAACGAAAGCAAAACAAAGGCCATGATGCAATCGAAAACAAGGACGCCAGCAAATTCAAGCATCACAGTGGGGGACCTTAATATCGAGTATGTAGACAACTTCAACTATCTGGGTTGTAACTTATCAAAGGACGCCAACGAAACCGACGAAATTAAGCGACGGATACAACTAGCCAATAAGACATATTTCTCGGTCCTCCCTATAATTAATTCGAAGCTTGCGCACAGGAACACGAAGCTCCGCGTGTACAAAACGATCATCCGACCCGTGCTATGTTATGGCTGCGAAACATGGACCCTCACCCAAGCCTCCGAAATTTTGCTAGACCGATTCGAACGAAAGGTCCTTCGGCGAATTTTCGGGGCCGTTCGCGAGCGAGACCAATGGCGTATCCGGTACAACCATGAGTTGTATCAATTGTACGATGAGCTGGAAGTATCGAAAATCGTGAAGCTTCAACGTTTGCAATGGGCGGGGCATGTACAACGGATGGACGATAATCGCATGCCAAAGAAAGTGATGAACGCACAACGAATTGACGGAGCGAGGTTGCGTGGACGACCGAGAGCTCGCTGGGAGAACTCCGTAGGTGAAGACGCCCAACAGCTGCTGGGCTTCCGAAACTGGAGGACGAGGTCACGTAACCGCGACAATTGGAGGTCAACGATTCAGGCGGCCAAGGCCCGACGTCGGGCTATCGTGCCACATTGATGATGAGTTTATTTATTGAAAAGAATGAGCGACGGAATTTTAAAAAATTGCCATATTCAGGGCTGGTGAGAAAAAATTGCTAATATTTTTAAGTGCTTGTTTACTGCTTCGATTGAATAATAGTTAAAATGTGCGTTGGCTACAATTCTAATCAAAGAAAGTGTCGTGGTGTTGTAGATTTTAATTCAGCAAGTATTGCCATGTCTCTTATAACTGACACGTTGGTCAGTTGTCAAAATATTTTTCTGGACTTACAGCTGTGGAAATTTTGGAAAAATTAGAAGCGATTGACCGTCTTTTTGAAGACATCAACGTTTCTGCTACACCCCTATTGATGGCAATGAAATAGGGAATCTTAAAAGAGTACTTTTACTGATGATGTGAGTTGCATTTACAGTCTAGACGATCTAGCAAGCTTTCGAAATCACTAAATAAGCGTTTGTATTGGTCAAAAACCCCTCAGTGGGGTCTGTGTCCATGTCATGGGATTGAGAAATTTTGTGATTGGTTTCACCATCAACACAAGCTCCACAGAGGAGGGAGGTGAAGGCATTCCGGCGTTCCCCGATGCAGGTTGCCTATACTGACTGACCTTCCACCCCGCTTTCGGGCCTCAAAAGAGCTAGCTGTTGAAACGAAAAAGTGCTAAATCCTAGCTGCTTGGAATCATGCCTGTGGTAGTAGTACATGATGTGAACCGCCATAAAGCGGGAATGAAGCGTTTCCAACCGAGCCTGATAGTCCAACGGGTAACTGAGCCCGCGGAATGCACTTCGAACTATGTGGTGATTCCATATTAGGTTCCGTAAAAGCAGCTCACAAAAAATTTATCCGCGGAAAACTAATTAGATTTTGTTTTGGGCACTAAATTCAAGCGGAGGACATTATGTATTTATTTCGTATATGTATATGGGAAGATATTCTGATGTCATTTCTAAAATTTTTAGAGTTGGGAAGGATTAGGTCATCGATCTGCTCACTAAAGAAAATAAAGAATTCAAAGCAAGTAATGCGATAGTTTGTAAATATGTTACATGCCACTTATAAGTTTCATTTATTTCTATTCCATATCCGTCAAATTACTTCACTATTATTTATACGGTGTCGGTATTTTCACCGGATAAAATACAAGTTGGTATTATCGATTTTTTTCATTTGTCAACTGACCGCTGTGCATAGTGTCCCTTATAGGGGACGGCTTGTAAATCTACTATTAGTCGTCGTGCGTAATGTAATAAGGGATTGGTCTATACTAAATAGCGTTTGTGCAAAATTTACAGTGCTGTGCAGCCTAGTTCGTCGCGTACGCGTACCCACTTAAAGGGCTTATTCGGATTTGACAAGAATTGTTTTTATACAAATCTTTGAATAGGTCAATGAAGTAACATTTGTGGAAATATGCAGTACAGCACAATCCGGTTTGTAGCGTAGGTATACGTATAAGAAAATTTCAAACGTATTCCCCCAGAAAACCTAAAATTTAGAATCAGCGGCCCATAATTCTTTGAGTGTTTCTTCCACGCCCATTGGGCGAGTATTTCCCCGAGAAAACAGGGGTACCATTTTGGGGAGGGCCACCCCAATTTTTTTTTGTTTTTGACCTCAAATTTGGAATCAGCGACCCAAATTTATCTTAAGCGACCCAAATTTATCTTAGTGTTTCTGCCACGCCGATTGGACGAGTAATTCCCCGACAAAACAGGGGTAACATTTTGGGGCGGGCAACCCCAACATTTTTTTTTTGTTTTTGACCTCAAATTCGGAATCGGCGACTCAAATTTATCTTAGTGTTTCTGCCACGCCGATCGGACGCGTATTTCCCCAAACGAATGCGCGAATGCTACAAACTGGGTTTCATTGCACTGCATGTTTCCAGGAATTTCCTATTTCACCCATTCATATACACTATGCGTTTCACTTGAATAGCACACTCTATACATTAAATTTATTTTCTTAATATCTTTCAAAAAAATGAAGACAACAGATATTTTGTGTTTTTTATGTGTCATTTGATTAATTAGCTTTAATTTGAAATAAAAAGAATTCGAATTTTTCCAACATGTAATCTTAGAAAGAAAAAAACTGTAAAACACCAATGAAAAAAGACATAAATTCTGTTTCACTTGAATAGCACACTTTTTTAAAACTTATTTTAATTAACTTCTTATGCAGTGAGGATAACTTATTTTTGTTCAGAATACAAGTTGAGATCAATTTGAATTAAAATCACCAATTTTAGTAATGGGTTGAGCCTCCCGCGTTTGAAATAACCTCCTAGATCATATTAGGCAAAAAATCGTACAACATTTTGACAGTGGCGTGGCGTGAGTTTAAAGTAAAGGGAAGCAGTTACATTCATGTAAATGAAATTGAGAACCCGCGTACACCTGTCTAGAAATGAGAATGAAATCCTTATAAAATAAAGATAACTGGAAACTAAAGAAATATTCTTTATCTCTAGACTTAAGAAGACGCATGTAAGCATTTGTGCAGTATGCTTTGTATTATTCAGATATCAACATGCATACGAATATATGTATGTACATACTATGAGCTCCATATGTTGAAGACGTTATCGAAAAGTTGTCGTAAATGAATCACGCTCTGGCTCACTTGGTTGAACGCACCCATGCCCCACACAAGGGTTTTACGCGGTACAGAGAAGAAGAAGAAACTCGTGTCGTAACTCGATGCAATGACAATTCATACTTTTATCATCACACCTATTTCAATACGTATAATGTCGATTCGTACACCATAACTGTTTTTACGATTTGCCCAAACTCTCTATTCTCTATTACTATGTACAGTGAAACCTGTCTAAAAGACCACCTGTATTAAGCGACCACCTCTCATAACGACCGATTTTTTCGGGAACGGAATTCGTTTCCATACAACTCCATACATTTGTTCCCCGTATTAAGCGACCACCTGTTTGTCGGACCAACGACCACTACATCACTTATTTGTCCATACAAATTTTACCCTCCTTAAATGACCACCTCTATTAGCGACCATAAAAAATGCGATGTACCCGTATAAAGCGACCATAGGCAAGTACACATCTTTTGGATTTTGTATGCTTTTTTGCAAGTTTTCTTAATAAATTCAATAATTAACGGTATTAACTCATAAAAAAGCATATGGCGGGCAGAAAATGTAAATCGTTACATTACGCGAATAATAGATTATGGGCAGTTAGCAGCAACAGCAAAAATGTCCAATCGGATTTAGTTTTAGCTTTTTAGTTTTTGTAGCCATCATTCGGTGGTGATACAGCTGCTAATTTCATTGTTGTTCACCTAAGATCAATAGTATAGTCATTAGGAGATTTCAGATTACAAAATGAGGTGGAGAAAATTTTGTTTTTGTTTCTTATGTTTTTTTTTTTGCTGAGTTTGAATCCGGAGCTTCCCATCAAAATATCGTTGCGGAACAGGACCAAAACCGAAAAAAATGTACATTTTCGAAGTCTTTCCGTTTTTGGCTTATAACTTCAAAATTGTACATTTCTCCAAAAACCAGTCCATAAACATGTTAGAGAAAACATTATTGCGAGTCCAACGCGAAATGAATCTTTAAAATGCGTTAATCGGTATTGCTACAAATTGATAGTAATTTTTTGGCGATTTTGACCCTGTTTCGAAACGAAATGTAGGTGGGAAGCTACGGATTCGGGCTCAGCACCCCAACATACATAAAGAACAAGAAAAATGCAACTTTTGCGACCAAAAATGAGAACCGTTCAATCTTAAAATTTAATTCATAATATGTAACTATGCTAAAAATGGCAAATATAAATTATCAACTGTAGTAATACCCCTCAACGGATTTATAATATTTATGTCTTTTTGGAAGCGTAATCATGTTCTCTCTAACATTTTCCTGGAGAGTTTTTCGCAGAAATTAATAGTTTCGGAATTAAGAGCCAAAAAACGGAAAACAACGAAAATTTTGGGGTTTTTCGCGATTTTTACACTGTTTCGCAATTTTACTGTTAATGCGATCCGCGTTTGACCTATTTTCAAGTTTAAATGCTGAGTAACTAGAGTATGTCACATGTAACATGTACGTAACATCTTTCTAGCGGGAACTTTCGAAACTTTGAAAAATGTTCAGTTTTCGTGGAAAAGATTTCGTTTTCGAATTCATTCTATAAAGGTTGTTGCGTTTTCTTGTTAAGAAAAACTATAGCAATTGAAAACGCTAAAACGCATTCCTATTACCATTGGTAGAACTCAAAGATTATTTCATTATTTTATAAAAGAACTTAATTGAGTGTTTATCGTGCGTGAGCAGAATAGAACTCTTGAATGAAATATGCAACAGATGCATCATCACATGTTCAAATGTTCTCCTTTTTAACATGAGTGGTTGTTTTGCAAAGCATTGGCCAATTCAGCGTAATTCTGTCAATTTCGTCAAGCTACGGTGAAGTATCCAAGTCTTTTAAAATGTTTCTATTTAAACGGTCGACAGCTCTTGCATTCCACAAAGCACAGGTATGAACAGCAAATTTGCGCTATTTACTCTGTGGTCCAGAGCCACCTGCACCTATCTTTACTAAATGCTCCAGTAAAAAATGTATCCAGGACACCTCCTGTCAAGGAAGTTAAGTTGCTCTGTCCAATTCTGGATGGAAATTTAGGTCGTGGATTCCTTGAGAAGATAATAGCTTTGAAATCTCTCACAGCTTTAATTTAGGAAAAAAAGTTGTACATTGTCTCTAAATTGATGAATTTGTTCCCTATGTTCATTACCCTTATTAAGCGACCACCTCTAATAGCGACAACATTTTCCGGGAACCGACAGTGGTCTCTTTAGACAGGTTTCACTGTATACATATTGATAATTTATTATTCTCCCGAACATAAAAATGACTATGAGTGTATTCACGCACAAGTGAGCGGACTAAAATTTTGACACAAATTCTACTTATATTTTCCTCCCGTTCCAAGTAGGCATAGGTGTCTTTCCATATATTGGATATTCTGTAAACAGTCGAAATTAACGAAATTATTTGTCGTGATTATAACCCCATTTTCCTACTTGGGACATGCAAAATTGTGGTATATACTGTTTTGCGTATTGGCGGCAGCGAATTTTTCTATTGAAATGTAGAACTATGTCGTTATATTTGCAACGACATGTTAAAAATCTCTAATAACTTTGCACGTACAATAAATTACGAACACACATACCGCCAAGCATTAAACAGCTTCACAAACTAACGCATTGCTGTGCTATGCCAATTCTTATTCCAATCAGAATGAACAAACTTTTGTTACGAACTGTACACGTCGGTTGGTAAATTTTACAAGAAGCAATTAGAAATCCACCTCCAACGGCGAATTCATTCTCGTACTAACTCTACTCCGCCGCCCAATCCCCCGGTAAATCTGCTCCACAAGCTTTCATCTTTCATACAGGCATTATTTCGCTCTGCTTTTGTCTCGCCGTGACTGGCGACTGTAAACTCTCTCGCTGTGGATTTTTTTTCGTGAGACAGGTGGGTTGGTGTATTGGTTGGAGAGTGCGCATGCTAAAGTAATTTCATACGTTGCGACAGGGTTGCGTATGATTTTATGTAATATACATAAAAAACCGTGGATAGTGTAAAAGGAAAATTATAAACAATGTTGATAATACGTTATGCTTCTAAACGTTTTTATTTTGAAAGAAGAAGGGAAGCAATGCTTCCCTTGCTTCCAAAGACGCCACGCCACTGCATTTTGATGTAAGCAAGGGATATTGTAGCCCATGATTGCTGAATGGCTTCAATTAGTTCAGTCTTTGTTGAAAACTGTTTACCAGACTCATAAGCTTTTCTGACCAGCCATCCCCAAATATTTTCTATTATGTTTAGATCCGGCGAGTATGGTGGCCAGCTCAAAAGAGTAACATTTTTGGACTCGATAAACTACTTTACGGCACGGGCAGTGTGTATTGGTGCATTATCGTGTCGTAAAGTTCACGGCAATGGTCGAAAGAGACTTTCGAATGTCGCATAAGCCTTTTCTAAAACACCTTGATACGACTTAGCATTCATAGTGGTGTCTAACAACTAGAGTTCACAAGTGCCGTAGTAGGATATGGCTCCCCAAACCATAACGCCAGCAACTCGACTGTGTAAACGATCCAACTGGTGAGTCGCCTTCCTTAAATCATAAAAATAACAGTTATACCCGTCAGGCCCTTTCAAATTAAATTTCTTCTCATCAGAAAAAACAACGCGATACCACTTTTTGGTCCATGATATGTTGGTACGACAAAAAGTCAACCGAGCTCGTTTACGAGCGGGGTTAGGTAGTGTTTTTTTTTTTAATTTTAGACGCTTAAGGTGTTTAGCTTTTTAATTAGCACGCCATACAGTTGTTTTACTCACACTGCGACCAACTTTTGACCGAATTTTGTCCACAAAATCATGAGAATTCGGTGCTTCACGCAAAATAGATCGCTTATCTGCATTAGAGAGTACACTGCTTCCTCGACCTTTCATATTTTTTCATAATTTTCACCATTTTTAATAAAATTTTAAATCACGTTTCAGCTTTTTCAAATTTTTTTCGATATTTTAGTCACTGAAAGGTCACAATTCCTGTAGGTTTTTATTTTAACCTGTTCTTCGCTTGTTAAGGCTTTACCATGACCCAATTTTTATTTAAATCAACGAATCGTATGTAAAATACTCGAAACGACTATAGCTTGTGACCACATGCACCCCGTATGTGAAGCTTAAACCCAACTGTGCTATTCTAGTGAAAAAAAAAATCGGCTCTCTTTTGAAGCAAATTGGTGAAAAAAGGTAACGGTAAATTTCGAGAGCACAATTTTTCTTTCGGGGAGCCCTCACGAACAAGACAAAAAAAAACTAGTTGCAAAGTCATAAGAATATTGATATGTAAGCAAATTACAATGAAAAAACGGAATGTGCTATTCAAGTGAAACGCAGTGTATACGTTAACAACAATTAACACCAAATCCAAATGCCACCCGAATATTGTTTTGAAACGGGTAAGCTAGCACTGCAAATTTTCAGAAAGGTTACCTTCCTCTTTCAGCCATTCATCAATACATTACCTACCTACAATTATCTACAACACTACATAAACATACCGACAAGTATGTATGTATATAGAAAAACATCAATATCGAAGCGCCATGTCACGAAGTCGATCTGAAATCATCAGCAGCAAATCGTACGAGCCAGCGCCGTATAAAATCCCTTTGAAAACTTAGGTTTTCGTGCCATGGCAACAAATCGCGTCGGCTCGCAACAAATCGAATCGCATCGCCCGGCCCGACATCGCAATGAGTGTGTACACATTGCATCGCCCGGCCCCGAAAAGCTCGGCGTCACTGTATGTGTACGCGCCCATAGATGCCCACACATTGATGGGCATTTTTGTTTGCAGCCACAGAAGCTATAAATTTGTAATATACGACTTTACAGCATATTAACCCTTACAAAGATATCAACGAAAAAGTTCGGAGCATTGATTACTTTACAAAAATCCAGCTGCCCCTGCCCATAATCTTATTGACACTTATTGTGTCCTGTATATAATGGCACGTGAATATACTCTGTGTGAGTCGTATTTTTCAAAACACATGTCCACTATGGGATTGCTCGTTGCTGTTACTAGGGAATTTCCCTGATATAAAACATAACTATATAAATGGTCTTGTTTAAAAGTGACCAAATGCTTACCTTGGCGATGGTGACTTCTATGTCCGTTGGCTAAAAAAATAAGTTTATTAATATCACTTAAATCAATACGAATTTAAATTGCTTATTCACTACACCAAATTTCGAAATTACGCACTTAACCTTTTACGAAAGGGTCATAGTCAAACACTCGTCACCTGTCAAATAAAAATGACCGTACATTTTTTGTGAATTCGGCGAAAAATCAATAGCACAGAAATTAGTATAGCGTAGACGTAATAATTGGATACACATAATTGTAATACTATGGAAGAACTATATGAGTACATTTAAAGTACCTATAGCAACAATTCGTCCACAATAACATCATTTTAATAAAATATAGAGGGAAATTCTAACGATTTCGTGAAAAATATAAATACATACATACAGGGTGGGCCAATTACATGTTCGTTTTTAATTCATAGGTTAGTTTGACACGACAGCTGTTTTTCGCTCGAAATCTTGATAGAAAGTTAGTATCATACCTCCGCGGAATGAAATGGGTCGCTTTACTCTGGAACAACGTTGGGAAATACTGAAAACTTATTTTCAAAGTGAGTGCTGTCTAGCCCAGAGCCAGTTATAAAGCCATGGTACCCGACTTCTTTTTTTACTCAAATTGAAGACATGGATTTGGACGACCTCTGGTTCATGCAGGATGGCGCGCCATACCACACAGCCCATGCCACAATCGATCTATCACGGACCAAATTCCCAAATCGTGTTATCAGCCCGTCTTGGCGATGTCAATTGGCCGCCTCGGAGCTGCGATTTTACCCCTTTGGACTTTTTTTGTGGGGAACCGTGAAGGACGAAGTTATGCCAACAATCCAGAAACGATTCAAGCACTTAAGGCCAATATCATCCAAGCAATCCGTGAGCTACAGCCCGAAACCATCAACAGGGTCTTGGAAGATTGTGAAGGTGTGACAGAATGCGCTACTACGACGCCAGCCTGGGCAGCCACTTGAATGAAGTTGCGTTCCATCATTAATGGAAGCTTACTTACTTTCTAATAAAGCCATAAGATATTGAAAAAAATTTAATTTTGTCCATTTTATTGCATTTTTGAAAACTTGTAATTGGCCCACCCCTTACATACGTGTATAAACACTACTGTCGGGGTCGCATAACACCTTCCAAGTCGTGTCTTGCAAATCAGAAGTACAAAATCGCAAAGCAAAAATCATTTGGGTGTTACATAAAGTAGACCTATAAACTAAGCTGTAAGGATCAGGGAAAATGATGTAAGAAAAACTTTTGTTTTCTTGTGGTGAAAATTAATATCGATTCAGGACAATATTACAATATTACATATTTGTTTATCTACTTCTAATAACCATTGTACATGTAGACGTGCGAATTACTATAGCTTTCAGCTTGGCGGCTATTCAAGGTTCTGAGATTTTCTTCAATCTTTATTACAGAATTATTGAGGAATGCGTTCAATGAGGAATGCAGAGTTAAAGTTCCGATTCAAAATGATTGTTGTTTGAAGATGAATTCGACGTGACATGAGTAAATACGCTTCCTTGGGGTATTATGAGTTTGGTGATGATGATGAGCAAATATTACCTAATATGTACTTGATTTTAGTTATGCATTGTAAATTTTTTTTGTAGTTTAAATGAAGTAAATACATGTATATACAGGGTCGCATAAACGCACCGGATTGTGATTTCTCATGTGATTTCAGCAAAAAAGTTGTATGGAACATACCCCAAATTCTTAACCCTTTAGCTTCTTCTTCTTTCTTCTTCTTCCTTGTCTCGTTTTTTATACCGCTCCATGGTTTCGCGTTGCTCGACCTATTGTGTAGGCACATCGCCCGTTTTGGCGGTAATATCTCAGCATATTTCTACAGCTCTATCTTGGATCGTGTCATCGCCGAGACCAATGCATTGTTGTTGCTTAACTTAACTTAAATTCTTAACGCTTTAGCTGCCACAGGCATTTGAAGATTTTTGAAAAAATATTTTTTTTGTACGACTTAAAGCTCACTATCTTCAAAGCTAGACTAGCTAAAATAGCCAAATAAGATGATTATTACAGCAAACAAATTTACCTAAAAAATGAAACTAACCATACTAAAATCAGATAAGAGGTTTGATTTTTATTTGGCTTCAAAGCCATTTTTTATTTGAACCAAAAGCAATTTATTTTCCCATCTCGAATTTCTCCAACTTCTGCCAAGGTGAGGTGCTTGTACGATTCATTTAGAAATTGGTGTATAGTCATGCGATCATATCTACATATATTTTCTAGCCCCATTATCTCTAAAAGTTTTGATACGTTAAGTCTAGAAAACTAAGGTTCATTTTAAAACGAATTCAATTCAATTCAAACTGCCCCAAAAGTTCTGCAATTTGGTAAAATTTATTCAAATCATGTCAAAATCGAGCCAATATTAACCCTAGTTTTTTGAACTTAAGACATTTAAACTGTTAGAAATAATGGATTCTCGGCTCAAGCAGCATTCATCCTATAGGTAGTCCTAACTAACTAATCCTAACTTATTGCGCCACATTTCATCCTAATCCTAACCAGCCGCCACCTAAAACCTAACTTAATTAATCTCCTCCTATTCATTACTAATAGTCGTGCTCTGTGGCCGTGATCGTTCGGTCGCCACTCTGTGAAATAGACACTCATTGAGAAACGAGTTTCCAAACTCGGCACGACTCGTCGCAAGTTTATTATTCAGAAGAAGATGATAAGAAATATTCTTATCGTAGAATAATAAACTAACAATGCGACTAAGAAGTGGTATAGCTGACAACCGTATCACACTCCGAATTCAATTGTCTTTGTAACGTTGATGACTACACACGGTAATTGAGAGAGAGATTCATTACTAATTAACTTAATAACTATAGTATAGTGTCCTCCCTGGATCTGCACTTAACAGTAGCGGCTATGATATATCTAATTGGCGTTGCAGTAACCTACTCAATCGGTATGCCATCAAACTACCATGGTTAAACGTTAAACGTTTTGACCCCTCATTTCACGTGATGATCGGTGCTATAGGGAGAAGTGGTCTGATCAGATCAGGGCATTTCATCCCACGAATATTGTAAACTATGGTCAAAACTCTTTATATTCCAGTCGATAGAGACATTGAGCGATGCAAAAATTGCGAAGTCAATGAACCTTGCGGATATTGTTCGTCAGCGTTCAGTGGTACTACACCTAATTTTTCGAAAAAAAAAACCGGGGGTTTATGGCATTTTTTTCCGTTATGCTTATGTATTTTATTTGCAGTCCAATTGGTAAAAGTTCTTCAGATACTTTCTAGAGCAGCCAATTCTACAATTTACACTGGTTAAATGTTTCCCTCTCCTAAATACAGAGATACAGGCCAAAAACTGATGAAAGGGCCGATTTTAGATGGTTTTTTGAAGATAGTGGCGGGAGCACAGGGGGGGGGGGGAAAGTGACGCAAACTTGGATTTTAACTTACCCCACCTGTCTTTATAACATATCAAAAATTTGAGAAGTCCCCAATTTTTGCAGGCTAACCCCTATTATTTCGTCTCTATTGATTGGAGTGGATGTGTTGTACGGGCGTCAGATCGATTGTGTGCAATCGATTGTTCAATCAATCGGACAGTATATGACAAGCTTCAGGTTTGATTGGAATGTATTCAAAAAAAATTCTTAGGGGAATCTTATTTCGGGGGTTGGATGGTTGGCACACCATGATCTGATTCCATTCATCTTTACATGAATTTTGTGATGGATGAAATCTGGTTGAAATTGGTGCACAAAAAAAAAGTTTTTCTTAGAAGAACCTAACTTGAGGGGTTGGGTTTGTATAGCAGCCCCATGACCATGACCCCATCATGGTCCGATTCCATTTATTCTTACATATGCTTTGTGTCATCAATAGAAACACATTTATGTGAAGTTTGGTTGAAATTGGTGCACAAAAAAAAAGTTTTTCATAGAAGAACCTAATTGGAGGTCAAACCCAACCATGACCAGCCCCCCATGACCCCATGGTTCGATTCCATCTATTCTTACATATGCTTTGTGTCATCAATAGAAACCCATTTGTCTGAGCTCCATGATCCATGATCGTTCGATTCCATCAATTTTTACATTTCTTTTGTGGCCTTAATAGAGATATATTTATATCGAGTTTGGTCAAGATTGGTTCATAAACAAAAAAGTGTTTCTTAGAAAAGCTTAATTTGGGGTGCTAAGTTTGTATGGCAACCCCATGACCCAATGATCCGATTTCCGTGATTCAAACATACAAACAACTTGCAACAATAATAAGAACGGGTACTAAATTTCAGCTTGCTAACTTCAACATCTGCCGAGTAAAATGCGTCTCAACAGATAGACAGAAAGACGAACATCGCCCAATCAGCTGCCAAGTGATGCCAAGAGATGCTTCCTTCAATGTGTCAATGGCAAAGTTTATATACCTTTTCACTCTACAAGCGAAGGGTTGATTTAAGAGTGTTTTCGACTGATTGCATTCTGATTTTCTCTCAGTGTACCATTGCAAAGCCAACATGTTGAAGCAACTGTTATCAACTTTGCAGAGTTGTACGTATAAAGCACCGTTATGAAATTACTGTTTGAATTTTCGATGAAAAATCTATTTTAAAATTTCTATTAAGTTTGAGTAACTGTATCTTGAAAGTGCCGATAATGTTGGCAACAGGAAAAACTTCAGTTTTTGTGAAATTTTATATAGTTTCTGAAACTGAAATCAAATCTTGGATTAAGTCATCAGGAGTGCTGCAAATTACGATTTTGCGTGACAAGTCACGATTTTCGATGACTTTCACAAAAAAAACGATAACAAGGTAACGGTACAAAAAATTCCGATTGTATTGGTAATTTTCCTGCTGAAACAAGTTGCGCTATCAACCCTTACAGTATTGACCACCCAATGCGGGACACCCTGTATATATAAATGATCAGGTTCAGTCATTGATTCGAATAAGCCATGTCTGTCTGTCTGTCTGTTCGCACGAAAACTCCCAAAATAATGAAGCTAGCGGTCTGAAATTTTGGTCAGATGTTTGTTTTGATAAAATCTTGGATGGTATTGAAAATGACCAAGGACCAAGGGTTCCCCTACCTCCCATACAAATTACCCCTTTTTGATATTTTAATTCGATAACTTTCGATAGAATATCGCTATCGACTAGAAATTTTGATCAGTGCCTCATTCTGACATATACTTTGAGTTGATGGAAAGTGGAGTAGGTCCGACTGCCCCTACCCCCACCTCCCCTAAAAAGTTATATTCAGCCATATCTTTTGATAGAATGTTGCGAAAACCTCCAAATTAGTATCAAATGGTAGCAGTTGGATGCCTTGATAAGACGTATCAAGTCCGACTCATCACCCTCTCCCTTGTAAGCATCGCTAAAAACAAAGCCACCTGGTTATAATTAATCCCTGGAAAATATAATATAAATAAAGGACAGAAGTATGCCAAGAGCATTCTGTCGGAAATTTTAAACAAAATTATAACTTTTTATTATCGAAAAAATTGAAATCGGTTTATACCCTCCCCTACAAAAAAAAAACAAGAAATTGAATATTTTGGGTTTTGCGTGCCTTCTAGGTCTGTAGATGGGTATAGGGTATACACTCATCGTGCTATCCGCACGATTGGAACTCGTTTATATTTAAAATTGTATCGTATATTTCGCTTGTATAAATTTAGCCCTACGCTGATGACACCTTGATACCTGAACCAAATTTTTGAACAGTAGATATAACTATTATTTGCTTCATCCAATTTGATGCGCCAAAAAGCCAGGCTAAAATGATCATCAAAAATTAGCACCGTAGCACAATGGTGGAATTTCTGTAGTGTACATGAGTTCGAGCCTTAAGGTGTTAAGGTAGGTTACCTGATGTCAGAACTTTTTCCTACTACACTGCTTTTCAAATAATCGCCAAAAACTAAAAAATTACCCTATTTTGCCAACTTCCGGTCCCCCTATCGGTCTGGCCTTTTGCTTTTACATAATCATAGAGTACGACCATCTTCAACCAAGAACCCTGCAAAAAAAGATACACGATTTTTGCCGATCAAATATCTCAATTTTTCTGGTCTATAAAATTTAAACGAATCTTTCTTCTTCAGTGGTGTGGAAGTTGATATTTTTTTCTGTCAAGATAGCTAAAGAGATCTGTACATATACACTGGTCGGCATATGTATTATGACATCTCATACCCTCCAGTCGCGACACTGGTTTTGTTTAACTAAAGCCAATAACTGTAAATTTCTTTTATCAAAATTAAAGCACATATCGACAGCAATAAATATGCTTAATATTTTTCCTGTCCTCTTTCGGACTCTCATGCTATAGAAAAGAGAAAAGATGGAGGCGTAATTCTGGTGTGCCATAAGTATTTTGACAACATTTAACTCTTTGATTGCACCCATTTTTTCGCAAGAACTGATGGACAAAACATATTTTTATTAATTTTCGAGCTTCCCATATTAATTTTCAAATTAAAAATATCACCAGTGGCTCGAAACATAAACAAAAATCTGAATTTCGAAGATTGGTTTGAGCATCGATTAATGCAAGCCTTAGTCCTGGTTTACACATTGAATACGCTGTTATTGAGTTTTATTTCATACGGTAAACTGTTTACTAATAAACAAAAACATGTTTTAAAATAAAATAAAAACAAATCTTGGCGCTCCCTGGAAGAAAGCGAATGTGAAAGCGAGTGATGAGAGAGCCACGATGAAGAACTTTAAGAAAGAAGTGAAATTTAAACCAAATTGTGCCGCAAAAAAAACGAATATAACTTCCGACGATTCAATGACGACCAAAAGAAGCTTTGGCTATGGAAACAGTGATTTGAACTTAAGCAGCCTACGCCATTGTACGCAATATATCCCTACATCATGAGAGAGCCTCCACTGTGGTATTAATTTTGATAACCAGGTATCCGTTTTTCCACATAAACTGGGCATTTTCTTTAAATATTGATTTTTTTTTTGTAAAAAGTAATAAAATAACGAATATTAGCCGAAAAAGCTTTTTCCGAAAGCTTGAACTTTTTCCTTAGTTACAGAGGTTTGCATTTGGTATGGTTTTTAAATCTTTCTTTGGTTTCACTTTATCTGCGTATGTATGCAATTTGCCTTTTTCAGTTCTAGGCCGAAGTTGGTCGTTATTATCTCTGCCTCCGATGGCACATTCTTCATATTCATAATATCTTTTGGCTCAATTAGGACATTTTCCATAACCAGGGTTGAAGTTTGCCTCTACGGAGGCTTAAACCATATACAAATAATACATATATGTCCAAAGCTCACTCAAAATCGGGTACACATTTTTTTGGCCATGTCGTCTGATCTGCACCCAATGTCACAAATACGACCATACAGATACACGTATACAGGCTATTCAAGCTATTTGCTCTTTTGCTACACAGTTCAAGTTGAAGAGAGTTTAGATACTCTGCCAGAGCAGGTTTTCGTGCATTTGTCGACTTCATGAGTGTATCTTCTTCCACTGTCCCATGCCATGGGTCGGGGTGGCTTACGTAAAAGTATCTGCGCCTGCTAAAACTGCGTATTGAAAAAACATGAAAGATGATTTGATGACAATGCATTTCTTGAGGTTTCGGAACAGGTTGCCATGCGTTCATTGACCTCATTAGTGCATTTCGTAAGGTGCATGCCGCGCTGTTAATGCAATGTAGTGGTAGCATGCGGTAGAGTGAGTGGATTTAGTGCAGGAAAAGGCAACACAACTTCCATATACATATTTCAAAAAAGATATATTTCTATACAGAACATCAACTGAAAATTTGTATGCAAGTTGTTCTGTCCTGTTCTGTACTCGATTCAATTGGAGGGATATGAGTACGAGAGTGAGTTGTAGAGTATTGATAAAAAAATACGAAATTTGATCAGCAAAAATCCTATATCGCTGTATTTTTGCAGGATGGTTGGTGATGCTGATGGCGTCCTGATTATGGAAAAAAAGTCCCCAACGATTGGAGGGCAACCTTGAAAAAAGGGGATAAGGGAGTATTTTTCTTACTTTTTAGCAAACATTTCAAAACCGACCAAATATACAGAAAAATGGTCTGAGAACGAAAAAAAATACATAAAATTACCCTTGTAATTGTATATTGTATATAATACATTAGGATTTTAGTGAAAAATTTGGAGCTAGACTAAAAAATAAATGAGAATATTTTCATTTTAGACTCTTTTAAAAACCTCCTCCATAGCTCTGAAAACGCAAGTACCCCTCCTCCCTTTTCAAGGCTGCAAACCTCTAATCTATTGGGACTTTTTTCCCATAATCAGAAGGCCATCCCCAAAAATCCTGCAAAAATCCATCGATGTAAGATTTTTGTCGTTCGATGACCATATTTTTTTTCTTCGGCTATAATAAAATCATATTGATTTAATTGTTTGAAACAAATGAGAATGCCCACTTTTGTATGAAAGTTGGTTAACGAAATTTGTATCAGAAGTCTCAAAACGCAAAAGTCTCTATTAGAGAGCAACGAATATATGAGTTTCAATTTTGGATCGATTTTGATATAATTTGAATAAATTTTACCAAATTGCAGATCTTTAGGGGCAGTTTTAGTTGAATTGAATTGAAATAAAGCTAAAATTAACCACAGTTTTCTGTACTTAAGGCATTAAAACTGTTAGAAATACGGAAGATAGAATAAAATGATGTAAGAAAGAAATGATCTTTGGACTATGCGCCAATTTCGTAAAGAATCGTACGAACACCTCACCTTGGCAGAAGTTGCAGAAAATTGAGATGGAAAAATATTTTGTTTTTGGGTCAAATCACAAAAATTTGACTTTGAAGTTCTGTAAAAACCAAACCTCTTATCCGATTTTAGTGCGGTTAATTTTATTTTTTGGATAAATTTGTTGGCTTTAATAATCATTTTGTTTTGCTATTCTAGCTAGTATAGCTTTTGAGATAATGACGTTTTAGTCGTCAAAGAAAAATTTTTTTTTTTTTAAATCTTCAAATGCCTGTGGCAGCTAAAGGGTTAACCTAAGGGGTATGTTCAATACGACTGTTTTACTGAAAATCAATGAGGAATCACAATCCGGTGCGTTTATGCGGCAGAAACCCTGCATATTTTCCTAACTTACGACTAATGAAAAAAAAAACTATCGGAAAATTGGTTTTGATACCGAAATTTATACTTTTAAACATAGCTTAACTCAAAACTATTGAATAAATTGGTCGCAACATGCTGGAAGAGCTTCTTACAAAAATCATATGTGCAAAATTTTAACTTCCTTTATTCTGTCAGAAGTTATGGAGTGAGTAAAATGCCCGAACGGAATAACAAAGAAGGTATTTTTTCAGAAACTCCATGTCTATGACCCTAAAACTCATACCTACATTTATATTAATTATTATCGTCTCCATTAGAGACTTTTCTATGACCCTAAAACTCATACCTACATTTATATTAATTATTATCGTCTCCATTAGAGACTTTTCTTTTTGACAGCAAAGCCTTCATAGCCTGCTAAATATCTCCCTTTTCTGATTATATAAAAAATATTGATAATACATATGTATGTGCTAATATTTTTGTAATTTCTGATTATTTACTTTTTATTTTAATAGTTTATTGAACAGAGTTAAATGTAATAATTAATGCATATTTCACTAGAATAAGGTAAATTTAAGAATAGACTTCTCCTCACGCAGTTTATAAAAAGAGGAGAAGGCAGACCATTTTTCTGTATCTCTTACCTTTTTTGAAATAATCGCAAAAAAACGAAAAGAGTCCCCCTTTCCCCCCTTTTTTTAAGGTTGCGGATCACTAATCGGTTGGGACTATTATTGCCATAATCTGGTGACCATCTCCAACCATAATTCAAAAAAATTTCCGATGTAGGATTTTTGCCGACCAAATATGCCATTTTCCTTAGACTTGTCGCATCGCTTGGGTTGCTTGGAATTGACTCAAATATCATATTTAAATATCGGCTCAGATAATCTGAACCTCAAAATATAGATACACACGCCACAGACGAATTATAAATTTCGTAGGCGCATGCACAACGTGTTCTCGTGTCGTTTCCTTCTCTCTACCCAACTTTGTCCACTTCTCATCCGCCGCGGTGCCATACATTGCACACCACACAAGACGCGGGCGGTACGTGGAAGTGAATGAATTTCATAATCATTTCTGTGTTCATAACATAACATATGGTCCGCAACGGCAACTTGCTCTCTTCCTCGGACCCACTTGGTCCACTTGTCATGCATCACGGAGATATCCATCACACACCACGGAAGTCGCAGGCAATGGCAAGCGATGAGTGATTCTTAAAAGATACTATAAAAAGAGTCTCTTGACTCGCTTGAAATGGAAAACGTTCTCTCAATTTCACACGCACACAGGCTCATGCGATTCGCTTGAAAGCCCTAGGATATTTCAGATACATTTTCATAGGAACAACATTTTGTACCAATTTGGACATATGTATATCTGGCACTGAGTTCCAAAACTCGCTTCTTGCATTTCTAAAAAATTATCAATGTCCAAGTTTCAAGTTTGATTGTAAAGTCAAGAAAAAATTTTTGAAATCGTTTTGTCTTTCAATATATTCCACAAACAGTAATAAGTTCATTATGTAAAAAACTTAGGGAAAAAGCAAAGTTTAACTTTAATTATTAGCAAAAAACCAAAACTACCTTGAAATTTTCCAAAATGCAAGAAGCGAGTTTTGGAAATAAGTGCCTCATATGTATTATTTGTATATGCTTAAACCAAACTTCGAATTTCTGATTTTTTTATCCAATGTTTCAAGCCACTGGACACATTTTCTGCTTGGAATTCAAAATATAAACACAAATCATTAATAAAATTATGTTTTATCCTTTTTTTCCAGAGAAATTGGTGTACAATCAAAGATTGTCAAAATTGTCAAAATTGTCAAAATACTTATGTCGCATCGAAATTTCGCACCAATCTGTTCTCTTCTTTATAGCAAGAGAGTGCGAAAATGGAGAGGAAAAATATTGAGCATATTTATTGCTGTTGATATGTACTTTGCTTTCCTTATAAAAAATTTACCGTTATTCGCTCTAGTTAAACAAAATCAGTATGTTGGCTCGAGAGTAGGACCAGATGTCAAAATACATATGCCGGCTAGTGTATATGCATATAATTCCAAAAACGCAACCGTCGTGCACAATGACTTAATGCTTCGGGACTTCTCTTTTTTCAAACGACTAAGGCGCACTTTGTCGGAAATCTTTTTCCGCTTCTATTACACTGCGTGACACCAAAAAACCGTCAAAAAAACTGAATGCTATTTTGGTTAGCTATTGGTTCCCATATGACAAAAGTGCAATTAATTTTTTTCCTGACCCTCAGGTTTTCGAGTTACACGCCGAAATCTTTTTTAATGGTCCTCATATAGTATCTGCTACGCAATTTCTGCAAATTGCAATAAAATAAATAAATTTCTTATCAGTATCCTTAAGAGGACTCTTGGCAATAAAAATCACCGAAAATAAATATAATTTGCTCGGTTATTTTATTTTTTTCCCCTTTTATTGTGACTTAAAACCGTGAAAAACCATATTTTTTTATCTTTTCGCGGCTACATATCCTTACGTAACTTTTATATTTATTATATTTTTACCTGATATACTCGTTTTTTATTATCCTTATATCATCCCTTTTGTTTTTACCTGTCATATTCTTTTTTTATTATCCTTATAATACCCCTTTAAGGAGTAAAGCGCGAAAACCGTCAGGTACAAAAATAAAAAAAAAAATTAAAAAAGATATTGTTATGGTATAAATAGCACGTGTTGTAATAGTTTTACTTTAATTGGTTTACAATATGGATTCTGAAAGAAGTATTCGCAACCTGTGCAAAAATTTCCCAAATAAATTTTGCTACGTGTGCGGCAAATATATTTTTAAATCGCTAGAGAGAAAAGTAACACAAAAATTAAGGGATGCTTATTTTGGCCGCGTTGTGTGTCAGGATAAGCCTTGGATATCCGATTTTTTTTGCATATCGTGTTGTATGTCACTGCACTCTCAAAAAACTGGAAAACGAGAAATGCCTTTCGTGGTTCCAGCACTTTGGAGCGAGCCTAGCAATCATCACGACGATTGCTATTTTTGTGTGTTCGATTTGCGGGCTGCTACGAAAAAGCATAAGTATAAAGTGGAGTACCCTATAGTGAGTTCTGTCACGAAACCTGTGCCTCATAGTGTAAACAGCACTATTCGCCCTCCTCACAGTGATAAAAGTAACGACCCTCAGGATACACAGTTTTTCCCCGCTCCTTCATCAAGCGATCAACGAAAACCACACCTAATTCGCCAAGAGGAATTGAATGATTTGGTACATGGACTTCATTAAAAGCTGGTATAAAAGGATTCTTAGGAAATCACAAAGCCGAAAACGCAGAACTTTTAGTAACAAATATGTTTAGACGCATATAAAGAGATGGGGTGCAGAATGTCTTTGAAAATTCATTTTCTTCACTCCTATTTCTCTTTCTTTCCTGAGAACCTTGGAGCCGTAAGTGATGAACAAGGTGAGCGGTTTCATCAGGACATAAAAAGGTTTGAGGAACGTTTTCAAGGTCATTGGGATGCAGCTATGTTACGAGATTATTTTTGGCGCTTACAGCGAGAAGACAATTCTAAACATAAGAGAAAAAATTGATTTTTTTTATTTTTCCCTTAAAATATATGTGTTTAACAATTAAGTTTTTAATTTTAAGTATTTAAATATGTTTATTATATTGTTTTATTTCCGTTTTACCAAAAAAAAATTAATAAATAATAACCGATTTGTTACTGGAACTTTATTTTGTATTATTTTCTGGGAATATCAATATCTGTCCATATCTCTGAAACTGGGGGGTCAAGGGAAAAAGTAAATATGAGGTTTTAGTAAGGATTAGATAAGAATTAAAAAGAAAAAAAAATTGGAGATGACGGTTATTTTTTTTTTTAATTTGTCACACAGTGATTATCTAATCGCTAGATCACTACCATCTACACGAAAATTCGGCATTTTTTGGGACAAAAGATTGCATATTTAGCGGCTGTCAAGTATCTTATTATGAAGTATGTGTTCTTTTCCCCATTCGAACATAGTGTAGATAAATATACATATGTACACTCAGAACTTTGTCTTCAGATGGAAAAGTTCAAAAGAAACGTCCATTCAGTTTATTCGGAATTCCGGAAAAAAATGTATGAATATTTTTCGATTGTCCTTCGATTTCAAACTCACACTCGCTTCAAAAAATTGGCAGATCATAACCCAAATATGAATGTATTCCGCCTTACTCCTGCAGCAATAAAGAATGAGAAAAGTTACCAATTAAGGTGTTTGTGATATAATTGGAATTGAGATGTGTGTGATGATGATTATGTGAATCAAGCTCTTGATAATTAATTTTAACGCTTCACTTAGTAGCTGAGTGGTAAAGCGTGTGGGTGCCAAAACTGTTCCGTACATTCTTCACGGATCAAATACGAGACTAACTTCGATTGTCGCTACAGGAGTTATAGGAGAAATGGGCTTATTTAGGAGTTGATTTTGAGTTGGAAAAATAATATTTTATTATATTCGATGATTCTGATGTTATGTGCTGATTAAACGACACCCACTAGTGTTAAATTAGAATAATAATCTCTAATTAAAGAAAAGATGTACAACACATTGAGAATGATGTTAACATGTAGGTTCTAATTGGATACTATTTAATTTTTTAATGCGTTGAGTTTTATACTAGCAAAAAGTTAATTAAATGCTAATCAAAACGGCAAAGATGCTAACGTAGCACAATGCTGGAATTCTGTTTTTGATACAATACTGGCCTGTGTACTAAAAATCACCACCATACAGCAGTTTCCACGAAACCTATAAATGAAATTATGTATAATCTTTCCAAGAAACCAATCCTTACCCTACATTCAAAGGCATATGACGGTCAGAAACTACCCACCTGTCAGGATACTCCCGCACATTCATATATGAATGTATGTAAGAAAGTGTGTTTTAAGGACACTTCGCAGCAGGAAAATAGATCATCTTCCTAATTACGGGAATTGATTTTATTTCGTTAGCATCGCTGATTTTGTACCCGCCGACGTGTATCCTTCAACATTCATACTATATGAGAGGTAGGTGCGCTATTTTGTAGATTGAATAAATAGGAATCACGCTCATGTCGAAAGGTTAAATGTTGAATGCTGTTGTCGAAAATATATTGGTTCAATTTCTATTGTACCAACTTGCTTTTCGCAAGAGAAATATATTATAAAGAGTTTTTCTGATATAACCCCCATGATACCAAGAAGTACGCTCTAGTCTCAAATGCCAGCTCGAATATTCAATTTTGAATTCGTATTTCTCAGAGTATGAACTAATGAAGTAACGACGTATTACTGACAGTAGCCACGATCTATTTCGTATTCTATGGTAAACTTTGGGTGATTTGGACTGGGCAGCCTAATAGAATACGAATAGATCCCACGAAATCCAAAATGAGACTGGGTTTTAGACCGATCTGCACTTTAGTATAAACATCGAAACGAATAAAACGGACCTATTGTGTTGATGTGTGGTTTTAACATAATAGTAAAATCTTTCTAATCTTTCAGATGTCGTTCTATGACCTTTGAGGTCAGAAAAATATGTAAAATGGATGTAAATATATAAATTTGTAAAATGGATGTATTAATCTCGATGCTATGGATGGAATAATCAGACCATGGGGTTATAGGACTGCCAAGCCAATCCCACCCCTATTAGGTCCTTCTAAAAAAAAAATTAAATAAATATTATATAAATTTGTCTTGATCGAAACCCCAAAAAATATGTTACAACAAATGGAGTGCTAGTATCGGGCCACACAACGCTTACCCCCCAATAAGGTTTTCTATGAATAACTTTTTTAATTGTAGTACGCTCATCCCAACCAAAAGTACCACAAATACGCCCGAAATTATCCTCGGTCAGTTAAAGGTATGAGATACAATCTTAAGCCGGCCCCAGACCGACCGGAGTGTTGCACACCCCGCACAAAAGATCGGTCCAAGAATGATACATTGGAGTCGCCCAACCACACTGCTGCACTGCTGCTGCACGATTTTGCGTATCAATCTTTTGTGCGGAGTTTGCCACACTCCGGTCGGTGTATGGCCGGCTTTAGAGAAGACATAATAACATATACTATGTGCTAGTCTAGAGTGGACATCAAAAAAATAATGGCCCAATTTTCTTCGCAATATTGCATACATACACATACTAAATAAAAACACAAAGGAGTAGGCAAACATTTTTTTCTCCAGGGGTTTTGAATATACCTTACTTGGAAATTTGAATACAAATTCGTAACTAAAATGTTATTGAGCGCTCTATAAATGTACGGTATGGCAAGCGTGTTTTATTATAATAAAAAATGCGAACAAGCATATTAGTTAAGTTGTAAAGATTGCTCACCATAAAGGGAGGCTCCTTCAATTTTATAAAATTCGAATTTTTTTTTCTCATCTCGTACTGGTTTTACAAAATAAAAGGGTTGCGAGAAGAGTCAAGAATTTCCCTTAAAAGTGAAAGTCTGTGCGCAAGGGGAACAACTATGTATTACATATAGAGTTAGGAAAGAGACAAATTGGTCGACATATTAATCACACATATTTTCCTACTGTGTATTTGATAAATGGATCCAGTTCTTTCGCTATTTCTTTATCTCGTTATAGTAACCTTTTATCCGTGACCATCTCAACATCTCCGTGATTAGAATAATGCAAGCGACTACTTAAAAAAATATGATTCTTATCACTCAGAATAATTTTTATCCACAACCTTTGTAAATTTTATATAATTGAATTTCAAATTTTCTAGTATAGTAATTGTTATACTTGTAAAAAAAATGCGCCCAAAATTAATGTTTCTTTCCATGGCAATGCGCCAGTTTTTTCGTCGACACTAATACAATATGTATTCTATGTATCATTTGTACCATTGATTCAAAACCACGAGAATTTGCTTCCGATTAGGTTCCCATACATTGACTTGCTTTCCGTAGAAAAATTATCTCATAAATCGTTCCAATCTGATTAATATTTGCGTTTATTAATGCTGGATTCGGAAAGCTTCTCAATGTATCAGTGGGAACTTTAGCAATTGTCTGACATTTGAAACAATTCGAATGAAACAAATTAGCACCGAACAGGCTATATGTGAACAAAAAAAAATGTTTTGCTCAATGCTTGGCTAAAACTACAGTCAGACGATGCTAGTTACTAGCTACTAGTGCAGCGAGTCAACAACGAAACAATGTCATATAAATAGGTGACTACACGTTGTTACGACGTTCGTTACCGAGAGTGTGTGCAACTATAGACGCGTGAATAGTCACCCTATCTACCTACAAATTAGTTGCGAAATTCGCGAAATTACCACGATGTCGACGCGTCGTAAATAATCAAAAAAGGGTTATGCAATTTTACTAGTAGCTATTAAAATGTATCTACTAGTGGCTATGTCCACACATGTGCGCTTTCGTCTTCCCTATCGTCTTCAAGCTCCGTATCCACTTTCAACATTGAACATGTCATTGATTGCGTCAAGTGAACAGAAGAGATCAATGTCTCATTCTATCCAGATCTGTTCATTATTTATCGTTAAATATAAGTCACGGCTTTGGTCAGGACGGGTAAATGATAAATTCTTTCATGTATTGTATGAATAGATGATGTGTTGTTAATATTTAACATTGGCAATTGCGTTCAAGAATGAATACGTTTCTTCAATAGCGCATACATCTCAAGTTTCAATTGTCAAAATGATGAAGACGAACGAAAATTGAAACTATCTAGACAGGCACAGTGGAATATGACATGTTCAAATCTACTGGCAAGTGAATATACGCTACAATTATTTATCGGTGGATTTTGAATTAAAGGTTCAACTGATCGACACGAAATTCAGTGTAAATGTGTAGAATGGTATAGGGTATTTGCTACGAATACCTTTGAGATGGGAAAATGTTTACAGGGTATCCAAAACGAGGTGCAAAAGTAGATTATTTTATTTGTCATCGGAAAAGGGTGTATCGGCTCGTATATCGTATATCGGCGCTTTAGAAAAATAAGCACTGATGATGAAAACAATTTGTTTTCGAAATGTGCATATGCTAAAATAATAAAAATAGTGTAGCAGGAAAAACTGTTTATTTTTAGGGTTTTTTAGAATTTTTTTTTCAAAAAACTCTTATGAAATCGATTTTGTCCGTCCGTCCGTCCGTCCGTCTGTCGGTCTGTCCGTCTGTCCGTCTGTTCACTAAATAACTCGCGAACGGCTCAACCGATTGTCATGAAATTTGGTAGGAATGTGTAGAATGGTTACAGTCTTTGGCACATATACCTTAGAAGTTGGTAGGAAGAAGACAACAGGGTGTCCCGAACGTTTGAAAAAAGTCGACTTTTTTAGTTTTTATCGGAGATTGACGTATGGGTATTTAAATCAAAGATCTAAACGAGTACACCTCATATCAGTTAAAATTTTCTAGTTTCGAGTAACGGTAAAAAATTATTGGCGTTTAAAGTTAAACTTCCTTTTCGAGCTCCGTTTTTCTAAACCGTTATAGGGATCGATATGAAACTTTGCACAAAGATTGGTCAGTAGGGCCTTATATACGTTAAATATTAAGACTGTTGACTTTTGCAAAGGAAAAGTAAATAACAGTAAATTTGTAAAATTTCAAATTGTTCGTGTGTAGCCCCTCTTAAGTTTCCAAATATGAAAATTCTTCTAAGGGTTTTTAGAAAATTACATATAGAATATGTCTACGAATTTTCATTCGAATAACTGTATCCAAAACGAAATATAGCCAAATAAGTACATATTTAGTAAGGGCTTTTCACAATGCAAGCCTCTTAAGCATTTCTTCAATGCATATCTTTTAACTTGATGAAACAATGAACATGAAATTTGGTGGAAATGCATAGAATGGTAATAGTGTTTGCCACAAATATTTTTGAATTTTGTAGGACAAGTTAACAGGGTGTCTCTGAATAGCTGCTAAAGTATACTTGTTCAATACTCATCAGAAATCTTAAATCGAAAAGTGCCTGTAGATTTGCCTTGGAGTTCTTTTATACAAACTGGGTAAATAGTAAATCTATTTTTGGATTGGTCTAATTAAAAGTGGAACAGAATGAAAGGCGCTAGCCTTTCATTCTGGAACGCGTTTATTTAGACCAATCCAAAAATAGATTTACAGGAAGCATTTCATTAATGTTGTGCACAATACTTATTTATTGCTTATAAAATATATGTACAACAAAAAAAAATCACTATGCATTAAAATTCTAAAAAACCCTCGTATTGCGGGCGCAGCCCTCTGTACGCCGGTATTTTTTCTTTTTATATTCTTCAATTAATTCCCTGGTTCTTTAGTGTAGTAACCAGGTGATAAACCTAGTCAGTGTTGCCAACTGGAAATTTAGAAAACGGCAAAATTTAGCCGGAAAACCGGCTATATTTTTTTCAAAAACGGCTAAAAATCCGGCTAAATAAATTTCAGCCAGAAAAACGGCCAAAAAACCTGCTAAATCCTACAAAACGGTCACATTACGAAAAAATATAGTCAAAAACTTGTTTAAATAATTTTATTTATTTTCTGGAGTACTACCCGGAAACTATGCTTTAGGAAGATTTCTTAGTTTTATTATATATATGCTCCAATTGCTGGCATTACAGTCAAAATTTACTTTGTTCGGAGTTAGATAGCTCAACTAGTCAAAATTGTTGTATATGTAGGTACAATTTCTCGGTCAAGTCCTTAACCATATTAGGTTCGAAATTGTGGAAAATAAAATTCGTAAAAGGAACGTCCAATGCGTAACTATGAGCAAGGGCAACCGCATTTATGTATGGATATCTTACCACCATCGCGCCTGAACAGTCCTTTATTTTGATTAAAATTTAACCATTTTAGGCCCAAGACCCATATCCAAATTATCATTACGATAATCCATCATGATGATGAAAGTTCGAAATTGGAGTGACACACATGCCCTCGTCATTAGAATTCGTCATTTACTTTTGACGTTTGTGAAAATGGTATCACAATTGCGATATTTTGATGAATATTCAGTTCAACAATTTGAGGACACACTTTTTTTTAAAGAATTTGAATAGAAATTTTTAAAGATTGATAACAAATTTAATATTTTTTGAAAACATTCTTGTTCTTTAATTTTACAACAGATGCCCCCACAGTCATTATTGAGCAAATGATGGTCCAAATGCGTAATTTGGAACTTTGGAAATTTGCGTCATTCGATAATATGTGTGTCAAGCTTGTTATTCATTTTCGAATTTGAGCCCTCCCAATTTTATTTTATTTTCCATAGTTACGAAATTGATGTTCTATTGTTGATGTGCCGCAATCACGAATTTGCGGCTAAAAGATACGAAATTGATGTTCGAAAATTATGAGCTTGGCCGGGAAATGGTATACCATTTCTCAGTCATACATAGCTTTGGAATTTCAAATTCGTAACTATGGACAACCAAATTTATATGTTTTCATTTATAAAAGATAGATCATTTTATATTTTTAGTCACATTCAAAAAGTTCAGTGCTCTAATATGCACTTACAGTTACGATTTAAGTTCCCGAAATATCGAATTTGATGTTCCAAACATACGAACTTGATGCTCCAAAGTTATGAACTTGACTGAGAAATGGTATAAATTTTTGATAAATTTGTTGCTACAAACCCAACAACAAAATGTAATGCATCTACGAAAATGTGTAGGTTCTATGAATCGTCAGACGTAGTGCAAGTAGCTTAGCCTGTAAAGTTTAAAAATTAAATTTAAGAGAATATATATTTCAGGGGCAACTTACCCCTTCTTCAGCACTTAGCTTTTGTGCTGAAGAAGGAATTGCCCCGAAAAATACACTCCCTTAAATTTAATTTTTGTACTTTTCTGGGCAAGCTACTTGCACTACGTCTGACGATTCAAAGAACCTCTTTTTGTACGGCATGCTTGGTATGCTTGGTGCCGTCAATAGAAACACATTTGTATGGACCCCATGGTCCGATTTCATTAATTTTTGCAAATGTTTTGTGACATCAATAGAAATACATTTTCATGAGGTTTGGTTAAAATTGTTGCCGAAATAAAAAAGTTGTACATACTTAGAAAAACCTAAATGGGGGGCATACATACATACATTTTCATGAGGTTTGGTTGAAATCGGTGCGCAAATAAAAGTTTTTCTTAGAAGAACCTAATTTGGGGAGTTCGGCTTGTATTGCAGCCTCATGACCCCATCGTTCGCCTCCATCCATTTTAGCATATTTATTTTTTCTGACATACATAGGGATCAAGTTTATGAAGTTCGGTTTATAAACAAAAAAGTTTTTCTTAGAAAAACTTAAATTCGAGGGCTCGGTTTATATGGCAGCCCCATGACCCCGTGATCCAATTTCGGTGATTCAAGCAGCCTGCAACAATAAGAAGCACGTGTGCCAAATTTCAGCTTGCTAGCTTGAATACCCACCGAGTAAAACGCGTCGCAATAGGCAGACAGACAGACGGACATCGCCCAATCGACTCCCCAAGTCATGCTGATCATATACTCCTATGTATACTTTCTTTAATGCGTTTCAAACTTATATACCCTTTCACTCTATGAGCGAAGGGTATACAAAATTCACAAAATAATTTTAGCCGGTAAAACGGCCAAAGAAAATTAATTCCGGCTAAAAATCCGGCCGGCCGGAATTACGAATTTCTTCCGGCTAAACAGGACGGATTCCGGCTAAATTTGGCCGGAAAACGGCTAAATTGGCAACACTGAACCTAGTACACGAGATTGCAAAACGTGGTGAAGAACAATTTTTTTTCTTATGTTTTTTGGGATCCAGGTGATAAACCTAGTACACGAGATTGCAAAACGTGGTGAAGAACAATTTTTTTTCTTATGTTTTTTGGGATGAGCCCGAATCCGTAGCTTTCCACCAAAATTTCGTTGCCAAACAGGGTCAAAATCGTAAAAGAAAACGCAATTGTAGCGATACCGCTAAACGCTTTTTAGGGTTTTTTAGAAATTTTTTTTCAAAAAACCCTTATGAAATCGATTTTGTCCGTCCGTCCGTCTGTCCGTCTGTTCAGTAAATAACTCGAGAACGGCTCAACCGATTGTCAAGAAATTTGGTAGGAATGTGTAGAATGGTTACAGTCTTTGGCACATATACCTTAGAAGTTGGTAAGAAGAAGACAACAGGGTGTCCCGAACGTTTGAAAAAAGTCGACTTTTTTAGTTTTTATCGAAAATTGACATATGGGTATTTAAATCAAAGATCTAAACGAGTACACCTCATACAGTTAAAATTTTCAAGTTTCGAGTAACGGTAAAAAAGTTATTGGCGTTTAAAGTTAAACTTCCTTTTCGAGCTCCGTTTTTCTAAACCGTTATAGGGATCGATATGAAACTTTGCACAAAGATTGGGCAGCAGGGCCTTATATACGTTAAATATAAAGACTGTTGACTTTTGCAAAGGAAAAGTAAATAACAGTAAATTTGTAAAATTTCAATTTGTTCGTGTGTAGCCCCTCTTAGGTTTCCAAATATGAAAATTCTGCTAAGGGTTTTTAGAAAATTACATATAGAATATGTCTACGAATTTTCATTCGAATAACTGTATCCAAACCGGAAATATAGCCATATAAGTATTTAGTAAGGGCCTTTCACAATGCAAGCCTCATAAGCATTTCTTCAATGCATATCTTTTAACTTAATGAAACAATCATCAGAAACATCAGAAATCCTAAATCGAAAAATGCCTGTAGATTTGCCTTGGAGTACTTTTATACAAATAGTAAATCTATTTTTGGATTGGTCTAATTAAAGGTACCACACCATGCACTGGCTAGCGCCTTTCATTCTGGAACGCGTTTATTTAGACCAATCCAAAAATAGATTTACAGGAAACATTTCATTAATGTTGTGCACAATACTTATTTATTGCTTATAAAATATATGTACAAAAAAAATTTACTATGCATTAAAATTCTAAAAAACCCTCGTATTGCGGGCGCAGCCCTCTGTACGCCGGTATTTTTAAAGGTTAATGTCGCGTTGGACGCGCAATTGTGTTTTCTCCAACATCTTTATCTATTAACTCAGCTAGATTATCCACCCAGGGGTATGCGGACGACTTGGTAATCACGGTTAAAGGCAAATTCCTACCGGATGTTTTACAAAACGCTAAGTACAGAGTACAGGAATGGTGCACTGCTAATGGGCTACGTGTCAATCAGACAAAGGCCGCAGTCGTTCAGTATCAGTATCCCCCTCACGGGGGATATCAAAAATGGTGATTCCACGGTTTCGACAAACAGTGCATGGTGTGGTACATCTCATCAGATGCCGTCGCTTTGTACCACACCATGCACTGCCGGGGACGGCATAACCGGGAATGATTCCGTCGATGTTGATCTGCACTCATATACTCGTGAAAATCAGTCATGTTCGCGAATCATATATAAGCGTGAGACAGCCACTGAGAGCTGAGAGCCAAAACTAGTTGGGTGAGTGGCGAGTCAGTGGATAGCCGCAGTAGGTATGGTACGCGCATGGGAGGTACCCTTTGTTTTAATCCGATCGAAGTAATATTTGGTGGATGGTCTAATGGGACTTAGCCTTAACGTTTACCAAAATTTTTCCCGCCTGCTGTGATTCGGCAAAAAGTTACAGGCACGTCTTTTTTTAAATGTTAATAGGGAGTATAGGGGAATGCTTTGTCGGGGTAGCCTGAGTCTCCGTGTGGGACAGCTATATATTGTTAGGAATAGTTATCCCAATTACCATGGCTCCAATTAAATTACTTCAGGAGCTAGAGCGCCAAATGTAACTATCAAAAAATCTAAATTACACCAAATGTTTTAAGCTCTAGTATATAATTTGCCAAGAGAAGGTATATGGTATATATATCATTAGAAAGGAAATTTTGTGTAGTTTAAATCGTTCTCAGAACATTTTGCTGTAAATATTACAGTTAAAAAGATATTGGCGAAAAATCATAATTTCACCCCTTTGCCACCCCCTCCCCCCCAAATGTGACGCGCAAAAAAGTCTAACTTTTTACTGCGTAATGCGGTCAGGCCATAGAACAATTTGGCATCAAAAGTCAGCTCTTTTTTTGGATGTTTGGGTCTAGAGCTAAAGTCACTATACTACAACTGCACTTTTGTAATTTCCACGATTTTAGGTTTTGTTTTTGCAAACATTAGTTTTCGGATTTGTGAGTTATTCCCCATATTCCATGATTGTACACTCTAAAAAATTTTACTCCAATAATAGGAGGAAACTTTTTTTCCTTCTATTATAGTAGTAAATTTACACCACGATATAAACGAGAGTGATTTTACGCTTTATGGTGTAAATATTTACTACAGAATTGGTGTAAATCCACAAACAGTAATAAACAAATTTACACTGGAAAAAATATAAATTTACACCGGCAAATACGTAAATTTACATCCGGGTTTATGTAATTAATTGATTATATTTACGGCAGCCGGTTCTTCGATGTAAATCGTCCTGGATCCACCCGTTATTCCAACGGCCAAGAGCTGCCACAACTCCTTCGGTTCGAGAGCAAAAAACAACAACAATAATATGATGCTCACACGAACGCACTTCGGACGGAGCAGACAGAAGATGTCACTTGTGAGATACAGGAAAATGCAATAATGCACAAAAGTATTGTAACAAATTAAAACTTCCAATTGGCAAATATACACTGAAAATGTAAAGTTACACAAAAATAAAGTAATGATACATCTTTACACCAAATGTGGTGTAAAATTACACCAAAATAGAGTAATATTAAATAATCTGTGTAATATTACACTATTTTGTGGGTTTTCTAGAAATTTTGTTTAAAAATAAACGTTTACTGTAATTTTGCGAGAAAAAAGGTGTAAAATTCAACGAGTTTTCGATGTAAAATTCAACCTTGTTTTTACAGTGTACCTATTAAATTGTCATTCTGATATTTGATGAAAATTAGTTCCGCGGTCGACTCCGGGTCGACATCCATCCATGATCATTTTGCATTTTACTTCTGAGAATTAGAGGAAAGATGGATTTTTTTAAATTAAAATTGTATAGGGCCTGAGGGAGAATCAAAAACGCCGGAGCTACGAGAGCCTTCCAAGACTATCAGTACATAAAAACTTACTTACTTACTTACTGCTGAAAATATGGAACGACGAGGAAATCCCCGAAGATTGGCGCAAAAGCATAATCTGCCCAATCCACAAAAAGGGTGACAAGCTGAAGTGTGAGAATTACAGGGGCATATCATTAGTTTGTACGGCCTATAAGATATTATCTAAAATTCTTGAAAAGAGAATTAATCCGTACGCAGAACGAATCATTGGCGAGTATCAAGGCGGCTTCAGACCTGGTCGATCAACGACCGATCAGCTTTTCACAGTGAAGCTACTACTCCAAAAGTGCTGGGAATATAACATCGACGTATACCAAATCTTTGTCGACTTCAAGCAGGCATACGACAGTATCGATCGAAGCGTACTGTACAACATTATGCTGAATTTTGGTATACCGGCAAAGTTAGTGCGACTCACAAGGATGACGATGACTAATACCGTCTCGCAGGTCAGAGTGCAGAATCGACTCACTGACCTATTTGAAACTCGTACTGGACTCAAGCAGGGCGACGGGCTGGCGCCGACGCTCTTCAACCTTGCTTTGGAGTATGTAATTCGAGCCATGAATATGGACAGCAGCGGAACGCTACTCATCAAGTCGACTCAATTAGTAGCGTACGCCGACGATATCAACATCATGTCTCGAAGGTTGGGTGATGCAGAAAGCCTTCTGCATAACCTCAATAACGCCGCAAAGGAAGTTGGACTACATATCAACGAAAGCAAAACAAAGGCCATGATGCAATCGAAAACAAGGACGCCAGCAAATTCAAGCATCACAGTGGGGGACCTTAATATCGAGTATGTAGACAACTTCAACTATCTGGGTTGTAACTTATCAAAGGACGCCAACGAAACCGACGAAATTAAGCGACGGATACAACTAGCCAATAAGACATATTTCTCGGTCCTCCCTATAATTAATTCGAAACTTGCGCACAGGAACACGAAGCTCCGCGTGTACAAAACGATCATCCGACCCGTGCTATGTTATGGCTGCGAAACATGGACCCTCACCCAAGCTTCCGAAATTTTGCTAGACCGATTCGAACGAAAGGTCCTTCGGCGAATTTTCGGGGCCGTTCGCGAGCGAGACCAATGGCGTATCCGGTACAACCATGAGTTGTATCAATTGTACGATGAGCTGGAAGTATCGAAAATCGTGAAGCTTCAACGTTTGCAATGGGCGGGGCATGTACAACGGATGGACGATAATCGCATGCCAAAGAAAGTGATGAACGCACAACGAATTGACGGAGCGAGGTTGCGTGGACGACCGAGAGCTCGCTGGGAGAACTCCGTAGGTGAAGACGCCCAACAGTTGCTGGGCTTCCGAAACTGGAGGACGAGGTCACGTAACCGCGACAATTGGAGGTCAACGATTCAGGAGGCCAAGGCCCGACGTCGGGCTATCGTGCCACATTGATGATGATGATAGTACTTAGAGAAAATAGATATACAATAAAACAATTTTTTCTCTAAGAAACTTAAGCGAGTAACCTGATATAAAGCAGTTTTCTACAGTCGAAAATGTACTTGCATCCACTGCAACTTCGGGAGGTGTAATTTTTATAAAATCTGGTACATAATGATCCTTTAATGGTACAAAAAATTACAGACCGCAGGTGATTATAATAACGGTAAATTAAGGTGTAAACTTGACTTGTAAACTCTTGACGCGCCCCACAAGGAGTTCAGGCAACTTAGTAATTTGTAATACATAAACATTGAACAATTGAAATACCATTTTCTATTTTCGTTTCACATTTTGGGTGTATTGGATACGCCTGAATGTGCAAGGACTATCTATCATTCAACATAGTTTGCTGGGACACTCGCTCCAGTTTCAAGTGGAACCTATCATCTATGTATCGTAAGTACACAGCTCCATACTTGGTTGGTATATGCTTGTCAGGGCCAGGGAGCACTAATTAAAATTAAAGCTCTCACCAAGGTATATTGGAGTGCGTTGGCGAAAACCTTTACAACTTTGTTTTATCTTTGTGCGAATACAGAAAATAGTGCAGTCATATTAGCATTTCAAATAGAAAAAAATAGTGTAAGGCTAATTTTTGGCTAATTTTTGTTGTTTTTGAATCAGTGGGCTCCCAGGAATCTACAACTGATTTTGCTAAAAAAAAATTTGATCGCAAAGGTCCCAAAAAGGACAAAAAAGGATACTCTTTAATCCTTGACCCTCGGCATGCGGGGTATCATATCAAAGGGGACGTCGAGTATATTACATATCCGGTGTTTGTTTCATGTTTCAAGGACCCTCAAAGGAATAAATCGAGCTTAAATGGAAAATTTTCGAGGTTCCCGTGTATCTTTCCAAAGCCATAACTACGAGAATAATTCAAGTTGTCTTTTATCACTTTTCAGAATGTAAAAAAGCTGGAGATTCTCCCATTAAATTTTCAAAGAAAAAAGTTGATCGGAAAGCTCTGAAAAAGGACATAAAAGGACACTAAGTGCTCACCTTAGTCGAACGTGGGCATGTGGGGTGTCATATCAAAGAGGATGTCAAGTAAATTCCATATCCGGCATTTGTTACTTGTTCCAAAGACCTTAAAAGGACAAAATTGGGCTCAACTTAAAAAATTTTGTGTTCCCGTATCTGTATCTTTCTAAAGCCGTAATTTTCCATTTAAGCCCGACTTATTCCATTTAGTGTCCTTGAGACAGGAAACAATCACCGGATATGCAATGCACTCGATGTCCTCTTTGATATGACCCCCCACATGCCCACGTTCGATCAAGGTGTGAAATTAGTGTCCTTTTATGTCTTTCTTCAGAGCTTTCCGATCAACTTTTTTCTTAGCAAATTTAATGGTAGAATCTCCAGCTATTATAGATTCTGAAAAGTGATAAAAGTAGGGACAACTTGAATTATTCTCCTAGTTATATACACGGGAAACTCGAAAATTTTCCATTTAAGCTCGATTTATTCCTTTGAGGGCCCATGAAACAGGAAACAAACACCGGATATGTAATGTACTCGACGTCCACTTTGATTTGATACCCCGCATGCCGACCTCCGGTCAAGGATTAAAGAGTATCCTTTTTTGTCCTTTTTGGGACCTTTCCGATCAAATTTTTTTTTAGCAAAATCAGTTGTAGATTGGTGGGAGGCTACTGATTCAAAAACAACAAAAATTAGCCTTACTCTACTTTTTTTCTATTTGGAGGCCTGAATTGGGATATTTTGACTGCACTAAAAGCCAAATTCTTTACAAATTGATTGAAGCAAATTTTTCTATTAGTGTGACGAGTATGTATACATTCCTTTAATTGTCCACATTCTTCCCATACTATTTTTTATGACCCACATCTATGTGACATAAACTTGACCTTCAATATACATACATATTTTCTTAAAAAAAATTAGCGTTCGTTCACTCGTGTGCTAAAGAAACGTATCTTCATCTCAATGTGTACATCATTTCCATCGGTTCTTTCTGTAAGGTGTCAGTATAAAAACAAAGTACATAGAGAATTTTGGCGGTCGCGCAGAAAATAGCATACGACACACCACATAAGAAAAGATCGATCAGCTGTGCATCATCATAATGGCAACGACAAGATACATCTGTTACTCGTGTCGTACCTATAGGCTTGCTTATACGGATTGTCAAGCTCCAGAGAATTCAGAAAATTAATTTGTCTGGGATGGAACAGGTTTGGTTTTGGAAAATCACGCAGTAGTGATGGATAAAATGCGGCTCATAAATCTGAACATGGAACGACAATGGGTGAGGTTACGAATCAAAACAGTTGAACGGCAAACATGTTTGCGGAACTGTTTTGTTTCCGGAACATACACAACTGTTTTGTTGCGGAACATACGCAACTGTATTGTTTCGTAACCTCATCCAATGATGGGAATATCTTAAACTCAAACTTATGGCATCTATCGTGGGAGGTTCTCTGGTTCATCCATTACAGTTAGTTTTCTTCTTTACCTTTTGTGGAAATATGAAATACATAATAGGTACATATTGCGTCACGTCACTAGGTGGTGGTTCCTAAGGTACTTTACACAGATGTGATCACGTCGGACTGTAAACAAATCAAAAATCAAACATTTAATTTACCTTTGTATCTTGTATCTCCTTCAGCAGATATCTAGATTCTAGACTCGTTATCAAATAATACAACACACACTTTGCTTCACAATACTTAATTATCACTTTTTTTTTTTAAATATCACGTTTTTTTAGCGTTTTATGGTTATTATTCTACGTTTGGACGCGTGACACAACAGATAACTTTTTTCCGACCGAACACGAAAACCACATGAACGCGCGAAAAATGGGACTTACTACCCGTACTTAGAAGTATCTTCTTCGAACTGACAATCTTAGCGATAGCGATCCATCGAGCTTTTTCAAAGCGAAGCGACCTAAAACGAAGAGGCAAAGTCGAAGAGCACAAGTCAATACGTTATCTGAATTTCGGACAGTATGTAGATACTGAACTGATTCTAATGCGACACGTCGGGCGATGATGGCGCGATTCAATCCGTGGGTGTACGTCTAAGTCTACCGGGTTGAAATAACTTTAGAATTATGTTGGCATCGATAAGAAGTTCAGTGGCGGAGTCGGAGTGTGGTTTCTAGAATGGATGATGTAAAAAAAATTAAATTAGAAGATAGAATGGTCCGATCATACGTCTTAGCAAATTGCCTTTGTTATAAGAGGTACTCAAAAATTATTGCAAGATTTAAATTTAATATGTAATTGTATTAAATTTCTTTAAAACCTTATTTTTATATTGAATCATAAAAAGAATAGAGCCTGTATTTATAAACATACCATAAGGAAGCCTTAACTCAAGGTAACCTTTCGTCAATGATGCCTAAATTCAAGGAATGAAAGGTCATTTTCAGTATTTTTTTCATCCAAATAATTTATTTTTAGTTTTTTAGTTCTAATATAAATTATTTGTGGGAAACAAATACAGGCATACCTCGACTTAGGACGCTAATTGGTTCCAGGAAAATGCGTCCTAAGTCGAAAACGTTGTAAGTCGAATAACGGTATTGCACGTAGGCAAGAACGCGGTCACAACTCAAAAGTTGGCACTTTGACTTAATGATACAGTTTTATAAGAGCATAGGAGCATTCAAAATAAATTTGCATGTACACATAATTTGACTAATTTGCGTAATATTTTCTATATGCCTTCTTGGGCTCTCTTATTGTGAACTGGCGAAGACGCCGCGCCGGGCTAATTTTTGTTGTGACATAAGTATTTAGGTAGAATTCTCTTTTCGTATCTAAGAATTTGATTTAGAAAACCCTGGTATAGAAAACTTCTTACTATTTGTTAAGATTATCGTTTTATATTTCAAGAAAATATTCTCATTCTCATCACAATGGCTTAAAATTGTGCAATTAGTGTTTTAGTTCGAGCTCAAGGTAAAAGACAATACCATTGTAAATGATTAGGCCCCAGCTAGTGAAAAAAAACCAGGCAGCATATCATTCTCGAAAATATAAAAGGATCTCAAAATAAATTAACGTATGGCAAATGGAGGTCGATTTCAAAGTTACGACTCTATTGTACACAAGTTCTGTTAAGTGGTGATACGGAGCAAAATATAACTTCATAGTGTCCGACAGATACTTAATTTATGAAAAAATCATCATCATCCACGTCAGACTTGGTCGAGAGAAAATATGTTTTGAAAAAAAAAACATTGTTTTCTAATATTTTAGGTTTAGGTTCCTACTTTTCCCCTTCTATAGAATGCCGCTCTCATTGCTCGCATTTTATATGGTGTACTTGGTGAATTTTTGCCTAATTTAAAAATCCCTAAAGGAACCGCTTTGGTCTGGGCCGTCTGGGACTCTCGACACGGGCGACTCGAGATCTAATAAATTACCATAAATTAAATTGGGTGAATGCACCAAATCATCTCAAAATTATATTTTTTTATTTTACTTGGTCAATTTTTGCCTATTTAAAACCGGTTCAGAGTGGTAAGCCTACTTAATTTCGGTATGGTGAATCCAGATCTACCATATGAGGACAAATTCAGCCTTACCTAATCAAGTATGTTCAAAAATATATTTTGGATACTTTGAACCGCTTAAAACCGGTCTAGGAACCGGTTCAGAGTGTTCAGCCCACTCTGTTTCGATACGGTTAAGTGAGATCTTTTGTGTGAACATAAATTCAGCTGATTACCTTATAACGAAGGTAGGGGTAATTTCTTTCAATCTTTAAGGCGGTCAGCAGAGGTGAAGGAACCGCTAAAAATTGGGCTGACAGGAACTTTCGGTATGGGAGTCGATAACACATCCACATAAATTCAGCAGGTTACCTTATGATTATGACGAAGATCGAACCTCAAAATTAGCACAAATATTGCGTAATTTCCCTAACAAGGAACCGCTAAATTTTGGGCTGGCCAGCAGTTTTGAACAGAATCGGTGATGAACTACCACCTGTACACATTTTCAGCCACGCGGTTACCTTATGGCGAAGGTATTTCGGCACTGGGCTTTCGTACTATAATGCTTGAAATGGAATGCTGATGCAGCAACCCATTCTATTTTCAGCATAAGGATTTGTATAAATAGGTTTAAGGGTCGATGAATAATTTGTAGTACGAAATAGAGAGTATAAGGAGTGAGAGGGTTGGCTACGATAACCCGCCCATCATATTCCCGTTTTTCAAAATCCCGACATTCATTATCCCGCCATTTCAATATCCCGCTAGTTTGTGTTCGGCTTAATTTAAGGCAGAAAAATTAAATTCAATAACAATTCATAATTTTATCGCTATCAATCTAAGGAAGTACACTGCCAAGTCGTACCACGGTGCTATGCGTTTCGAAAATGTTGAATTCTTAAGTTTTAATGATTGATGATTATTGATTATGGTGGCCTAATTCTTTACACTAGCGTTGTAATTTACTTCTTTAAAAGGTCCTTAACGAACCAGCTAATTTTCTTTACCAAAACAATAATATCAGCTCATCAAATAAATTAGAAGCTTTATGCTTCAGGGAGGAAACTGAGTAAAAACAGAAAAAAAATTCTGATACTTGCACTTTTACGAATCTTTTTTTTTTCAAATCGCGTTGTAAGTCGAAATGTCCTAAGTCGAAGCGTCCTAAGTCGAGGGATACCTATTACTGTTCTCTTAGTAGGCCAGTCAAAATCGACATTAACCTAGGAATAAATGCAAGATCGCCGTTCTTTCGCTTATCTATTTTAGAGTATTACTGGCTATATAAATCCAGATTTACAACCCTGAAGACCCTGTGCTAACTTTTTAGTGGGTGAAAAAGGGCTATATTATTGCTTTTTTTTAAATTTCCAACAATATTTAAAAAAAAAACGATAGGTGTGTTTTTTGGTTATCCCGCGTAGGTTTGGGTAACGAAACTCCATAACCAAAAAAACATACCTAATGATCGGCATTTTGAAAGTACACAGAGTTTCCAATCCAATGATATCCTAACCCCTTTTGTAGGTCGAATATTGACGGAGATACAGGTTTTCAAAAATAGGGTATTTTCCACAAAAAAAGGCGAATTCTAAGTTTATGTTGTTTGTCGAAACGACATTCACTTGAAATTCGCAATTTTTTTGCTGAAAAATACCCTATTCTTAAAAACCTGTAATTCCGTCAATATTTGACCTAAAAATGGTTAGGATACCATTGGATTGGAAATTCTGTCTACTTTAAAAATGCTAAACAGTTTTTTCCAAGACAATTATTTTAAAAAATATTATTGAAAATGTAAAAAAAAAAGACCCAAAAATGGCTCTTTTTCGCTCGCCAAAAAATTAGCACAGGGTCCCCAGGGTCGCAAATCTGGATTTATATATATAACCAGTAATACTCTAAAACAGATAAGCGAAAGTACGGTAGTATTCCATTTATTCCGAGGCTAGGCTTTTTTTTGTAAAGCTTTACTGGCGTATAGCTGAAGGAAAATAAACTGAAATTTGTTTGCACAAATATTAAAGAATGTATCTGAATGCATCCTTGGCTAAAGGCGACCTTAAGACATTGCAACCCTAACTCAAGGAGATCTTTAGTGAAGGAATTGGTTGATTCAGTATTATTAATTAAGTAAGCAAGTAATATTATGTTCAGAGTGGACGAAAACGGATTGATTTCGCTGTACGTTTTCAGAAATCACCGCAAAGTGTTCACAGTGCACTTTTTATACCCTTCGCTCATAGAGTGAAAGGGTATAATAACTTTTTCATGAAGTTTGTAACGCATTGAAGGAAGCATCTCCGACCATATAAAAAGTATACATATATGATCAGCATGACTTGGGGAGTCGATTGGGCGATGTCCGCCTGTCCGTCTATCTGTCTGTCTGTTTCGACGCGTTTTACTCGGCCAATTTGAAAGCTTTGAAGCTGAAATTTTGCACAATTTTGCTTCTTTTTGCTGCAGGCAGTTTGTATGTTTGAATCGGTAAAATCGGACAATGGGGTCATGGGGCTGCCATACAAACCCAACTCCCCAAATTAGGTTCTTCTAAGAAAAACTTTTTTTATTTGTGTACCAATTTCAACCAAATTTCACTCAAATGTGTTTCTATTACATAACATACACATATGGCTAAAAAATAAGTACACCCCTCATGTACTTTTTAATGCTAAATTTACATACCCTTTTTAAAATTGAATTACTCCAAATAGATAGTCATTACAACAATTAGGATACAACAATGCCAACGGAACCGAAAAACTAAATGGCAACACCACGCAGTAACTTTGAGTGGGTGTAATAGCTCTTCGAAGGTGATACGTGGATTTTGGGCTCCCCAGAAAGGAGTATTCTGTTTGTTCACGAAGCCGCTCAGATGGAAATGAGCCTCATCGCTCATGATGATTTTTGATGAAAAATCGTCCTCTTCTTCCAAACAAATTTGCCAGCGTTCCTTAGGAGTAAACCGATTCATGGCTTGACAGTTCGTATTCTACGTTTGTTTACTTTACTTGTTTAGGAAAAATGAAAGAAAAAAAAACGAAGGAAAAAAGTTACAGCGATTTTCAATAGAGTGATTACTTTTGGCCCACCCTGTATAATGGCAAGAGGGATGCTTATTGTATTTTGGGTTTTCTTTCAAAATATGTTTCGTATACTGTCTGGGCCAGAAGACGAGTTGACGTTAAGAGAAGAGATGTGTAGTGTACAAATAATTTTGACAGGTACTGTAACGTGGAATGTACGAATAATGTTACCAGTTACTGTAGCTGTCACTTCTATTCAACTTGCATTCAACTTTCCAAACATAACTGTATTAAATTTAGATATATAAGGAGGAATGAATGCTAATAAAGGGCAGAAGCAGTCAAGACTTTGTCTTTTAAGTTTGCCTCTAAAATTTGTACGCTTTTCTTAGGTGACCGTGGCGTGAATAAAAGTGCGCTATTATGGTTGATGGCAGTCTCTGCCGAACCAACAAATTTATTTAAATAATATATAAATTATTTCTTTATTTCCACTATGACGTCCCCGACATTGTGTCGTACTTTACAGATGACCAGTTCAACGTATGACGTTGGAATATAGGAAGGTGGTTGAAAAGATTGCTGGTATCTGTTAAAAATAGGTAGAGCAGAAGGCTGACGATAAGTACTAGCAAAGAATGAATCAAAAAGCTCGCATCTTCTGGAGTTTCGGCCGTAATGTTATTGTGAAACAGGGCTGCACAAGCACTAATATACATTTTGCATATTAACTGTTATTTTCTTTTTCTTAGCAAAAGTCAACAGTCTTAGTATTTATAACGTATAAGCTCATGCTAACCAATATTTGTGCAAAGTTCCATATCGGTACTTAACGCGGCTTAGAAAAACGGAGGTGAAAAAAAATTTTAGCTTGAAACGCCCCTAACTCCGTTACCGTTATTCCAAACTGGAAAAAAGCAACTGATATGAAATGTACCCATCGATTTCTTTGATCTGAGTAGGTACCCATACGTCTATATCCGATAAAAACTAAAAAAGTTTCCTTTTTCAAATCTCCGGGACACCCTGTCAACTTTGCCCTACCAACTTCTAAGTAATTCGTGCTTAAGACTGTTACGATTCTACACATTCCTACCAAATTTCATTACGATCGGTTAAGCCTTTCGCGAGTTATTTAGTGAACAAATTTTCAAATCTCCGGGATACCCTGTTATCTTTGCCCTACCAACTTCTAAATATTTCTTTCCAAAGACTATTAACATTCTACACATTCCTACCAAATTTCACGACGATCGGTTAAGCTATTCGCGAGTTATTTAGTAAACAAATTTTCAAATCTCCGGGACACTTCGTTATCTTTGCCTTACCAACTTCTAAGTATTTCGTGCCAAAGACTGTTACCATTCTACATATTCCTACCGAATTTCATGACGATTGGTTGAGCCGTTCGCGAGTTATTTAGTGAACAGACGGACGGACAGACGGTTGGACAAAATCGATTTCATAAGGGTTTTTTTAAAAATCTAAAAACCCTAAAAACCATAGACCATGACATTTTCGCCTCTATTAAAAGTAATCCTTAGATGTAGCGTAGATCAAATTATTCTTCAATATTTCAATAGGAGTTCTTGTTCTTAACATTCAAGTTCGCCAGTTTTCTTTGTTTGGCCTGGACCAAAAAGGACTATCCCTCTCAATATTTGGTCCTGCCGTCAATATTTTTTACGATTCGCCAAAATGACTTAGCTTCTTGTAGTTTTGGGGAGGATAAAGGTTGAAAGGCTCTGCCGATTCCTATATCCTCTTCAGTTGTGCGGACCCTTAGCTATGCAGGAGGAGCTTCATAGGGTGAACGGCTCCAGCCAATTCCTATGTTTCTCTACGGGGCGTTACTTTCCCGCATTATCCGAGTAACCGCTGCGCCTGAGTGCTGTATTAACAACTTCAGCGTCTCAGGTTACTAAACGTAATAGGGTGACAAAAACCGAACAGTCAAACACCGAAGCAGCACCTTCCGTAGGGGGGAGGGTAAAGGTGGAAAGGCTCCGGCCGATTCCTATATCCTTTTCAGTTGTGGCATAACTGCGGACCCTTAGCTATGCAGGAGGAGTTTCATAGGGTGAACGGCTCCGGCCAATTCCTATGTTTCTCTACGGGGCGTTACTTCCCCGCATTATCCGAGTAACCGCTGCGCCTGAGTGCTGTATTAACAACTTCAGCGTCTCAGGTTTCTAAACGTAATAGGGTGACAAAAACCGAACAGTCAAACACCGAAGCAGCACCTTCCGTAGGGGGGAGGGTAAAGGTGGAAAGGCTCCGGCCGATTCCTATATCCTTTTCAGTTGTGGCATAACTGCGGACCCTTGGCTATGCAGGAGGAGTTTCATAGGGTGAACGGCTCCGGCCAATTCCTATGTTTCTCTACGAGGCGTTACTTCCCCGCATTATCCGAGTAACCGCTGCGCCTGAGTGCTATATTAACAACTTCAGCGTCTCAGGTTACTAAACGTAATAGGGTGACAAAAACCGAATAGTCAATCACCGAAGCAGCACCTCCGAGGCCCCTCCATGATGGACCTCTTTCGTTTACGAATAATATCATGGTTAAGCGATGGGCCGACAACTCATTCTTGTAAAAAAATTTCGACGTCAAGAAACTTGGAACGAAAGCCTCGGATTGGACGGATACAACTCAACGACGACCTCGCAAACGAACAACGGATTACTCTTTCGGAACCTGGAATGTACGCTCCCTGAATAGGGCAGGGGCCTTAAGGATCAGGTTGAAAAATATAAGCTGAGCATAGTTGCACTCCAGGAAACAAAATGGCTTAGTAGCGAGATAGATGACCGAAACTCGTACACAATTTTCACAAGTGGAAAACCTTCGGGCCACAGGGAGTTTGGAGTGGCGTTCATTGTAAACAATCAACTTAAGCCGCATGTTATCGACTTCAAACCCATAAACGAGCGGCTGTGTGCGATTCGCATTAAAACTCGGTTCTTCAATCTCTGGCTCATAAACGCGCATGCCCCCACCGAAGTCAGTGAAGACGCGGCCAAAGACGAGTTCTACCACCGCCTAGAAAATCTCTTCGACTCACTTCAATCAAACGATGTCAAATTGCTGCTGGGGGACTTCAACGCCAAAGTCGGAAACGAAAGTTGGCATAGGGGGATTACTGGAGGTTACAGCCTCCCTGAAGAATGTAACGACAACGGCCAACGACTAATAGACTTCGCGACCAGCAGAAACATGGTCATTAGCTCAACGTGTTTTCCGCATCGTCGTATTCACAGACAGACCTGGAGATCTCCAGATCAACATACCGTCAACCAAATTGACCACGTCCTTATCTGCAAGAGATGGGCATCGAGCATGATGGATGTTCGGTCCTATCGTGGAGCAAATATTGACTCTGACCACTATATGGTGAAGGCGACTTATAGGTGCAGAATTTCTGCGGTGCATCATTCGAGATTCAACCCGGCAAAAATTTTTACGGTTGACAAATTGTTGGATGATGCCACGGTGGTCACTTATACGACTGCCCTTGAGGGGAAGCTGACGCCCTTGCTAAATAACATCAGCAACAAAGGCGCCCTTGAGATTTGGGATACACTCAAAGACACCATCACAGGGGTCGCAGAGGTTGTGGGATACAAAGCCCGGCGAGCCCGACATGATTGGTTTGACGAGGAATGTCAAAATGCGGTAGATGCGAAAAACGAGGCATATCGCCAATGGACCGAACGCGCAACTAGAGCCAAAAAAACAAATTATGACGAGCTTCGACGATTTTCGAATAGGTTAATTAGACGTAGATTGTAGATTGTAGATTGTAGAGGGGCGTGAACCCGAAGGGTTTCGCAGCACTGAAGCCAGTGGGCCTATTGTGCTATCGCCCTAGTCGCAGATGTGCAGGACTACGCCTGACGATCAAGGTTGATCGTGCTGAGAAACGAGTTGAGGTCGTTAATAGATGTCGAAGCTATGTCGTCCGTATCTGGAAAGGCCACTCCGAGGTGTGACCATCGACGCTGGGCCAGTGCATCGCACTCGCATAATACGTGGAAAGAGGTTTCGTCCTCTTCTTCACAGAATCGACAGCTCGCATCTTGCACAATTCTCACTGTGCGTAAATGTGATCTCAAACAGGAGTGACCTGTGAGAATGCCACAGATGATGCGTACTTTTGCTCTGCTTAATTTCAGCAGCTCAGCCGTTCTTCTGTGGGAATACCCTGCTATGAACATTTTCGATTGTCTGAGCCCTGGTAGTTTATCCCAGTGCTCAGTTGCCTTGAGTCGTTCTTGGTCTCTGAAAGCTCTCTTTACTAAACATGGAGAGATATTGCAGAAGGGTTCAGGTCCGCAGAAAGGGGAAGATGCAGCTGTGCGTGCTAGCTCATCAGCCTGTTCGTTCCCTGCGATGCCCATGTGACCTGGAACCCAGAAAAGTGTTAGGCTGTTGTTCTCGCCTAGTTTGTTCAACGCCTTCAGGCAGCATTGAACAAGTCTAGACGTAACGGTGTACTTAGTGAGGGACTTAATAGCCGCTTGGCTGTCTGAGAAAATGGCTATACGTTTATTTACGTAGTTCTCTCGCAGGCAGAGATCCGCGCAGGTTTCTATTGCGTGTGTTTCTGCTTGAAAGACAGTGGTGTGGAGGCCCATAGGTATAGATATCTTATGTGCTGGGCCAACCACACCCGCTCCTGAGCCATCGGTTGTCTTGGAGCCGTCAGTAAACCATTTGATGGTCTGAGGATGCAGCCTTGCGAAGTTAGAGTGCCACTCCTCCCTGCTCCATATAACAGCCCGGAAGCAGCGTCCGAATGAGAGCTCTTTTGCAAGGTGGTCGGAGGGCATACTCGCGATAGTGCTGCTTTCGAGGCATCTGAGCTGCCCCTTAGTGAGCTCCAGACTGGCATCATTAGCAATGAGTCGTACCATTGCTAGTTTTGCCTGAGTCTCGAGGTGGATTTCAATTGGGTGTAGATCTAGTAGAACTTCTAGAGCACTGCTAGGGCAAGATCGGAGAGCACCGGTGGTAATCAGATACGCTAGTCTCTGTACCTTACCTAGAACGGACTTGCCCTCCGTAGTTAGGGCTCTTTTCCACCAGACCACAGCACCATAGTTTAGAGTTGGTCGAACTATTGCTTTGTATATCCAGATCATAATGGATGGTTTCAAACCCCAGGTTTTCCCTACGTATTTTTTGCATATCCAAAGGGCTCTGGTGGCCTTTTCCGCCACCGCCTCGACATGCTTATTCCAATAGAGTTTGCTGTCAAGGATAACTCCAAGATATTTGACTTGACACCCAATAGGTAGAGGGGTGTTGTACATAATCGGGCTTCTGAGCTCGGCCAGATTTCTGTTTCTGGAGAAGGGTATGATGATGGCTTTGGATGGGTTCACTCGGAGCCCGTTACCATAACACCATTCTTGTACTATATTTAGTGCTGGTTCGAGTAAATCTGGAAGAATTTCCTCAAACAAACCTTTAACCACTATAACCACATCGTCGGCGTATCCCTGTACTGAGAAGCCATTGGATGAGAGCTTGCACAAAAGATCGTCGGCAACCAGGCACCACAGGAGTGGCGAGAGTACTCCCCCTTGTGGGCATCCTCTTGTGACCTTAGCAAAGAGAGATTGTTCGTTTATTTGGCAGACGACTTTTCTTGAGAAGAGCATACTGCTTATCCATCCAACAGTCGTATTTTCTACCATTCTATATCTTAGCGCTCTTTGAATTGCATCGAAGGTAGTATTGTCAAATGCCCCTTCGATGTCCAGGAAAGCAGCGAGCACGGTGTTTTTGGCCTCAAAGGCTTTTTCAATTTCTCCTGCAAGGCTATGTAGCGCCGATTCTGTTGATTTACCTGGTTGGTAAGCAAACTGTCTTTTGTGAAGCGGGTTTCTGATCAGTGTGGTATTTCTGATGTGCTCATCGATGATTTTTTCCATCGATTTGAGCATGAATGAGGTAAGACTGATTGGTCTGTATGCTTTGGGATCCTCTTTAGGTCGGTTTCCCAGTTTAGGAATAAATACAACTCGCGCAAGTCTCCATGGTTGCGGAATGTAGCCTTGCGCAAAGCTGCTTCTGAAGATACTTACGAGGTAAGGAGTTAGGGGCTCCAGGCCCTTTTGTAGTAAAGCTGGAAAAATTCCGTCAGTACTGGCGGATTTAAATGGCTCAAATGAGCATATTGCCCATCTTATTTTATCGTGAGTGAAAATTGATCTTGCTAATCTCCAATCTGAGGAATTAGTTCTATGCAGACTGTTGTCGTTTGAGGGGACCCTGTTCCTCAGTATTTGGCATCCCGGAAAGTGGGTGCTGAGGAGTAGTTCGCCCGTCGTTAAGGCGTCAATTGTGTGGCGCCCATCGGGATGTTTTATGGTACTTAGGTACTCGGTGTCATTTTTAGCCAGAACTTTGTGGAGTCTGGCAGCCGTGTTGGTGCATTCAACACCTTCGCAGAACCTGACCCACGAGTTCATTTTGGCAGACCTGATCTTTTTGTTGTACTCATGAAGTTTGGAGCGGTACGTTTCCCACTCTCCTGTTCTTTTGGCTCTATTGAAGAGTCTTCTTGTTGACCTCCTTAGTCTCGATAGCTCCGGAGTCCACCAGGGTACTCCTTTGTTATCGTTCGTTCTTCTGAGGGGGCAGTTTTCCTCAAAAGAGGCCACTATAGCCCTGGTCACGTTGGAGACCAAGCCGTCCAGACTTAGCCAGCTGGAGGCTGTCCTGTCGATGGTGGATAGCCTCTCTCGAAGGGAGATACAGTAGTCGCCCCACTCAGTTAGCTGGGGAATTCGCCTTTCCCGGAATCTGGGTATGGGCGCTGTTACTTCGAACCTGATGTGCATGTGGTCTGATAGTGAGGTTTCATCAGATACATGCCAGTTCCTGATCCAGTTTTCTGTCCTTTGGTTACCAAAGGTTAGGTCGAGTACTTCCCGCCTGGACCTAGTTACGAAAGTAGGTTTACTACCTCTGTTGAATATGCTGAAGTTCAAGGAGGAAAAAGTTTCTAATATGTACTCACCTCTTGAGTTTATGTCAGTGCTTCCCCAGACCGTGTGGTGTGCATTGGCATCACAACCGACCAGGAGAAGTGCTTTGGTCTTACCACAAAAATCCGCTAGGCCTTTTAGTTGTGTTGCTGGAATTTCCTCATCGCCTGGGAAGTAGGCTGACACGACCACGAGCTTAGTGTTGGTGTCGTCATTGAGACTAACGCAGATTGCTGTTAGATCTCCGTCGCTGAATTCTGTAAGATAGATAAACTTTATGCTATTTCTGATTAGTATACATGCTCGAGGTCTGCTCGAGCTTGTATCATATATGACTGAGGACCCGCTCACCTTGAGTCCTTTAATTTCTCCGTGTAATTGCCAGGGTTCCTGAATGAGCGCCATTCCCAGGCTCTCCCTGGTGAACCTGGCCACTACCGTATCCGAGGCTGCAATGGCGTGATGCAGGTTGGCCTGCAGCACGCCCAGGGGTACGCTAGTCGTCGGGTTCATCGGAGTCGTCCACGTTTCCGAGACCCTCTGGTGCTGGATCCCCTTCCTCAGTCTCCATGTGTATCACGGTTTCTGAGAGAGGGGATTGAACGTCGTCGTCCTCAACGCAGCCCAGCTCGTCAACCGCTGGTACTGCAGCAATCTCTAGCTCACTGGGGGTGGTCCGTGTGCTGCTTGATATAGCGGAGCTCTCCGTTACGACTGGAGGTTCTGCAGCTGTTTTGTTGCTTGTCTTGCCCCGGTTCCACGTTTTGGGGTGGAGGGTGACCCTGCCAAATTTGTAATTCAGGCTGAATTCAGCCTTTATTACAGCCGCGAAGGATACCGGGTCAATCGACAGCGTAGCTGATATGCCTTCGCCCTCCCGTGCTTCACGAAGCACTCTCCAGTCTGCGATGTGGATCCCATCGTTCTGGTTCTCCAGATACCTTAGTGCCTTTTCCGCATTGCACTCCGTGGTGCGCGGGAAGTACACGTTTGCAATCTGATTGCGCGGAATATCGCTGCCCAGAACCGCTTTGAGGGATGCTCCTGGCCATGGCTTCATGCTGCCAGCTTGCTTGGTGAGCCACTCCACTGTGGCTCCGTTTTCACACTCGATCAGGATGTGGCCTGGCCTGAATCGTATTCCGGCGAACTTCGGCTTTACCTGTTTGGCGCTCTCGGTGAGGATTTCCGCCAGTAGCACGTTTTGAATGGACGTCTTCTGCTCTGCCGTTAGTACTTCCGCTGGGTCGGTGGGTATTATGGCCACATTCGTATTAGAGGCCACCTTCGCATATGAAGCTTTCGCTTTTCCTCTGCCTCCAGAGGGGGCAGACAAGCGGCTTCTGTCGGCGGTTGTTGTGGTCTCCTTGCTCGTCGAGGGTTTCGCATCAGTCATCTCGCCTCCAACAATGCCGTCCTCAATCACGACAGCGCTACCTTGGTCTTGGCCCACCCTTTGCCGCTTACTGTCTAGCGTAAGAGCAGGTGAGACCTCGTCCGTGGAGCGTTGCCGCTTGGCTTGAGGTGTAGGCTGATTGCTGGAGTTCAGTGATGGTTTCGCTGCTAATTCCCTCGCTTTTGTCGGCTCATGTCCCTGTGCCAGGAACTTGAGATAGCGCTTGCATCCCGCGCCGCTGAGCCCTTTCCTAAGGGGATCCTTAGCGCCTCCTGGCTCGAAGAGTTTCGGATCTTTCTTTTTATATCTCGATGGCCCTGGTCTGGGCTCGTCAATGTCCGAGAGGTAAAGCTCCTCAGGGACACTACGTTGGGTGGCTTGATTGGTGCCATCCCGTGGCTGTTCGGAAGTGCCGGCCTTCCCTTTATTCATTTCTGAATCACTCGAAGCAGTGAGTGTCACCTTGGCTTCGGGTGTGCTGTGTATTTTAGTTTTGTTGTTTTTGTTTTTGTTATTATTGTCATTCATTTTATTCCCACGAGTGGCTAGGGATAAACTGTCCACCGAAGCAGAGCCCCGCTTGCTCCGGTAAGGTCTTAGCTACCCTTGGATATAGACCCGGTATCCAAGGAGCTCCGTTAATGATGATCATTTACGCCCTGATCACCTTCCCCCGATGGGCACGGGTCGCCTGACACCCCGGGGATTTAGGCATATCTAACACCATGGACGTTCTCAGAAACAGTATGATTACAGATCCTGAGACCGTCTGGTGTATACAGTGATACTGGGAGCTCGACTCGCCAACTCACAATGCACTTAAACATATATTTATCTGCATGGCCAGTCTTGTCTGAGAGGAGGTCCCACGATCACCGGCCCCCACAGTTTGGCCTTCACCGGAGTGAAGTTTCTAGCGGCCACCGCGGAGAGGTACTGTGGGCACTTCCCGTGATGATGACACCTTCAACCTGTCATCTCACGAACTGACCACTCTTAGACGTAAGAAACGTAAGCATCTTGACGAGCAGTTGATGCAAATAAACCAAAGACTAGCTAGTAGGAACAGTAGACAAGCGTACAAGCTAATTAATTCAATTAAAAGTGGATACCAACCCAGGACCTTCCTCTGTAAGGATAAGGATGGCAATATAATTAGCGACACCGATAGCGTTGATAAACGCTGGGCCTCACATTTTGAAGAGCTTCTTAATGTTCAACCGAACAACCCCACACAAGAAGCGCTGGAGCTGACGGCTGAAACAGGCCCTCCCATTCAACCCCCAACAATAGAAGAAGTTGATCTCGTCATGCAATCACTGAAACATAATAAAGCCCCGGGCGCTGACGAGATTCCAGCTGAACTGCTAAAGCATGGTGGGGAGAGCCTTGTTACGGCTATACACACACTTATCGTTAAAATATGGAACGACGAAATAATCCCGGAAGATTGGCGCAAAAGTATAATTTGCCCAATCCACAAAAAAGGGGACAAGTTAAAATGTGAGAACTACAGAGGCATCTCATTAGTTTGTACGACTTATAAGATTTTATCTAAAATTCTAGAAAATAGAATTAATCCGTACGCAGAAGAAATCATTGGCGAGTACCAAGGCGGCTTTAGACCTGGTCGTTTGACGACAGATCAGCTTTTTACAGCGAAGCTTTTACTCCAGAAGTGCTGGGAATTTAACATCGACGTATACCAAATATTTGTCGACTTCAAGCAGGCATACGACAGTATCGATCGAAGTGTACTGTACAACATTCTGCTGCATTTTGGTATACCAGCTAAGCTAGTGCGACTCATAAGGATGACGATGACTAATACCGTCTCGCAGGTCAGAGTACAGAACAGACTCACTGACCTATTTGAAACTCGTACTGGACTCAAGCAAGGCGACGGGCTGGCGCCGACGCTCTTCAACCTGGCTCTGGAGTATGTAATTCGAGCCATGAATTTGGACAGCAGCGGAACGCTACTCATTAAGTCGACTCAACTAGTAGATTACGCCGACGACATCAACATTATGTCTAGAAGATTGGGTGATGTAGAAATCCTCCTGCATAATCTCAATAACGCCGCCAAAGAAGTTGGACTACATATCAACGAATCTAAAACCAAGGTCATGATGCAATCAAAAACTAGAACGCCAGTAAATTCAAGCATCACAGTGGTGGACCTCAATATAGAGTATGTAGACAACTTCACTTACCTGGGTTGCAATTTGTCAAAGGACGCCAACGAAACAGATGAGATAAAGCGACGGATACAACTAGCTAATAAGTGTTATTTTGCGGTCCTCCAAATTATGAATTCGAAGCTGGTGCACAGGAAGACGAAGCTCCACGTATATAAAACCATAATCCGACCTGTGCTATGCTATGGCTGCGAGGCATGGACCCTAACCCAAAACTCTGAACACCTGTTGGACACATTCGAGCGAAAGGTTCTCCGAAGAATCTTCGGGGCCGTTCGTGAACGAGGTGAATGGCGCATCCGGTACAACCTTGAGTTGTATCAGCTGTATGATGAGCTACAGGTGTCGAAGATCGTGAAATTGCAGCGACTGCAATGGGCGGGACATGTACAAAGGATGAACGACGATCGCATGCCCAAAAAGGTGATGAACGCGCAACGAGTGGACGGAGCCAGATTGCGTGGACGACCGAGAGCCCGATGGGAGCATTCTGTATGTGAGGACACCCACCAGATGCTAGGCTTTCGGAACTGGAGGACAAGGTCGCGTGACCGCGACAATTGGAGGTCTTCAATCCAGGCGGCCAAGGCCCGACGTCGGGCTATCGTGCTAACTTTTCGGAGGTATATTTGCAATACTTCCCGCGATAAGTGACAATAATGTCAAGGGAACTTTTGTTTTTGCCATAGTGATAGTGTGATTGTCAGTTATTCTTGAGGCCCTTAGCCTTAGGTATACGAACTTTATTGTATTTCTGGCTGATCTTTTAATCTCAATGAAGTATGCACTTAATACAATGGCCTGCTGATTTAATTCGTGACTGAGCGAGTAGTTTAAACGCCATTTCAAAAGTATTTTTAGTTTGGACCCCAAACACCTTTCTCGGGCCTAGTATACGATTTCACCCTTTAGAATCTCTTCTGAACAAACGTAAAATACGATGGCGTACTTATTATTTTGACCAAGCTCAGTGGCGTATTTACAGGGGGGGGCACAGGGGGTACGTGCCCCCCCCCCTGTGAGAACATCAAACTTTTTCCACACCATACTAAAAATTGCAGTACCAAATGTTCCCTTTTTATTTTGAGCGTTTCTATTACTAAACTTTGTAAATCTTTTTCGAAACATTATCATCACATCATCTTCTCAATTCGCCACAGCTCCTCGTTGATGAACCTTTTCCGTTTTTCGAACGGGCTGAGTTTATTTTCATAGACGCGTGGTTTCAAGAACAAGAACTCTCAGAGAATAAGTAGGCAACGAGGTGGTCATGAAACGTTGCCCAATCTCGACATGAATCTGTTCGGAAACAAGGACTGCTATTGAAAGTCTCGTCATGTGTGATATAAGTTGAGAAGATGTTGTTGCGGTATCGATGTCTTGGAAGCCACTGAATTGATAAATGTTTGAAACAATCGGTCTGATTTTTCGATCGGGCTTGTGTATTTTAATTTGGCCGTAAATTCGTGTTGGGCTGCTGTAACCAGATGCTTCTCTTTCTGTTAAAATGATAAAAATTAAAGTGTTTTGGTGGGAAAGCATTTTTAGCATACATTTCCGAATACCTACGGTTCGGTGTCTGTGGTGCCCTGCCTGGGGTACTTTTTTCAACGCTTCAATTTTCACGAAGTAAACATCATCGTAGCCGTTCCTTCTCATTTCTATTTCGCAATTGATTTGTTAAAGCATGTTGCTTGAGCTTACCATCTAGGACTCGTTTTAAAAGGTATTGCAGATACATACTATAGATTTGAAGCTAGCTACATAACGAACAATCATACCTTCCTGTCTACTTTTGTTGCTTCATTTTAATTAATCGATTGACCACTTCCCGGCTCTATGCCACGGATAGTTCCTACACGGCTGAAAATTTTGGTGTAATTTTTATAAAAAAATATATTCATTGATTTCCATTAAAACACTTTACCAAAAGTATAATTGAACTATATTAAAAGTATAAGTATTCTTGATAAAAATTTTACGCTTCAATAGTATAAAATTGATAAGCAAATTTATACAAACCGCTCGAAAATATAAAATTTGTAATACGAGTGCAGTCGGCTTCGAATCCACAATTCTGTGATTTGTAGGCAAGCGCGCCACTCACTGAACCAGACAGACTACAAATCAATAGATTTCTCGGTTGAATAGGTTTCTTGCGTTGATAGTGTAGATTTGATAACATAGTAGGATTGATTCGGCTGTGTGAAGTTAGCCAGTCATTTTTTTGAAATTAGGTCCTTTTGCTCGGTGAACCGTTTGTTCTACAGCGGCTACGTTTGTTCTTGATTGTTCGCCAATTAATATCGTTTGTTCTTCTCTAATTATTTAATTATAGCAACTTTAAAATTGTGAGTGTGAACTTAGCCAGTCATTTTTAAATATGGGTCGGAAAGGTATAGGTTTTGTATCAATCGAAAGCCAGACGTTTGTTCATTTTGTGGGGCGTTTGTTCATCCTGGAAACGGAAGGATACTGGAATTATTAAGGAAAAAGGGATTAGTTGTGACGCCATCTACACTCGACTAGCGAAAACGAGACACAAATGTGTAGGAGTTCATAGTACGACCATTGACCACACCTAACCGATTGGCGCTGCTACCATCAAATTCAAAATGTCAAATACACTGTATGGATTTCACAATCGAGTCGCCATTGTTAAATACATCAGACGTAAAATTTTAGCTCTGTGTTTTAATTGATATCGTGGTTTTCAAGTGCTAGCATCCTGCCCTCTTATTGACAATTACTTTAGCGGCATCTATTGCCACTAAAAATGTCAAATCATTTTCGCTAGTCGAGTGTAGATGGCGTCACAACTAATCCCTTTTTCCTTAATAATTCCTGTATCCTTCCGTTTCCAGGATGAACAAACGCCCTACAAAATGAACAAACGTCTGGCTTTCGATTGATACCAAACCTATACCTTTCCGACCCATATTTAAAAATGACTGGCTAAGTTCACACTCAAATTTTTAAAGTTGCTATAATTAAATAACTAGAGAAGAACAAACGATATTAATTGACGAACAATCAAGAACAAACGTAGCCGCTGTAGAACAAACGGTTCACCGTGCAAAAGGACCTAATTTCAAAAAAATGACTGGCTAACTTCACACAGCCGATTGATTCTACCCTTTTATGTTATAACAACATTCAATGCAATTTATTAGAGAGTTTTAGCTTGTCGTTCGAAATAATACGACATAATTTGACATTCCATATAAAAATTCGCTTGCGTACCGTATACGTAACAGTATATCATAATTTTGCATGTTCCAAGTAGGCATGGGTATATTTCCGTATAGTTGATGTTCTCTAAACAGTCGAAATTGTCGGGTCGCGATTTTTAGTTGTCATATCATTAGTTGTCGTGCTCTGTGGCCGTGATCGTTCGGTCGCCACTCTGTGAATTAGACACTCATAGAGAAACGAGTTTCCAAACTCGGCACGACTCGTCGCAAGTTTATTATTCAGAAGAAGATGATAAGAAATATTCTTATCATAGAATAATAAACTAACAATGCGACTAGGAAGTGGTATGGCTGACAACCGTATCACACTCCGAATTCAATTGTCTTTGTAACGTTGATCGACTACACACGGTAGTCATCAACGCACCATGCTCCACTAGGAGTTACGGTAATCGAGAGAGATATCATTAGTTAAAAAAATATCGTATAAGTTTTACGTGTTATTCGCGCGGGTGTTTTTGCTTGGAAATTTTGTTTTACGTATCCGGTGGTTATTACGTTAGTGTAAAACTCTCTATTCTATCCCGAACGGTGTAAAATGTATAATAATAAAAGGGTATTTGGATAGTTTTATTCTGTAGCGGTTATAATTAATATAATTTTGGAATAAACTAAAATTATAAGTTGATTCAAGTTTTGGAATAGATAGGAGTTATACTATTTTATTTATAAAATTTACTCAAGGTTTACACCAAAACTTAGAACCGTGTAGTATTCTGGATTGTACTTGTAAAATATTATTCGGCACTTGTTACGATTTTACGGAATCTGTTACTAGATTTTTGACAAAAGAGACAAAGGCCACTTTTTCAGTAAATCCTAATTTTGCATTCAAATTCGCTTAAACTTGCCATGGAATTCAAGACCACAATGTCAGCCGAGATTTGCTGTATCAGCTTTTCATCTGTGTTTCTTTCAAAAGTAACCAGAACCAGAACCACTTTTTGGCGGAATTTGGCCGAAATTTGGCAGAATTTCGGACGATGTATGAAATTTCTCTTCCAAAGAAAAGTGTTTCGTCTGGAACCCGTTTTGTCATATAGAAACAATCTCTTTGGTCATTGCATTAATTCCATAGCCAATTTAGTACATATTCGTAAAATTCATTTTCGGCTTCAGGCTCCTTCGAACTACACTACGCAAACGTTTTTTAGGCCCTCCGTATTTTGGTTCAGGAAAAGCCAAAAGCAGTTAATGAATGTTATTCTAAGATCTGTCAGGTAAACTAAAATTTTGGTGTAATAAACCTGAAATGCAAAGGACTCTCAGGCCCGCATTTATAAACATACCTTAACTCAAGGAGACCTTGAGTCAAGGATGCCGAAATGAAAATAAATGTCATGCAATAAATGCCATACTTTTTCATAGAAATCACTTATATTCACGAGTCAATGCATCCTTGATTTAAGGAGAAACTCTAGGAGACCTTGAAAATTTCTATAGTCAACCTCAATTGAAGTCAAGGTAGCTACTCACCTACCTTGAAATATTATATTTCAAGTCTATTGAAAACTTAAGGTCTCCTTGAGTTTCGCCTTAAATCAAGGATCAACGCTCAGTCTTGCCAATGTTTTTCCTATGTAGCTGCTCTCGGGTATCCCCACACCAAAACTTTATGTAACAAATAAGCCCCGTAATCTGTGCCCCCCCTTTGAGAATTTTCTAAATACGCCACTGACCAAGCTTATTACCCATTTCAAGCTTTATACCGGCTGGGACTAAGTAATAGGGGAAAACAGTTTCTTTCTCGGGTCCCTTGGCATTATCGCATCCGAGTTGTTATAATGACTTTTTTTTATCAAGTATTACAACAATAGAATAAATGCAATGAAAATCGGAGATAAAATAAAAGTTGTGTTTTATCTCCTTTACCTTTTCATAGATTTTCGCAGAAGGAAATAAAAAAATATGAATTGGGATTCTCCGCGTGTCTATGGCACAACAGAAAAGAATGAAAAACGCGAACTGAAAAATATAGACAACAGCGTTACATCAGAATAGTGTGTTGTTGGCTTAGATTAAGTTACTTAATTCTAAGAGTGCCCTGGTTAACGTTAAAACGTGAGAAAATTGTAAGTGCTAAATCAGGAATTACCTTATCATGCACTTAAAAAATCGATAGCCTGATGAATTTGAGCTATGTATTATTATTTAGTAGGAACTGCTCTTGCGAACTAGAAAAATTTCTAATAACACTCTAGTAAGGCTTTCTGCTACTCTTATAATGTGGCTCTAGTATCAATGTTCAAATTAACTCTTTAAGTACATTTATTATAAGACCCTCTTGAAAAGTCGTATTCTTGTTACAAGTTCATATTCTGTTATCATGAACTCTTATAAAGACTTTTTAGTGAGAATTTAACTCTTCAAGACTTAATTTCTTATAAAAATGTTCTTACAGGAGGTTTATTCTTATGATTCTTATAATGAGAACTTTATGAATGCTTAAGTCTTTAACCTCTTATTGTGATACTTTGATAACAAAGGTTTACTTAAACACCTATAAGAAGAGTGTTGTGAGTACACGATTGATTTCATAAATGCTAAGCAATCTGTCAAGTCTGTCTGTGAAGAAAATATGTCGTTCGACTGGAAGAAGTTTAAGCGATCGTCCGCATTTCGACAAGATACAAGAATTTGAATAGTTATGATCCATGAAATGAAAACATACATTTTCACTTCGAATGAGGCGGCGATCGTTTTTTGGTACCTATATAAGATAATTACTATGTTCAACGAGCGAAAAACTTGCATTTATGTCTCCCGTGCAAAATGTGACGTGAAGACTTGCCTTTCATTCACTAAATTTAACGTAAATGTGCACTCACGCACGGCCACTATCCAGTACCCACTAAAACAACATGTTTTGCTAAACGGTTGTTGTTCCTTGTGCTTGGTTAGTCGGCCTAATATACAGTTGAAATTTATTAGACTATCGATTTCTAAAAATACAAACACATACATATAAAATAAAATAAGGAAAAGCGACATTACAGCTCCCAAAGTGGACCATTTGTAAGTGAGTAGGTACCTCCTTTCAAATAAATTTGTGAAAGCGGTGAATTCCTGATTTAACACTTGCAATTTTCTCACGTTTTATTAACTAGGCGACTTTTACAATTAATTAACTTAATCTGAGCCAACTAACAACATACCAGCGTCATGTAACGAATCTGTCTATATTTTTCAGTTGCAGCTTTTTTTTTGTTTTGTTGGACAGCCTGTTTCATCAGTATTCTAGGGCTAGCAAGCTAATGTTGCAGTAGTGCCTACTATTCGCAGCATCACGCGCACCGTATTTTTTTAAACGGACATTTTTGCAATGTACAAGAATGCTATCCGTAGCCGAGTATAAAATCACAACAAATCGCCAGGATAATATGTCAATAATGCAGACCATCTGCAATTATCCGTATAATAACGAGCGAAACATTCATTGACCGCGACCCAGACATTTACAACTAGTTTACAGTTCGTGGTGGTCTTAATAGCGCTACTATGCTCGTGTCGTGTCTCTCATCCAACTTTGCACTAGATAATAATTGAAATTGCTTCAAAAATTCCCAACAAAATACTTGACAACATTCAATTGATAGCGGTTTGTTTTTGTGTTTAAATGGCGGCAGCGCTACTGTTTTTACAAGCTTAAACGTGTAAGTATAAATTTAATCGTCTTGTGTGGCAGGCCAAGCGGAAGGCGACGATAATAATAGAAAAGAAGAAGAAAATGTGAGTAGATGAACAGTAATCTCTTGGCTTCGGAAATGCTGAACTGAAGACTTAAAATGGTCCTGCACGTGGAGTGTCCTTTTCAGTGAGGCCATTATCAAGTAATTAAGGAAGGTGTCTTTCCGGCAGAGTGGAAAATTTCACACGTGGTCCCCGCACCTAAAAAAGGCAGCCCCAACTTAGCTGCAAACTATCGTCCCATCTCACTTTTATCCGGATGTTATAAGGTGTTCGAGAGAATTGTTTTCAACTACATTAATGAGAATTATCTCCACTTATATTTCCATATGGAATAAATTCAATCTTTCTGGATTTAACTACCTCTATAAAAGACTTAGGTGTTACTTTTGATCCGAAATTAAAGTTTACGGAGCATTATTCCAACCTAGTCAAAAAAGCTTCTCAGCTTTCTGTTTTAGTTTTGCGTAGCACATCTAATTTTAAATCGGAACGTTCCGCTTTGAACTTATTTGTCTATCTCGTCAGAAGCACCTTAGAGTATGCTTCAGTCATAAGGTCTCCTACTCCAACGACGGGAGCTTCTTCATCGGGGACATCTGACTACCTAGAGCCCGTACAACGAAAATTTACTAAGTCGCTGCCACATGCCACAATGCGGAGACAATCATAAGAGTTTCCTTGAAGAAACTGTGGATACGGTAACATTTGAACAATGGACCTAAAATTGGCTCCAGAAAGTCCCTAGGAATGGATATTTTTGGGCAATAATGAACAATATGATGAAAAATAATAAAAGAAATCAACTTTTCGTCAAATTCCAGCAAGCAATTTGAATTAAAACAGGTTTGAATTAAATTAGTTGAAATGTACTTATTATTTTGTCCAGCCTTTTTGGTCGCCTCAAATGAAACCGTTTTTTTTTATTTTGAATGGTTAATGTTCATATTAGTTTCGTTTATGGAGTTTTTTTTTGCCCAAAACTACACGGGATGTAGCATAAAACGAACCTATTGTATTTACGGATCGATGTACTTTTTCAAGAGGCCTAAGAAAAATTATATTTATACCCTTCGCTCAGTGGCGGATTTACCAGTAGGCTGAGTAGGCTTCAGCCTAGGGCGGCAGATTTCAGGGGGCGGCAAATTTTTAGGTTGGTCACACTTCCGTAGAAGACTGTAGGATGTAGCACTTATCATCATTATACGGTTTAGGAACAGCCGAAGCGTATTTTTACCCTCAGTGAGATATAAACACGAAAAGGCATTTGTCGCTATTGTCTAAAACCGTCAAACACTGAGGCCATGTAAGGTTAATTTCCAAACCAAGATCCTTCCTGTTTTTATTTCATGCCTTGCTATATGCCCAACCTTTAAGAAACATTTGCTCATTCGGCTTTTTGTCAGTTCGACATATCATAAATTGCAAAAATTGATGTTAGAAATCCAGAAATGGAAAACACAAAACAAAGCTAATTTGATACGCATTCATTAAATTTCACATCTCCACATCTTGTAATTAAGGCGATAGAGTTTCATAGGCAGCTGAATGTCTTAGAATTGGCATACATTATTACATTTTTACATTATTACAAGCACATTTCGAAAGTGGAACCTAAAAGCTTTCTCCACAAAAATCAGCTTTGATTGTTTAATCGATTGGATAATGTATGTTGACTCTTAGTCGACCTTTAGGGAAGGAGATTACTCTTTAATTTACATATCTGCTTCTTGGTTGTGACTTTCATATTTAAAACCGGAAAACTGAATTCAAATTTTAGAGTTATGCCATTCCCATTGATAGTGGTTTTGCACAAAAAAAATTTACTATCGACTCTGCTAATTTTCCCAACCAATACAGGACACACATTCGCCACAAAATATGAGGCTAATCAACTTGTTTTCAATTTTTTTATTAAAAGATATTAATTCAAACCAGTCGCTCCAAATTTGTTTTAGTTGATACTCCCCTATGAAGTTTTCTGAAGCTGGCGCCCGCCGAGAAAATGTAGACCAAAAACCCAAAATATGTTTGTTTTGTTTTCATCGGGAGTTCCGCCATCACCATGGCTTCAGTGATACATCGAGAAACATAACTCCCATTAATGGAGCAACCACAATCCCCAAGTGTTCTATCTAGGATCATTGTATTAAAAAATGTATCTAGCCAGTTGCAGTTTACATAAGAAGCACGGGCTTAGGGCATCACTTTCAATCAGCCACATCAAGTGATTTTTGAATTTTTTCCGGCATAAAATATTCTTAGTTGTGTTCATCAAACCGATTTGGCCACATCGCGCTTCCAGGTGCTTTTTTTATCAAAGAAAATAAAGTGCTTGGCCGCAGTATTTCAACAACGGATTACCTCTGAATCCTCGAAAAAATTTCGATTCAAAATGGTGGCATCAATATTTGAGCCTGCCACAGTTTGGGATTCACCGCTTTAAACCAATTTTCCAAGCAGAAAACTGTTGCATAAACTTTACACTCTGTGATAAATATTGAAGAATGCTCAGGACCCAAGAAGCGGAAAGCTCCAACATCACACATATTTAAGTACAAAGTGTAAATTAAAAAAGATTGCAGGAAAATAAAGCATAATTCTTCCCGAATGTTCATTATCGACAAAAAGTAGGGGCTGCAATATGCGAATAGCCTACTGGTGACAAAAGGGTAAATCCGCCACTGCCTTCGCTCATAGAGTGAAAGAGTATATTAACTTTGTGAAGAAAGCATCTCCGACCCTATAAAAAGTATACATATATGATCAGCATGACTTGGGGAGTCGATTGGGCGACGTCCGTCTGTCTGTCTGTCCGTCTGCCCGTCTGTTGCGACGCGTTTTACTCGGCCAATTTAAAAGCTATGAAGCTGAAAGTTTGCAGAAATGCTTTTTCTTCGCTGCATGCGGCTTGTATGTTTGAATCGGTAAAATCGGACAATGGAGTCATGGGGCTGCCATACAAACCCAACCCCCAAATCAGGATCTTCTAAGAAAAACTTTTTTTATTGTGCACTAATTTGAACCAAATTCTACACGAATGTATTTCTATTAATGACATAAAACATTTATGTAAGATTGGATCAAATCGGACTATAGGGTCATGGGGCTGCCATACAAACCCAACCCCCGATATTGGTTCTTCTAAGAAGCATTTTTTACACCAATTTCACAAAACCTTGAATTAATGTGTCTTAATCAAAGCAATCAAAAACGTCAAAACAAATGGGATCGTGCTATGGGGCCATGCTCCCGCATCCCCCAATAAAATATTCTGAGTAAATATTTTTATTTGCCCACTTATTCCAACTAAACCCCACACAAATATTGTTTTGTCGACGCAACAGAACTTTTGTGAAGACTGATGGAAAAAGAAGGGTTAATTACAAGTCGTAGGTACGCCAGAAAAAAACTTTTAGCCCGTAGGAGAGCGAAGAGAGAGGGTATCCAAATTTCAGCCGAGCCCGAAATTAGCCTCGGTCTCGTTATATATTACGAATAGGGCATATATAACATACAAATCTGACTAAGGAATGATTTCCTTTAATTTGTTTTAGTTAACTGCCATTGAATTAAGTTAGCACTGAACACGCAATTTTGTTTCCATTAGCAAATCTATCTCTTGTTTCCTATTAAGTTAATATATCTGTATGTGCAATGTACATCAATCTTTTCTGGGCCGACATTGCGATCTGTTCATGGGCATTGCTACCTCACCTAACCCAAAACATGAGAAAATGTTGAATTGGTTATTGCTAGTCTCCTTTTACCGGAAATGCATAAAATTCCAAGTTCAAGTGTACGGGCACCCTGTAACAATGAGCTTTTCAACTTCGAGTATGGATACATATCTAATGCATCAACCATTGGGAGCTTAGTTAAGCAGCATTAATTGTTTGTCTATGATACCGGTTTGTAGCTTCGCTATGAAGTCTGCTTTCCAATTGACCGGATGTCTTATTCCATGGAAATATGTACATATGAATAGATTGGTGTGGAATTGATACACACTGCTCGTTATCAAGTAGGACGCCTCTTCGCTGGAGTAATTTTCGCTGAATTCCAAAATTATTATTACTGTAAATAGGCAATCGCGCTCTCGGCTAAGTAAGATAAAGATATTTGTTTCCCTATTTGGTTAATATTGTTTTATGATAATTATTTTTCGAAAGGGAACACATTTGAGCACGTATGACCCCTATCCCCTATTTTGTTGTTGTTGTTTAAGTAATAATACGTACTAGCTTCAATATGGGGCAAAGAAAATCGTTCCCTGAGATAGACCAAAATGTATTCCTACAACACAAGGAATCAAGGCTGTCAAGCTGTTAAAAGGTGCAAGTTTTCGGCTTCGGAAATAGGGATCATCATGTTGACTGTTGCATACATGCATATGGGTGATCTACAGATACGCATAGGGCCATTACAGACTATACGAAATCGACAGTACGATCAAGCTTACAACAACAGAATGCAAGGATAATCGTACGTACGATTCGTACGACGCGTTCTCGAAATGTGAGATGCACAATGCTTGGACGCCACAGGGCTGCTGGGCTTCAGAAACTGGAAGATCAGGTGGCTACCATTATTGAAGATCGACTAAGGCGCGACGTCGACCTATTGTGATTGTTGATGCGCAAGAAAGGGCTTAAAGCAGGTAATCAACCGAAATTGTGAAATCGGATTTTTATACCCTTCGCTCGTAGAGTGAAAGGGTATATTAACCCATATAAGCCCAAATAATTTTTTTTCTCGAATATTTAAGTTTTTTTGGTATATATATCAAGTTGCCAATACTCCAAAGCATATTTGCGAAAAAAATATTTATTTGTAATTGTTGTTGTTGTAAATAACAGCCGCCCCAAAAATGGGCCGTTGGGCATGTTAGACTCCACATAGATTACATACAAATTTGCTTGAGTCATAAACGGAAGATACAAGTAAATGTCAATTTTAAGCTGTTATTTGGTAAAAACTTATTATTAATTTGAATTGGGGATCGTTAGGTAAGCCAAGTGGATCCGATTCAAAAAGCATTTTGGAGAGGTTTCATAGGAAAATGTACTTAGATACCACATTGCATTACGTATATATTTTTGCTTCAATTGTTGTAGTCAGGGTTAAGTTCATCTTCAATTGTCTCACCAACTCAACCGCCCTTATTGGGGTCAGGTGGCTCCCGTGAGTTATATGGATGGCTGCTACGGGGGAATGTCAGAGGACTTGAAGGAACATCCCTAATCCCAATCTTTCAGTACACAGTAAAGGTGAAGAACGCACAATGAGTGGACGGAGCCAGATTGATTGGACGAACGAGAGCTCGCTGGATATAGATGGCCAAAGCCCGATGTCGGGCTATCATTCCACATTGATGATGATGAAAGGTGACAAAGTATAGAAAATAATTTCGTTAATCCTTGTTTGACACCAATATTTGTATTTAGAGGTTGTTGTTTTCGTATGCATTAGAGCAGAGATTTAGAAGAAATTATTTATTCAAGGCTTGATTGTCAGCAGACTTATATCCATAAGGGATTTTTCACAGAATCTGTAGAAAAATATTTCTGATACAAAAGCAATATAATTTCAGTAGGGAATCCTAGCTTCTTCGGCGATAAAAAACAAATTATTACTTAACATTTTTTTCTGGATAACATTTGTCGAGAAATAATTTTTACCGTTAACTAGGGTACTTCTTCTCCGTACCGTAACCCTTTGTAGGGCATGGTGCGTTCACTCAGCCGTTTATAGGCTACTTCGAGTCAACGTTACATTGCATATAGAGTTTTGGAGTGTATATAATGTTGCAAGCACTATATACACTAACGGTCAAAAGTATCGACTCAACCTAAAAGCGCGTGTATTTGTACGTGGTTATCGAAAAGTATAGCAGTTATCCATAAAAATCGTATGTCATTGAAAAGCTTAGGGCCTCAGCTTTACGCTGGTACCATTTTAACCAATATTTGGTGAGCACTTTTAAAATTGATGCTCTTTGAACGAAAACGTAGCGAAAATGAGCAAATATGAAAATGGATTTTGGTTAGGTTTTTTGCAAATAAAACAAAAACTGTTGGAAAATAAGTTAAGTATTTATTATTTTAGTATTTGGTATTTCCTCCTCTTGCTCTAATGACAGCTTCCAGTCGATTCTGCATTGATTTGATAAGGTTGCTGATGGTATCTTGAGGAATACCGTTCCACTCCTCTAATAGGGCTGCCTTCAATTCTTCAGTGGACGAAGGGACTGGATTTCTGGCTCGGACTCTTCTCTTGAGTTCGTCCCATAAGTGTTCAATGGGATTGATGTCGGGACTGCGCGCAGGCCAGTTAAGTGATGACATATTGGCTTCATTCAAGAACTGCCGAGTGAGGCGCGACGCATGACACCGGGCATTGTCGTGCATCAAAGTAAAGTTCTCGCCAATAAATGCTGCATAGGGCACAACGTGGACACGGAGAACATCGGTAACATATCGCTCAGCTGTCAGCCCTCCGCCTCGGCCTCCTGCGGGCACGAATACGAGATCCGTTTTTCCCTCCAATGAAATGCCAGCCCACATCATACAGGAACCGCCGCCGTATGCAACCGTTTCAGTGAAACAGCACTGCGCAAATCGCTCAGTTGGACGCCTGTAGACTCGACATCTTCTGTCGCTGCCATGCAGACACATTCTCGACTCGTCAGTGAACAATACTGAGCTCCATTCCGTATCGCTCCAAGTAAGATGATTACGAGCAAATAAGAGGCGCGCTTGTCGGTGTCGTGCAGTCAATTTGGGGCCCCTAGCAGGCCGTCTTGGAGTGATATTCGCTTCCCTTAATCGTCTCCTTACCGTGCGGTCACTGACAGCTACTCCGCGAACACGCCTCAGGTTCCGCTGCGCAGCAACACCCGTGAGGAAACGATTTCGTAACGTACTTGTTACAATGAAACGGTCGTCTCTCTCTGAAGTGGATCGAGGGCGGCCCGTTCTTGGTCTCGAATTAAAGCTACCAGTCTCTCGAAATCTCCTGCTAACTCTCGAGACAGCAGACTCACTCATTCCAAGACGGCGAGCGACGGTTCGCTGACTATGATTCTCCGACAATAGGGCTACAACTTGTGCCGCCTGATCTGGCGTCGTATCCATTGATGAGAAAACATTGATTGAAATTACTTCAGAGGTAAGTTACCTAACTTTCCTGATGCAACTGATAATGAGAAACCGATTACGGGCGCTTTTATAGGGGTAGTTTACCTGACCTGACCTTTAATTTTTCTGGGTTTTTTGTTACAAGTGGCAATCATTTAAAAAGTGCAAAGCAAATGTTGATAAAAAGGGTACCAACAGGTAGCTAAGGTTTCGAACTTTTAAACGACATACGACTTTTATGAATAACTATCATACTTTCCAAAAAACACGTACAAATACACGCGCTATTAGGTTGAGTCGATACTTTTGACCGTAAGTGTATTTCCTCGACCACGCCGAGATTTGATCTCCGGACCTCTAGATTACTAGCATCGTAGAGTGCGACTCAATCAAGTGAGCCACAGAGCGTGAACTAGGGTACTAATGGGCTCAAAATATAAGTATTTGGTTTGTATTTTTCCGGCTTACTTTATAATTTTTCCGATAAAAAACGATTTTCTGTTACATTTCAATAAAAAATTATAACAGCTGTTAATTAATTTAATTCTTGGGTATAATAAATGACGGCAAACCGATTTACCATTATTATTTCCTTTAGAATGTTGAAGTAGCCATAGAAGCCCAACGCCTCATTTTTGGGGCATCAACAAAATCGATCCATATTTTCGTCGGTTGGTTAAAGATTTCATGTTTATGGCTAATTTTCGTTTCTTACGTCTCTTTTGACAATAAAATTGCTAATACTAGATTATTTTTATAAAAATAAACTGAATTATTTTGTATTCTTTTCGGATAGTTCGCATCTGACGAAAACCCTCTACTTCAAACCGGAAATGGAACAAAGTTAGCTAAGATACAGCTACCACGTTTAAGTTGCAGTTTTGCCAACATATTTTCAATGGATGTTAGTAAAAACCAAGTCAAAAAATGTTACCAGTTTAATTTAAAAATGTAAAAAGTGCGCCGTTTTAAAAATGGGGCGTTGGGCATATATGGGTTAACTTTGTCATGAAGTTTGTAACGTATTGAAGGAAGCAACTCCGACCATATAAAAAGTATACATTTATGATCAGCATGACTTGGGGAGTCGATTGGGCGATGTACGTCTGTCCATCTGTCCGTCTGTTGCGACGCGTTTTACTCGGTCAATTTAACCCTTAAATGCATGATTTTTTATTTTTTATTGAAAAAATTATTTTAAGGTTGATAAATGTTAGTACTTTGAAGGAAAAATAATAAAAAAATCTAATTCACTATTTTCATCCTTTTTTGAAGAAATAAAGCATTGTTGCCAATTGGCAACACCATGCATTTGTCCAAGAATTATTATACAAAGGAGAACTTTTTTTGATGTTATATTTATTGTAATTTATTTGTAGCAAATTATTTGTTGTAATGGAAAATGTCAAAAGAATTTGTTTGTTTTTGTTCAAGCAAAGGACTTCTCCTCATTTTGAGCAAGCAGTACGGCTAAACCCCTTGCAGCCGGGTAATTTGCATCGATTTTTTAGGATGATGTTGGCCAATGACCTGTATCATCCATCCGGACATCCTTAGGTGGAACATGCTGTGTGGGTCCCCTTCGTTTTTTAGCTTCCATTGATTTCTCAATACTGGAGGTTAAAGGTCTGCCTCTTTTATTTTCTTCGATGTTTTGAAAATTGCGTAACATATCCGCCAATTTAGTACGAAAATCGGCCAGTGACACAATCTCTTTTTCACCATGTTTTCTTTTGATGCCCTTGTAAAGTCCCCATGAGTTCATAATTCACATATCTAAGAAGTGGTAAAGGAGCCTTATCTACCACTTGCGGCTCTTCACGCGAATCCGATATCTGCCTAAGTGGCTATCCACTGGTCCCAAATCCGGTTCATTTGGATATCGATCATCAAAATGACCCCCATTGCCAACATAAAGCTCAAAATTATGGGAATACTCAGACAATGAACATAGCACATAAAGTTTGAAACCCCATTTGTGTGGCTTATTTGGGACATATTGTTTTAAATAATATCCAATTTTTGTAGTACACATCTGTTCATCAATAGATTAACGTTGGTCAAGGGGAACCATGGCAAAATAAGCTTTCAGGTGGTTAATCAGGGGCCGTAACTTATGAAGACAGTTGTGATCTATGTGGCCCACAGGTTTATGTGATGTGTTATCGTTAAAATGTATAACACTCCGATTTTTTTCAAATCTGTTCAAAGTCATCGCTTCGGCAATCGGCTTAAAATCTTGTTTTTCCTTCCAAAACGACCGGACACTTGGATAATGGTAAACCGTCATGTACCTACAGCAGGATGCCGAAGAATTTACGAATTTCGAGAACCGATACCGGTGGGCAGTTAGCAACTCCCGTCTGCACGATGTACAAATTTGTTTGCTCCACAACTTCCAACAAGTAATCGCTACCAAAATATAAACTGAAAAACTGGAAGGGATTATCCAATCTTGCAATATCCGTGTAACTTCTTTGTTCCCGAGAAACTCCATAAGAGATAGCAAATAACCTCAATTTCATGATCAGACTTGAATTTATTTGACGTTCTGCAAAGAAAAAAATGCTTTGCATTACACCGAATTAAGTGGACCTTCAACGCATGATGTAGAACATTCTTAAACGGTGACATTTGTCTACCAAAACCATAAAATTTTAACGGCTCTGAAGAATATTTCAAAAGCTCACCCGTTTTCCATTCTAAAATGATTTTTTCCACCGTGATCTCTTCAAAACTAATATAATAGCGAAGAGGACAAAACTATCGACACTAGCCACAATTGAAATGTACGACCTGACTGAATACTGACCGTTACATTCAAAAATTGTGCGTCATTATCTAATGAATATTTCATTCATATTGAAACAGAGTGTGTTGCCTTTTGTCAACACATTGTAAGACACGAGCTTTGTTATATGCTTTTGAATTGAATGTAGACATTTGGCAACAGTATGCATTTAAGGGTTAAAAGCTATGAAGCTGAAATTTTGCACAAATGCTTCTTTTTGCTGCAGGCAGTTTGTATGTTTGAATCGGTAAAATCGGGCAATGGGGTCATGGGGCTGCCATACAAACCCAACTACCCAAATTAGGTTCTTCAAGAAAAACTTTTAGATTTGTGCAGCAATTTCAACCAAATTTCACAAAAATGTATTTCTACTGTTGACACAAAACATATGTAAGAATGGATAAAATCTGACCATGGGGTCATGGGGTGGCCATACAAACCCAACCCCCATTTTCGTTCTTCTAAGAAACATTTTTTGCACCAATTTCACAAAACCTTGAATTAACACCTTGGCTGCTAATGTGTCACCGGTGAACACACACAAATGATTCACCACAGGCCATGTATCACCGGTGAACACAGAGAAAGACATTCTGTACAGGCCAATGTGTCACCGGTGACACATTTGTAGTCTTCTTTTGAATTTACATTTTACTCAAAAATAATAATAATTTTAGTTTTTGAATAAGTGAATAACATTTTTAATAAATTGTATTGTAATAAGCCTCTAGGTCTCATTCGAAGAAGGATTCGCAAACTTAATTAAATTAGGAGTAAAGTTTTTGAATAAGTGAATAACATTTTTAATAAATTGTATTGTAATAAGCCTTTAGGTCTCATTCGAAGAAGGATTCGCAAACTTAATTAAATTAGGAGTAAAGTTGGAAAACGTAATTTCGTCGTTCTTACTTTAATTTACACTGAAGAAAGCACTCTAAAGTTGATTTTTTGCAATATAACTGCAGACTGACATTTTCTATGCCATTTAGCAAAGCAAACAAAAAGTTAAAAACGAATGGAATCGTACTGTGGGGTCATGCTCCCGCAACCCCAATAAAATTTTCCGAGTAAATATTTTTATTTGCCCACTTATTTCAACCAAGCCTAAAACTTTTGTCAAGACGGAAGAAAAAGAATGAAGAGAGGGATTAAATACAAGTCATGGGTACACCCGAAAAAAACTTTTAGCCCAAGGAGAGCGAAGGGTATCCAAATTTCGGCCGCGCCCAAAATTAGCCTCGGCCTCCGGGGGTTGGCAAGCGTAGCGAGCAGGGGCGAAGCCCCCTAGTTTTTTTTTCAAAATGTTACTCAGTGGAAATTTGGGAATTTCTGCGGAAACTATTTTATGAGGGGAGTCCTTGTGCTATCATAAAAAATGAGAAAAGTTTTAGTTGAACATGGAAATCTCCATTGACCATGAATCGATGTGTATATTACGGCTATAATATTCTCCTTTAGAGTTCGACCTCGTTTTAAAGGACTTGTACCAGATAAATAAAAAAATAATTGCGTGATTCGTTCTTCTTCTTATTACTATAGGAGGCTTTTATTCAAATTAATCAATTTTGAATGAAGTATCTCTGATTTGACGCTCTTAGCGTGCCCGGGCGACCGCACCGAAACAGATATTCAAACGAGCTGAACAATTTTGCCGTGTACGTAAAGATGTGTGTAGCTGTAAACGCGGCTGATGATAAAAATAAATAAAGATCTATATTACTCGAAATAAAATAGAGTAAGAAAAAGTATAGAGCCAGCCGGTCAATGTCTTGAGTCAATTGCTGCAATGTTTCTCCTGGCTTCTGTGTCCGGTTTCGAAGCTGCGGTCGATAAATTTTCTTCACACTCTCGTCTGCGTATCGCACATCCATCGCCTTCACAAGCTCCGAATAAGACGTCTGCAGTAGGGCAGGAATCGATTGCAGGATTTCAGCAGCAGGTCCTCTCAAGGCCAAAACAAGCGCTGTGCTGTGCTGTCCGACCAACTATTTATCACCGCAGCACCCTCGAATTGTATTGTGTTGTTGTGTCAGTTTTTATTATCCCACTTGTTCTAGATGTTTCTCGATCGCTATTCGACTTCTGAAATTCCTCAACTAATATTGAATTCTATGCTGGTGATACTCGACGTTCGTTATTTTCAATCTTTCTAGATCGTTTCGTAACTTCTGGACTTCTTCTGCCACGTTAAAAGTTATGCACCTCTTCGATAACGTCGCTCTTCAATTTCAGAACCTCTTCGGCCACCGTGTTGATTTTCTCGAGACTTCTCGTCGATTATATTCAGGAGTTTCTGTTTGCCGATTTTCAAATTGTTTTTCGAGGCTGTTCTTTAACCTTCAAGCCGGCGCGCGGGCGGTAATTTACCGCCCTTATCATATAAACACGCATATCTTTTCTCCCGTTCGCCGGATCGAGGTGGGAGAAGTATGCATTCTTAAGTCATACTATTATACATACGATACAATAAAATGTTGGATAAATTTTACCTTCCATACCTTTTCAGCGGTCATCAAACGTTCGAGCATGGTATATGTTGGTATACAGGGTGTCCGGAAACTGCCGCATAAAGGCACCGGATTGTGATTCCTCATGTGATATACAGCAAAGAAGTTGTACGAACATACCCTTTTAGCTTAGCTTAGCGCTTTGGCTGCCACAGGCATTTGAAGATTTTTAAAAAAATCATTTTCTTGTTCGTCTAAAACTTCAATATCTCAAAAGCTGCTAGACTAGCCAGAATAGCAAGGTAAAATGTTTATTACAGCCAAAAAATTTACCTAAAAAATAAAATCAACGGCACTAACATCGGATAAGAGGTTTGGTTTTTACAGAACTTCAAAGTCAAATTTTTGTGATTTGACCCAAAAACAATATGTTTTTCCATCTCTATTTTCTCCAACTTCTGCCAAGGAGAGGTGCTTGTACGATTCTTTTAAAAATTGGCGCATAGTCTAACAATCATTCCTTTCTTACATCTTTTTATTCTAGCTTCGTTATTTCTAACATACATACAGAACATAACAGATACAGAAATTTTGGATCGATTTTGATATAATTTGAATAAATTTTACCAAATTGCAGACAGTTTGAATTGAAATCGAGCTAAAATTAACCCTAGTTTTCTGCACTTAAGGCATTGAAACTGTTATAAATAACGTAGCTAGAACAAAATGATGTAAGAAAGAAATGATCGTTAGACTATGCGCCAATTTTTAAAAGAATCATATGAGGAATCACAATCCGGTGCGTTTATGCGGCAGTTTCCTGACACCCTGTATAGTTGTGTTCAAAATGTGTGTGCTCTGTGTAATATCACTCAAGTGACGTGCTCCGCCAAAACTGCAGAACTTGTTTTATTGTTCACCAGTTAATAGTTTTTATGATGATAACTTATTTGGGACATGCTCTTCTTTAAATCTACCATAATTATGAGAATGGAAGTTGTACGGTTGAGCGCAAATGGAGGGGTAAAGACGAGGGCGGCAAATTACCGCCGCGCGCCCGGTTATGTCACAAAATGATTCGCGCCCGCTTGAAGGTTAAATAACTAATCGCCTCTTCCTGCTTTGTCGTTATCGACTTCTCCGAACTTGTTCGTTCAGCTTGCTCATTGCCTCCTCGGACTTGGCTGATCGTTCATACAGTTCGGACTTTATCGATTCCTCCATCTTGATCATTGCCTCCTCAGTCCTGGCTGATCTTTCACTTAATGTGATGAGTGCCTCCCCAGACTTGGCGGATCGCTGGTTTAGCTTATCATCTCTGGCTTCTTCTGCATTTGCCTCACTGGGATCTTGTTCCTCTCGAAACTCTACCGTATCGGAATCCTTACCTTCATCTCTCAGTGCGTCCATTAGCTTTTCATTCCCGAGGTCAACAAATTCCGTTTCGCCAGCTCACGCTTTAATTCGGCCGTTGTTAGTTTCGATATATTACGCGGCATTTTGTTTATCGACTAAAAACTGTCCACGGTTCACTTTTATACGTTTAGAACTTTTGAAAATGTTTTCGAATGTTACACCAATCCACTTTCGAGAAGTTTCTCACGTTCACCGGATCTGTCCACAATAGTCCGATCGAGCACGTAAGTTCGCTTTCCAGAACTTTCCGTCGCGAACTATCCCAAAAATTATCGTCGAGTTCTCGAATGCTCCTGAAAGGACTCGACTCACGCAATTTGACGTTTACCGGATCTGTCCACCTAGTCCGACACGAAGGCGAAAGTTCATTGAGGCTTTACTAGGTATGTACTAGGAACACACTTGAGTGAAGTTTGGTTAAGATAGGTTCAAAAAGAAACGAGACCGAGGCTAATTTCGGGCGCGGCCGAAATTTGTATACCCTTCGCTCCCCTCGGGCTAAAAGTTTGTTTCGGGCGTACCTACGACTTGCATTTAATCCCCCCCCATTCTTTTCCTTCTGTCTTCACAAAAGTTCCGTTGCGTCGGCAAAACAATATGTGTGTGGGGTTTGGTTGGAATAAGTGAGCAAATAAAAACAATTACTCAGAAAATTTTATTGGGGGATGCGGGAGCATGGCCCCATAGTACGATTCCATTTGTGTTGACCTTTTGAGTTGCCTTGATAAAGACACATTAATTCAAGGTTTTGTGAAATTGGTGTAAAAAATGTTTCTTAGAAGAACAAAAATAGCAGGTTGGGTTTGTATGGCAGCCCCATGACCCCATGGTTCAACTTGATCCATTCTTACATATGTTTTGTGCCATCAATAGAAATACATGGTGCACAAATAAAAAAGTTTTTCTTAGAAGAACCCAATTTGGGTGGATGGTTAGGTTTGTATGGCAGCCCCATGGCCCCATGGTCCGATTTGATCCATTCTAACTTATGTTTTGTGTTATCAATAGAAACACATTTATGTGGAATTTGGTTGAAATTGGTACACAAATAAAAAAGTTTTTACTAGAAGAATCTAATTTGGGGAGTTGGGTTTGTATTTGTATGGCAGCCCCATGACCCCATTGTCCGAATTTTACCAGTTGCCAGTTGCAATCAAGCAGCCGGACCGTCGACCGTCGAGACGTGCTGTCGTGGTAGTCTTCCCGTGCGATTTTTCGTTCTGATTATTCTTGATTGTGACTGTGGTAAGTTGACTACGGGGTGTTGAGATAGTGCGTGCGGTGTGATTCCCCACTATCTCCGCCAGGGAGTTCGCGTGTTTTGTTAACATTGTGCTTTTTGGCAAGGGGAAAAACCTTTACACCGCGGTAAGGGTGGACGGATGTGAGTTTTCCGCCGTGTTTTTGGTGTCGGTGACGCGTCTCCGCGAGACGCGCATTTTGACGGGTCGGTTTTGAAAATCCGTGGAAAAACAGTGTAGTTATTGCCAAAAGCTATTTCCGTGTGGTGACATTTGTGTTGTGAAATTGCTTCACACCGTCTTTAAGGTGGACGGACGTAAGATTATCGCCGTGTTGTTGATACCGTTGGACGCGCCTCCGCGAGACGCGCATTTTGACAGGTCGGGTGTGAAAATCGGTGGAAAAACAGTGGAGATATTGCCGAAAGACATTTCCGTGCGGTGCATTTTCATCGTGTCGGCAACGGTACTTTGTACTGTTGCCTGGTATCTTGTTGTTTTGCTTGCCGGTCGTCGTCGCTTCGATTCGGTCGAGTTGGCTGTTTGCGTTGTTGTGTACGCTCGGTGCACGAGTACTCAGGTACGTGTTTTTCGATAGTTGGTGCCAAGGTTGAACAAGGACCGGTCGTTCAACTTGTCGTCCAACTTATTGTCCAACTTGTTGTACGACAAGTTAAAGTCCAACTTTTTTGTTTAACTTGTTGTCCAACTTGTCGTCCAACTTGTTGTACGACAGGTTGTTTAACTTTTTGGACTTATTGGGCGACTGGTTGAACGACTTGGAGTTTTTCTCGACTTTTGAGTGCTGAGTGGACTTGGCGGTGTCGTCGTGAACGATTTTTGGATTTTTCCTCAACTTCTGAGCGTTTGAGTGGATTTGCTGTTGTCGACGTGAGCGATTTTGGATTTTTCCTCAACTTTTGAGTGCCTGAGTCGATTTGGCTCTTGAATTTTGCTGATTTAGTCTCCGTAAGAGTATGGGTCGTGGAGGTAAAAAGAAGAAGAAGGCAGAGAAGGCTGGAATGATGATAGCCCCCCTCCGAAGAGGAAGGAGGCGGTACCGAGGTCTGATGTTGATTGCTGTTCGTCCGTGTATTCCGTCTACTCTGATGGTGGTTTATCGGTGTGCAGTAGCATGGAACTAGGAACTGCATGAAAGTTGGAAGAGACGAGAGATGAAATATATAAGGTGCTGACTGAGGCTGGAGTGGATGCGGAAGTGAAATTCCAGGTGAGTACAGAGCAAAAAAAAAAATGCCGGGTATTCGAGCAAGAAAATCCGATAATCAAAATAACACCGCCATTAGGGGGTTTTTTTTTCGGACACATTGCCAAGAATATCCCATTTGGTATTGAGTATTACACCTATCGGACCAATTCCGTAACATGTTCAATCAAGTTATTGTGCTGGGGCTAATTTCATCCGATTTTGATATTTTGTATTCACCGATCGGAGTGAATTTAGTGGTAGAGCGATTTAACATGTTGTATAAATTACAAACTCCATCAGTTAGTCTGGTTGGCTTAGTAGGTAGGGCTTTCGACTACAAATCATTGGATCCCGGGATCGAATCCTACCTACAGTGGTAAATTTATTATGCATTTTAGAGCGCAAAGAGGTAAATTACCACCCATGATCACACTCATTTATGAATTATATGTTCCGTCCCTGTGAAAATTGTGTTTTTTTTTAATTCCAAATAATATCGAGAATCACTCCTTTTGGTGTTAATGAAAGTATCCTTTTGAGTTCAAATTATTACATAAAAAGGATAAAATCATTACATTCGTTCGGAGTCTTTAGCAATGCTTGCTTCGAGTTTTATGCCAATATTATCCGATTCGGATAGACACTATTCGACACCGATTCGGAGTGAAATCACTCCGATTTTTTTTGCTGTGTAAGATCCTTTTTAAGCTAGATTACATTGTTGGCGAGAACGCCTACCTCAAAGGGCGCACCAAAGCTTATGAGTACGTAATACGTCAGTACCAGCAGAATCAGGAGATGGTTTTAGCTGCCGTGAACGAGCAGCCGGTTAAATCGCAGGAAACGTCGAAGCCTGTGGTAGCAAATGCTGCTGCGACGAAGCCTGCGGTAGCAAATGCTGCTGCGTTGAAGCCTGCGGTAGAAATTACTGCTGTGATGCCTGGGAAGAAGAAGAAACCGATCGAAACGTGGTCGGCAGTTGTGGGTGGTGCGGGTATGAATGCCCAGGAAGTGGAGAAGGTGGTGCGACATGTGGTTGCACCTGAAAAGGTTTTGATACGTGTTCTCTGTGAGGAGGAAAGGAAGAAGGTCTTGGAAAACAGTAAGTTCGCGGAGTGTGGCTTGAGAGTTCCCCCCCCCCCCCCCCGGGTCGACTTGGCACGCAGTTGGTGCTGAAAAATGTCTGCTGTTCTCTGACGGCCTCTGGAAGGCATTTTTGATAATAGCCTCTCTGACCTTTTTGAATGGAAAGTTTATAAGAAGGGGATAGCGATTTTTAGTCGTCCAAAGAAGGAGGGCCCTGATGCCACGGCGGACGTGGTATTGGAGGCGAGGCCAGCAATCGCGGAGGCGATGATCGAGCGAGAACGTGTGTACGTGAAGCATTTCTCGTTCCGCGTTCTCCCTCGGGAGCCTTTCCCGACATGCTGGAGGTGTGCTGGGTTTGATCACCTGGCTCGACTTTGCAAAAGCAAGGAAATTATATGTAGTCAGTGTAGTGGGGAGGGTCATCGCGCCCGCTCCTGTCCGAACGAGCCTCATTGTCGGAATTGCGAAATGAGAGGGTTAGAAGCTGGTCATGTGTTGAAGTCGCACTTGTGTCCTGTATACAGGGTGTCCGGAAACTGCCGCATAAACGCACCGGATTGCTATTCCTCATGTGATTTCCAGCAAAAAAGTTGTACGAAACATACCCCCTTAACTTAACCCTTTAGCTGCCACAGGCATTTAAAGATTTTTGAAAAAATCATTTTCTTGCACGACTTAAAGCCTAATATCTCCAAAGCTAGATCAGCTAGAATAGTGAAATTAAATAATTATTATAGCCAACAAATTTACCTATAAAATAAAACTAACCACACTAAAATCGGATAAGAGGTTTGGTTTTTACAGAACTTTAAATCCAAATTTGCGTGATTTGACCCAAAAACAATCTTTTTTTTCCATCTCAATTTTCTCCAACTTCTGCCAAGGTGAGGTGCTTGTACGATTCTTTTAAAAATTGGCGCATAAGCTAACAATCATATCTTTCTTACATCATTTTAATCTAGCTCAATTACTTCTAACAGTTTTTATACGTTAAGTGTAGAAAACTAGACTTAATTTTAGGTCGAATTCAATTCAATTCAATTCACACTGCCCCTAAAGATCTGCAATTGGTAAAATCTATTCAAAGTATATGTCGAAATCGAGCCAAAATTAACCCTAGTTTTCTGCACTTAAGGTACTACAACTGTTAGAAATAATGGAGCTAGAATAAAATGATTTAAGAAAGATATGATCGTAAGACCATGCGCCAATTTTTAAAAGAATCGTACAAGCACCTCACCTGGGCAGAAGTTCGAGAAAATTTAGATGGAAAAAAATATTGTTTTTGGGTCAAATCACCCAAATTTCACTTTGAAGCTCTGTAAAAACCAAACCTCTTATCCGATTTTAGTGTAGTTAATTTTATTTTATAGGTAAATTTGTTGGCTGTAATATTCATTTTATTTCACTATTCTAGCTTATCTAGCTTTGGAGATATTAGGCTTTAAGTCGTGCAAGAAAATGATTTTTTCAAAAATCTTTAAATGCCTGTGGCAGCTAAAGGGTTAAGCTGAGGGGGTATATTCCGTACACATTTTTTGCTGGAAATCAACTGAGGAATCATAATCCAGTGCGTTTATGCGTCAGTTTCCGGACACCCTGTATATGGGAAGGATGGAAAGGCTTAAAGCCCGACATTAGGTGCTAGGTGTCAGCCAACATGGATCCAAATTAATCCAATTTTTTCATGTTGGGAGCACGGGTGTCGTACAAGCCCCGGGGAATCACCGCCTTCAGTGACCCCCGGGCGACAAATGGGAACGGCCCTTATTTGGGAGTATCGTGCTGGCTGTGGTTTCGCGAATAGCGTGGAGTTGCGCTTTTTCAACCGGGTTCCGGGAACCTAGAACGGCAAAGGCAGCCCTCGCATCTAGTAGTATGTTACTGTTACCTCCACACTGCTGGAGTGGGCGCTGATTGACGTCACAAAATCAATCCGATCTGGCCAATTCGAGGCCCGTCTGATAAACCATCACGGTAGGCGCGGACGTTAAACCCATCGGATATTCTGTCCGATTCAAACATACAAACTGCCTGCAGCAAAAAGAAGCATTTGTGCAAAATTTCAGCTTCACAGCTTTTAAATTGGCCGAGTAAAACGCGTCGCAACAGACAGACAGACGGACAAACGGACATCACCCAATCGACTCCCCAAGTCATGCTGATCATATATGTATGTATACTTTTTATCAGTGGCGTGCACAGCCATTTTGTGAAGGGTATGCAAAGTTAAAACCGAAGAAAAGATGATAAATACAAGTATAAACGCTTTTTAATATCTCGAAATAAAAAGGAAGGTTAGTGTTTCCTAAGGAATTGAGTAATCTCAGGATAGCTAAAAATTAGGAAAAACCGCCTAATTTATTTTAGAAAGCACTAAAATAAGTATAATCAAAACGAGACCGAGTTCTAATCATGCGAATAGCACGATGAGTGTATACCCTATACCCATGTACATACCTAGAAGGCACGCAAAACCCAAAATATTCAATTTCATATTTTTTGTGGGGAAGGGAGGGGTAGGTGCGTCGGACCTGACACATCTTTATTACCTTGTCAAGGCATCCAACGGCTACCATTTGATACTAATTTGAAGTTTTTCGTGACATTATATCAAAAGATATGGCTGAATATAACTTTCTAGGGGAAGTAGGGGTAGGGGTAGTCGGACCTACCGCACTTTCCATCAACTCACAGTATATGTCAGAATCATATATTGATCAAAATTTCAAGTCGATAGCGATATTCTAGTGAAAGTTTTGGCCGAATTAAAATATCAAGAAGGGGTAGTTTGTATGGGAGGTAGGGGAACCCGTGGTCCGATTTGGCCCATTTTCAATACCGTCCAAGATTTTAGCAAAACAAACATTCGACCAAAATTTCAAACCGCTAGCTTCATTATTTCGGGAGTTATCGTGCTAACAGACAGACACTCGGACAGACAGACAGACAGACAGACATGGCTTATTAGATTCAGGGACCGACCCTGATCATTTATTTATATACTTTGCCATACCTCCGGTGGCTCCTTTATTTTATTTTA